>HG995163.1:5675000-6055000 GCA_905333005.2 Lycaena phlaeas | reverse complement strand
ACCCAAGATACATATTATACTCTTGCACTTCTTTGAAAGTTACTCCGAAGTTAATTCGAAGGCTACTCCGCGAGGTACTAGAGCGAGGTCTGGATTCGGGATTCTATCCTGGCCATCTGTGGTGCCTTGAAATGGGTGATCCTGAAATTCCTTACAACACTTAAAACACGAGATTATTACACGGTTATCGATGAAGGAAAACACCATGTGAATAAAAGCAAACACAAACCTGCTTACCAATCCGCATTTTACTAGCGCATCAGTACACAAGTCCCACACTCTTCTCGCCTTATTTTGAGGAGATCCGTGCCCAGCAATGAGGCATAATATATGTGTTGATACTTTTACTTTTTATGTCTCTACTAACAGGGCCACGCAGTTTTACCCGCGTACTTATCATTCCCGTGAGAGTAAGGGGAAAAAGTATAAAGTTTCATCAAAACACATTAGTTATAGTTTTTGTGTGAAAAAAAGTTTGTCTAACAAACATACAACATATTACAACATTCAAGGATTTATATTTGGATTTGGAAAAATGTTTATAATGGGTGAATTATTCACTTAACGATTAAAAAGCTAACTTAGGCTAACGTTTTTCTATTTATTTATAAAGTCGATTAGTTGTTTAAACTAAAATTACTTTATCATCTGATTCATAGGGACTGTTATTGATCAACAAGTATTGAAATCAAAGTTATGTTTAGCTTCTCTGTCTAACCTTGATGACTCTACGAAAATTTAGAATTAATGTTAAAAAAAAAACAATGTATAAAAATTTAAACAATATTTATTAATTCTTATTCATTTAAATAGCCAATGTTTTATGTCCAAAAGTACACACAGGTTCACAATCCACCATGCTTAATATTTAACATGTTTGCATTTGTTAGACTTCATAAAAATATTTTTTTATTTGCACCTTTTCACCTACATTCAAGTAACAATTTTATATACCCATAATTCACCTTATTGATCACTGGTATACCTACGACAAGACAGTACTCAAATATTTAAAAATATGACCATGTGGATAGTAAATTTTGTTGTTAATTATCAATCTCTTAGGTAGTAATATTTTACATGTGTACATCCAAATAACTACAACACACTAAATACATTCAATGTTTGTAATGTTTAGTATATATAAGTAAATAAAAATATTATACGGAAACATTTTGGTTTGGATTTTCATTCAAGCGTTAAAAAATTATAATGACTACACAATTTGTGCAGTTATCAATAAACAAATTTTGTTTTCTAGTTTTTTTATGTGTTATATTGATTCCACGGGAGATTATCTATTGCATGTTTCTTTAGCTTGTGTTTTTTAAGGTATTTTGAATCAATGAATGCTTCATTGCACAAATGACATACGTAAGGTCTTTCACCAGTATGTGTCCGTAAATGCACAACTAAATTACCCTTTAGGGCAAAGAATTTCATACAAACAGAACAACCAAATTTCTTTTCCCTAGTATGCGTTAGTTGGTGAGTCCTTAAATGAGTTTTAGTTTTAAATCGTAAAGAACATAGCTGACATGGAAATGGTCTTTCATTGGTATGCACTCTTTCATGCATTATTAACATTGCTTGGCTGGCACATCCTTTGCCACAAATACTGCACGGAAATCTTTTAGCAGCCTTTCTATTAAGGGACTGATCATCTAAGCTCACATCAAATCTTTCGATATGAGTACTTTCAATATGCTGTTCTAATGCTGATTCAAGTGAAAACATTTTTTTGCATAGAGAACAAGCATAGCCTAATAATTTTCCTAAATTTGTGGTTACCTCTTGTTTAACAGTTTTCATTAGTTCTTCCTTGACTTTGTTTACTTTTTGTGCCTTTGATTTAGAACACTGCTCACTATCTTTATGTACTGCTAGACTCTCTTTGTTTTCAAACAGACTACCACATTGGTTACACACATAGGGGTTAATGTGTGTCAATCTATGTGTTTGCATTGTTATTTTTTGACCAAATCGCTTGTGACAAATGTCACATTCAAACTCTCTAATACCTTTATGGATCATCATGTGGCGTTTAAGGTTATTTTGGTTAGCAAATGTCTTTTGACATACATTACATTTTGGTTTACTATTATGTACGTATTTGATATGCTGTGTTAAATTATTCCTTTTAACAAGTTGACTGCAGAAAAGGCACTTGACAAATACAGTAGTAACACTATGTAAGACCATGTGACCAGCCAGAATCTCAGGTGTCTCAAAACCTTTACCACACAAATTACACAGAAGGTCTCCCGCAGGGTTGTGTTTGTATTGGTGTTCTTCATACTGACTTAAATCATCAAACTGTTCTCCGCAATCACAGAGAAATGTGCCATCCTCTTGCTGAAGAACTGTGGCAATCTGACTCTCATCAGTATATTCAATGACTAATTCTGATCCATCACATTTAAGTATTTGAAACTGAGAAGAGTCTTCTCCTTCACAAAATATAACTTGCTGTTCTTGCAGCATATCGGTATTATCAGACTTAGACAGTTGAGCATCGGTCAAGTATTTGATACTATCATCATTTTTTAAAAATATTGCTTGTTCACTTCCAGATGGTGACAATATTTTGATAAAATTTTTAGAATTCTCTACATCTTTTTCAGTAAGTGCTATAGAATAGTCACCCATAGATTGTTCTGGGGTATTTTCCACAACAGTTACTGAAGGCTTTTCAATAATTGTTAGCCCTTCATTTTGTACAAATGATAATTCTTGTTCATGTTCTGTTTCCTGAGTGGCATCGATATCCATCTCATACTGACTCTCACTATCTTGTTCTTCATTTTCTAATATTGTGGCCGGCACATTGATAGGAATAGGTGGATTTGACACAAGGAATGAATCTACACAGTTATCAAATTGGCTAACTTCTGGTAAGGATTTTTTGGCAAGAGAACTTTCGTAAACACTAGTGTCAACCTCTTGTTTTATAGATTTCATCAATTCTAGTTCTTGTGTATTTTCACAACTTTCCTTCTTTAAATCACTATCTTTGTCTTCTTTATCTTTTGGATTGTCTATAACTAGGACATAATAATAATCGTCATCATCATTAGGTTCACTTTTAATAATACATTCTAGTTGTTTCATAGACTCTTTGGCAAGATCTTCAACAGTCATGTCCGCATTTGACTTTACTTGAGTATCTATCTCAGAAAGCTCAGGTGAGATAATGTTTTTTGTTTGTTTTATTATAGCATCTAATTGTACCTTTAGTTCTTTATCCATTTTCATGCATTGTGTACGGAAATGATATGCGGAAGTCATAATAGAAAAACATTCGAGACAAAGTTTTTGAGGTAACCCATCATCTTCTGTAACCTTAAAAGTTATAACAAAATTTATTAGGTTAATATTTCAAATCCCTATTGTTTGAAAAGATTTTATTTTATGTTTAGAGTTACTCTTAAAATCATGTATAAGACGAAAACTTTTCAATAACGCAATTACTTCTATTTATCATCTAAATATTGCAAGTTGAAACACATAAATAAGCGATATTAATATAATATAAATACCTGAATGGTTGTTACTTCTAAAAATTTCTCTTTTACATTATCTTCGTTATTCAAAAGTGACACTTCTGAATTGGGGGACAAGCAACATCTGCACAAATTTGACCACGATTCCATGTTAGAACGAATCGTACATAATTATCCCGCCAGGAAAACCTGAAAAATATATAACAATCCAATCCATTACTTCTTTGACAGAGGCTTGTTTACTATTGCTAGATTTGCTACGTATTCAAAGAGCAGCCACAAATTACAAAATAAGTATCCAAAGAGTAATATTATCTACGGACCTTGTCCAAAGACGATCTATTGAAAATTACTTTGGAAAATTATAGACAAGAGAGCGTGGCAAAATGGCGGCAGTGAGAAACAAGAGCGGAAATGAAGTCACGCTGTTGGTGGCGCCACGCGTATCTATTAGATGAAACTTCTCATTAAAAGTTTACATACATATTGCAATGGTTATCTGTCTAAAAAAAATATTATCATTTTCGATTATTGATCCATAATACTATAGTTAACAGTTAATACGCATAATGGTTATTTAATAACTCTTAAATTTATATATTGAAGTAATATTTTCAATAGAACAATGATAAATGAAGAGGGGCGCTAGTTGACATGAAAAGGTTGAAACCTTAGATCATTAATATGTCTAGATGGAGTGTCGCCCTACAATCAAAACAAAAAGAACTGACCAACATTTTCAAAGATGTATTCGTGAATAGTAATACCAGCTACTACAGTTCTCCCATAATCATCCTTTTTAATGTCGTTACACTTCAACACAAACCTTCACTATAAATAAAAACAATAATGCGTATTCTATGACAGTGGGACGGATACTAAACACGGAGAAAGCATTTAGAGGCCAACAGTTGGACGCTATTTTTTTGGACGTGTTTTCCGCGCGACATAATATTTAGAAATATTATTGATCTAAGGTTGAAACCTATTATGGTGATTGAACATTGGTGTCATATAAATGTTATGCTTCCAAGATTGTAAAGTTTAATAAAGAGGTTGGTATTGAAAAAAGATATTAAAAATAATTATTAGCTGACCGTTTGATACATTAGTAAATATTATTTATACACATGTAGAATTATGAAATATGATGAAATTTTTCACAAAAAGCCTTCACAAATTCAAACGTGTGGATACAGAGTTTGTCTTGACTTGCGTAGTTTTGCAAGGGTTTTGTGGCCGATCCGACGAGTGTCGGTACTGTGCACAAGCCAAAGGGAACAAAGGAGAATTTGACGCAAGCGCTTGCGAGGCGTCAACATGCTTGTGACTTGTACAGGCTTTAAGCTTGCGGCAAGCCACAAACGTGTGGATCCGGTATAATAACTTGATATTACGGGCAGCATGCACGAAAAAGATGACGTCATGTAGCATTCCGAAAGTGAGAGCGCGGCACGAACGAGAGAGAGGCATGATCAGCTCGAGCATTCGGCAGTCGGCTCAGTCCATGTTGTTCGTGCTGCATGTAATGTTAAAGTTTAATGTTGTCACGTCAAACTACCATCCGTAAACTGACTTTAGAGACAACCAATTTTTTTCTGTAAATGTTAATTCATTGCAATTAAAAACTTTGTGAACCTAGTTTAAATTAAAATTCTTTTAAAACGCAACCAGGGCAAACTCAAATTTATTTTTGTATGGAAGTAACGATCAATATGTATTAAAAAACCGTAACTTGTGTTGGTCGTATGATAAGTTTTTTTGCAATATTACTAGAACAGCTATTGTTGGCTCTGTTTCTATGTTAATTGTGTATTTCTGGAAATGTTTTAGCTGTGTTGTTCGTCCTGTAATAAAATAAATATGGAAACTACTGGGTGAAGTTTTCATCATACTGTTAACTAGCTGCTGCCCGCAGCCTTCGTTAGTCTTAATTTAGATTTACGGACGTATACTTACTAATGGTGATCATTTTATAGCCTAAGTTGCTCCTTATTACATCGGCTAACTACCACTAAATATTCCGTCAAAATCGATGCAGCTGTTTTAGAGATTAACTAAAACAAACAGACAAGTAGACAAAAATTGAAAATAAAGTAGAAAGTGGTTATTTAATTTTACACACTACAGAAAAATTCCGGGAGATATCGGATTTCATGGTTGTGTTTTTTTTGGTGCCCTATTAATTAATTGTGATTTTGTATTTTGTTCATTCTAACTGGGTTTTGTGATTGGTTGACGAATATTGTAGTGGACTTTCCTGGGTGTTTGGAGCGGAAAGTGATAGTGATTGATAGGGACTGGAGGGGCGAATCCACGAAGTATAGAAAAGGAGTATGAACATCATAGGCTTTTCCATTGTATTCATGTATACAATAATAAACCCAGATCTTAGTTTTCTTTCCTGCCACTGTCTGGCGTCTGCGCTAGAATTTAGTACGTACCGATGCTATTGTAGCAGTCCAATCAGCGCCACAATACTTCCCGCGTAAAGATTTAACCGAGTACTTTTAAAAAGTATCTTCCCGCAAGGTGCCGCAAGTACATCTGCTCCTCTGTATTGAGTAAATGATAACTTTAACTAACGTACATTTTGTATTGTATATACATTGCATTCAAGCGCAATATTATGTTTTGGTTCCCAATGGTTCCGAAAATGTTTCTCCTCAATATTTATTATTTTATTTCATTCTCATCGGTAGCATACCTATGTTCCGTGTATGAATTATATGGAACCGTATATGTAATCTACGGTATGTGAGGCGGGTGTGAATCGGTGAAAGTGATGACTTTACACACTCAAGAAAACATTGTACCAACTGTCTGTTTGCCTAATAAATAATACATTTTTTTTTGAAAAAAATAGTAAGTATGTGTGTCAGCTCCGATGTACGAAAGGAGTTTACTACTTTAAGAACGATTATAAAATAAGCGAATTAGTGAATAATGGTCAATAAATGCATTTTTTATGATACTTAGAGCATGCGTGATACATTTATTTTTATTAAATATCTATAATGAATTCGTTAAAATACATAACTAAACCATAAAAATATGACAATAATCCAATGCAATAAGCTAAACAACGTCTTTGAAACACTTCGTATGACATCTTCGTGTAACATCGTGTGACATCGTGTAAAATCGTAGTTTGATTTTACTCCCATACAATTTTCATACCCCGGCCTTAATTAATATATAATTATTATGAAAATGGAGTAAAGCAACATGTAGAGTGTAGACCGTAACGTAATATCGAACTAAAACTATTACAGACTGTACAGCGGATACAGTATATTCTACTATCTAATAATTAAAAACATAGAAATCGTATTATTGTAAATAGGATAATCTAGGTAATTAAAGTTTTTAGAACTTTTATTCAAAAATGACATTATACTGAGGTTTTCGTTTTGTTTTTTTGTGCTTCAAGTTATGAAGCACAGATGATGCGCTCGCTAATAGATGGCGTCACTGGGTGCGTACAATACTCACTCGGGATACAATAAGTCCATAGTATGGTAAAAGGACTTCGACAATTTATTTATCCAGGACCCATTCCTTACATTATATAAGGACAGTAATTGCAGATCTAGACGTCCGTTATTTTAACATTATCGTTTTTTTAAATAAACGTCAAATCGCTAT
Source organism: Lycaena phlaeas (assembly GCA_905333005.2). NCBI lineage: Eukaryota > Metazoa > Arthropoda > Insecta > Lepidoptera > Lycaenidae > Lycaena > Lycaena phlaeas. The sequence continues at coordinate 6,047,849 of HG995163.1, read as the reverse complement.
AATTATATTAACATAACACGCCGCTACTTTGATTCTGAACTAGTTATAATTATTATGCCGAGTTGTAATAATTATTCAGCCATCATGTAAATCGTAGGTATTTCAATTGAAAGGTCAAAAAGCTCTATTTATCTATTTTGACGTTTAAATCGTCACCTTGTGTACTTTGGGAAGCCTAAACTTTAATCTTTTTTTAAATTTGACAAATGTTTGGAAGTATTACGTGAAAGCTGAGTGACTGAATCTTAAAGCTATTTGTAAAATTCCGAAACGTTTCGGTCATAATTTATGACTTCACAAAGGCTGTCTGACCGCAAGCTCGGCGCCTGTACAAATAAAATAGCAAGGAATTTATTAAAACACGAGAGCCTTTGAAATTTCCATGACACAAAATTTTTCAGTCAGCACCTTTACAATCATCACTTTACTTTTATATTCACCAATTATTGTTTTAGTTTTGTATTAGTACCTATGCTTAAATTAATAACTTTCTTACCCTGAAAATAACCTGAAAAAAAGCTTACTTATATAAAAACAGACAGACAGATAAACTACATTGTGCCATAATAAATCTTATTTCCTGAACGTATTAGGAACTCATATAGATATCTACATCGCAGTGATGCTAATTGCCAACTGCTTAATTTTTTTCCCCTAAGCCTTTTTTAAAATCCCCTAAATCCCAACCAATATAGCCTAATTGTTTTAAATAAATAAAAAATCTAATTAAAAGTTTATATTTCTAAGAAAATTTTTACCCTAAAAAATGCTTTTTTCTAAATTCTTCCCCCTAAATTTAGGGGAAAAACCCCTAAGTTGGCATCACTGGTACATCGGTAGCTATTGATATCAGGGCATAGTCACAGTTGTACTATGTTGTATAATACTATAGCCAATAGTACTTGTAATAAGTTGCCAGAACTAATTTTGTCATAAATTTACTCGTGTAAAATAAATCCTCTGATATATTTTTGTCTATTAAACTAGTAGAAAAATTGGTTTGAAAACGAAACAGACGTTGCTTTTGCACCGGGGTTTTTTGGCAGGCTTAAATATGTGTATATTGGCTACAATAAGATATATAAATAAATATATTTCTTACGTCTTACGTTCTACTTTGGTATCACGCTGAGAGAAGCTTTGTGTTGTATTTATACTCATCACAAAATCAGACGTACCGTGTATCGGCCAATGACATTCATATACAGCATGCTCCATAAAACCTTGATTTCTGTTTACATTCCCAAGCATACGTCGAGATGTTATGGTATTTATAACTAATATGATAATAATTAAATACGTATTATTATTGGGTAATAAAGATTACATTTAAGCATTTCTGCCCCTTACAAGTGGCAAACGCTCCGATTCTATGCAGTTGCGTTTTATGTTTAACTCCAAAATTCGGTTGCTGCAAAATTTTTGAAGAACCTTTATTCAGACTCAAAATATATGGTTTTGTTTGTTCTTAACCAGTGGTCCGCAGACCACTGGTTAAGAACCACTGCTTTAGGTAATAATAAAAAAGCAGAAAGTTCAATGATTTGCGCTCTTGAAATAAATATTCACGAACGTACTCTATATAAACGTGCACGTATGTTTAATATTATTGCACAGCTGGCCCGAGATCCGTGTCATCCCAGGGCATCCACATCAATATTATATCAATATACAGTAAAACAACGGAATTGCGGAAATATTGAATTAGTTAAATGGTATCGTATGTTAAGGAAAACACACTTATTCGTGATAGAAAGTTTTATTCAGAGTCTTAGTTTATTACGTAATGGAATGAAAACTAAATGTGGCATACATTAAAAACTCGTTGATTTATCTACACTAATATTATAAAGAGGAAAACTTTGTTTGTTTGTTTGTTTGGTTGTAACGAATAGGCTCAAAAAGTACTGGACCGATTTAAAAAATTCTTTCACTATTCGAAAGCTACATTATCCACGAGTAACATAGGCTACATTTTATTCTGAAAAAAATAGGGTTCCGTAAGATATTTGGGTTTTTCGGATACAAGGTGTAAAAAATTAACCACTAGTTACTTATTTTGCGTACTAAGCTCCCGTTGTAAATTTTAGTTAACGCAGGCGAAGCTGCGGGCAACAGCTAGTATTATATAAATACAATTACCATCAAATTTTGCTGATTTATATTTAATTTATTTTATATTCTGTGTACCATTTTTTTAGTTACTACATGAATAAATTAAAAATATCCTTAAATACTAAGTTTCCCTACATAATAGAGATAATTTTCTATAGATAACAGAGAAGTTAACGCGTGCAAAGTTTCCAGTAACAGCGTGTATACATTCAATATCCCTCGCTAATTGCAGTCCAGTTTCCATATTTGATTCCGCACTCAATAGATGAAATAAAAGATACAGCGTGCCCCAGCTCCGTGGGCAGTGAATAGATGAGCGTTCTAGATATTTTAATATTCAGCACTTTTTAAATACTTACTAGGCCCAATTGTTAATTCTGGATTTTTCTGGATTCTTTTCAACTGGATTAATTCCATCGTAGTTGAATTAAATTTTTATTATATCATGTCGTGTCATGTAAATCTACTTACTGTTTTATCCAATGCTGCTTACAACTGCTAAAACAAGTGATTAATTTTTATATAAGTATAAGGGCCTGTTTCACAATCTCCAGTTAAATGTGCAATAGGCTATCGGCAACATATTTGACAGATATTTGACAGATATTCATACTCTATCTGTCAAATATGTTGCCGATAGTCTATTCGGAACTTAACTGGAGATTGTGAAACAGGCCCTAAGTATAAGCAGAGCCGTAAATAGTCTTTTTTGCGCCCTGTGCGAGATACTATAACTGCGCCCTTAGCAAACCGAAAAAAAGTATATTCCTGCCTGGTCTGGCCATTCTTGCGCCCCATAGAGTCTACGCCCTGTGCCTGGGCACCGGTGGTATCGCCCTATTTACGGCTCTGAGTAAGCAGATTCTTAGTAAGTTCCTGATAAGTATTGTATCATAATATTAAAATTCTGGTCTAGCTCAGACACCAGTCCAGCGAACAACCGATTTCCTAATAGCTCGATATAAAACGAAATATATACTCCATTTATTTTTGAAAGCGAGTCTACAGGGACATATTCGGATCAAACACAAGATAGCGTACATAAAACATTCATTATATAGATATATCAATTCCCTTTGTGTAGAGCATACATCTTTAGAATTGCACACATATATAAAAGATGATGTAAAGAAAGCCCAAGCAGCCTCAATTCAGCGTATACATAATAAAAGAGCTTTTCTTTAATACAAACAGAAGCAATAAGATTCGTCGTACTGAAGATGTCGCGGACAATATCTGTTTGTTAAAGTAGATTGTTACCTATATAACACAGGTAAGGTACAAATAATTTATTTTTGTAATATCGAACATGGAGTCTTACAATAACTTTTTTGTTTTTATAGAATGGGTGGGCAAACAAATAGTCGAAGCCTTTTGGCAACGTGCCTTTGGGCCTTTTGGTACGTCAAGACCCACAACCAGAGGTTATGCAGATACTTTTTCTCATTTTATTTTAAAATTAGAATTATTAACACATTTTCGTTATAATTATACTACAAAATGTTCTATTTTCGGAGTCATCTCGATAATATCTAGATAGCTGAAATTTAGCCTTCCCAACTGTATTCCTAAAATAGTGAGCCTGTCTATGAGTCAAGGTCTAAATAAAACATATCTGCCCGGTGTCGTTCAGTCCCAAAAGTGCATCTTCTGCCCTGAACACTAATATAGGACGACCTTGATCTTCTTGTGAGAGCTAAAACTGCCTTTAGGTTATATATTATTAGCCCAAATTCTATTTGTGTTCTAATTGAGTCTGCGAACTTTCGTGTCAGAATCTTTTTGATATGGGCTCAATATACGACGGACTTGTATCATCATTATTTATTAAATTGCAATATTTTATTGTATCAATACTTGTATGATTATGCGTCATAATCTCAGCTCTCCTTCAAAAAAAAAGGGCTGGCCTTCTAGACAAGTGGCCCAAAAGCTAAACGTTAAAGACACTAGCTTACGACATGTAATTTGACTCAAGGAATATTATAATTATATAATAACTAGCTGTTACCCGCAGCTTCGCCCGCGTGAACTTAGGTTTACGGATTTATCATGTTTGATGACGATCATTTTCCATTTCAATAATGACTAAGTTTTTGTATTAAAATGGATATAATATGGTATCTTGAATAAAAAGACATATTATATTCCTTCGCAGACTTTCTGCATGCATATTTACTATTTACGATATTATTACATATTACACTACCCTCTCAAATCACGGCAACACGATTTATTTCATCCGTATTATTTTGATATTGCCATATCTTCTAAAGTATTCATTTAATTTGCATGATGTAAAGGGTAAAAATAATCTTCATTAAGTGCTCCAGCTAATTAACTGATTTATAAGGATTCATACCGTATTTGTGTAAATAAGTTTCAAATTATCGCGTTATAATTGTCCATTATTTAAAGTATTAAATGGATATAGTATGATATCCCTAAGATATAGACATATGCCATCGCGGACTTTTTTGTAGACCTATTTAAGACACACAATTCCACCATACATTATTTTGATATATCTCAAAGGGTTTAGGTAGCGCTTTCGTTGGAAACTCCCAGACGGCCAATTTTTTCCGACACCTCCAACAATTATTGTTTTATCTTAGCCAATGTATATAAAAACTAAATAAATTATGTATATAAACCTTCCTCTTGAATTGTCCTATCCATTAAAGAAAACCCCGTCAAAATCCGTAGCGTAGTTTTAAAGATTTAAGCGTACAAAGGGATATAAGGACAGAAAAAGCGACTTTGTTTTATAATATGTAGTGATATTCCTTTTAAACGAAATACAGACTTTTTTATGTTTTTACATTGAGACACATCAAGTGTCTGAATGAGCGTTATTCAAATTTCTTGCAACAACACTCAGGTGTTAGCGCCAATCGCAACATTTGTGATGGACACAGAGCCGTAAATATGGCGGTGCCACCGGTGCCCATAGGCTCAAGAATGGTCGCAAGAATGTCCAGACCAAGCAGGACTATTATTTTTTCGGTTTGCTAAGGGCGCAGTTATAGAAGCTCGCACAGGGCGCAAAAAAGGCTATTTACGGCTCTGGATAGACAGTAGAATTTTTGACATTGAGACTTACCATCTCACGTCTTAAGATAGGCAACACAAGATTGAGTTCCCTGAGCTAGTACGTGACGAACATTCTCAAGAGTCACGCTTACTTCCCACCAGATGACAGATCTGTCAGTTTACGTATTCGACAAAAATAAAAACTTTCAACTGCAGAACCGACTGTATTCTACAAATATGATAGTTTTGAAAAGGCTAAGTGGCGCTTTTATCAAGACAAGAGGGCAACTGACCGGGTCACTTGTATGTAAAAGTAGCAACTCATATTATATGTATATCGGATATCCCACTGCAGCTGGGCACGGGTCTTCTCCTCGAAATCAGGCGAGGAGGGTTTCGGGCCATAGTTCACTGAGAGCGCTGGCCCAATGCGGGTTGGTTGAAAGACTTTTAACCTCATCAGGCATGCAGGTTTCCTCACGATGTTTTCCTTCACCGATGAGCGAGCGATGATCAGGGTGCAATTAGAAATTTAGCAAAACCTATTTTAAGGCACTCACGGGGAGGGGTCAGGATCGCAACCGAACCCTTTCGGTCTAGAGGTCGAGCTTCTTATCCACTGGACTACCGTCGCTCACACTTAATAATATAATATACATATTTTTAGGACGCTTTTTAAACCTGTCAATCTGGTCCCGTGCTAAGTTCTCGAAGAGACTTGTGTTACGGGTACCAGACAACGGAAATACAACATATATATAATACGTTTTATATTAATACTTATATTCAAGATTTTTATTATATAATACACATATTTAATACACATCCATGACCCAGGAACACAGAAACTTTTTTGTGTTCCCTGGCGAGATTCAAACCCGCTTTCTCCGGCTTGTGCGCCAACGCGCTAACCACTGAGCCACAGAGGTCGTCAACTTGTATGTACTATACATAAAAATATACGAGAAGTATTTGTATGTCCTGTATCTAATACGGTAAAATAAAAATCCGAATAATCTTACAGATGTTTATTGAATTCAAATCTCATTTTATAATAAATAGATCGATGAAGTGATTGAAATATTCCACAATAACAATAACAATAAATAAAATCTATAGCAATAACAGCGCAAATATAACTAAATAACTCAAAAATTTATTCTTATGTGTTAATTTATTTTTTATATTCAATGATGATTTCGTGATTTCTGATCCGACGCGGTAGATCAAAAAATCGTCATATCACGTGACAATCGTAACTTCGTCAGAGAAGTGTCGATAATAAACCTACTTCACATGAGAATAAATTTTAGAGACGAAATGACACTATTATCCCTGTAGTCGATAAATTACGGTGCTCCTAATAATCCAAGTGAAGTTAGGTTACCTTTTAACAAACTAAAAGGTAACCTAACTTCACTAGGATTGAATCTATGCGTACGTGGTTTTCCAGAAGATTTTCAAATACAAGTCATTTCGATAGTATCCATATCGACACAGTATTCATCGACTACAGGCATAACACACACCTTACAGCTAAATTATTCGTCGAAGTCAGTAAAATGTTTGTGTTTCAACACACGAATTTAGTGAGGAATGAACTAACATATAAAAATAGAGTATGGACGTATTTAAAACGCTCCGTTACACATTTTCTTTGATCACAACCATTTGGTTTTTATTTTAAGGCAGCGAAAAATTTTGTGCAACGCGTACGTTTTAAATATTGACATAAGAATGTCTGAATCCGTCTAATGAAGATAAAATTAATACTATTTAAATTGTCTTACATTTATCATATAATAGCGAATCGATAAAAGGTACTATTAATTTTATAATATAATAATTACGTAGGTATTATAAATAAAATGTTCAATATATTATCTTAGTAAGGTTTGTATCGTTGGATCACTTGCGTAAATAGAAATAAACGCACGAACTACATCGGCTTCTTTAGTTAGAAATTCAGGAGTAATAAAATATATTGATTTTATTTTAGATTTATCATCATAATCCCTTCGATGGTAAAATGTTTCTCGGCTAAGGCTTCCAAGGCTGCCACACTTCCAAGACATATTGTGGACTATCCAACTACGCAAGAAGCCAACTTATAAACTCGTAGTGTATTGTATTTTAAATTAACATGGTTATTTTCATTATTTAAACTTTTTCAAACTAAAATGAGTCTCGTGAACATGACATTCGTAAACAATGTCGAAATATCGAGGTCCGTGAAATAATGGCAAAAAAATGGTAAATAATATCCCCTTTTAAATACATAGTTTAAATAGTAGTTTTAGTATATATATTGTATATTGTTTTCTTATGTTTACGCGAATTTCACTCATTATAATGAAACAACTTTTACGGCCACCAGGATACAAAATTGTGTCAACTATTGACGTGAATTATTAAGGTAAGATTAAAATGTGTTCAAAAATATTGTGTTAGAACGACACAAATGTGACTGTAACACAACTTTAAATTTACCTCACCAATGTAAGCACCACGAGTAACCTGTGCTTCTATATTTCATAATGAAGCTTGCATTTCGCAATATATTATAACAAACTGAAAGCCGTTACACAAGCACCGTAAGGTCTTTTTATAAAGACATCTAATTATTAAAAACTGATCAAATTAATAAACTTTAATTTAATCTAAAGAAAATTCACCCAACTAAAGGAACAGCAATAAGTAATAAAGCGACTTTTGACTAAATAAGGTTAATGTATGTACACTTACCCTACACTAATGAGAAACTTACGTGAAACATCAAAGCTTTGGCACTTAGGTCTTTATCACTTTCATATTAAGCCAACGAGTATGACATTGAAAATGTATTTACTATTAGGGCTTCTACAGAGACTGCGATAACCGCGCGATTTTAGTATCGCGTTGGAATCGCGCGGTTCTTATTTACTTGCATAGATTTATTTAGTATTTACTCAGATATGCGGGAACCGCACAATAACATGTCATATTTAATTTAGAATTCTGAAATCGCGCGTTTATCGCCCTATCTGTACGCAGCCTTAAGTAACGAAATGCCATTATTGTTATAAAATGTACTATTAAAAATCCGTTTGTTGTCATACAATGTAATTATATATATCAATATTATATTTAAATATGAATACTTGGAAAGAATTCTGTTTATACCATATTTAGTAAAACTTTTAATAGTAGTTAGTACGACTATTGAGATTTTTATTTGAATAATATTAAGTACCTGATATTTCTTTTAATCTTTCATCATTTTCATTTAGTTAATTATCAGATCTATCTAGACTAGCGTTTGCCAATATGATCACACAAAAAAAAACATTAATTGAAAGAAAGACGCATAAAAGAGACTATTTTATTGTTTACGTAAATTAAGATCGCATTTGGTAAAATATGTTTCACGAGTTCATTTGGACGCAAAAAACATACTTTTTATTAACTTCTTATTTTGACTAGAAAGTAGAGGGAGATATGTACATGGTCTGTGTGATGAAATTCAAACGCTAGCCTTAATAAAACTTAAAAACAACTAGCTTACTAAATTAAGATTGGTGTTATGTAACTATTAATATGAGTTGTGTTAGTGACTCTGTCATCTAGAGGTATATCATTTTACTGTTTATTGCTGCGACAGCTTATCAAACTTTAAACATGACTAATTAAGCGCTATTAAAGGTACTAATACAATTCTAATTAATTTAAAATTTAATTAATCTATTGGTCTTTCCTAAGGAATAATTTATACTACATAATCGTTACTTTATAAGTGACTAGAGATAGGGGAAATTTAAAAATGTATTATTAATAATTATTAAACGTGCGTCGAACTATTAAACGGGCAATCATTGTACTAAAATGTGTGGCTGCAATATGATGGGCCATCTATTACCATCAATTCCAGACATACTAAGCAATATACGAGAAAGATTTTGGTATGGTTCTTTCAAAGAGTTTCCGACACTGTTTTGCATGGTCTGTGTAATTCGGACGGCCTGGGGGCCTAGCCAAAATGCCATTAAGAAAGCGCTAGCGAAGTTCGAAAATAATAAAATGTATGGAATTGACATAAGGCCGCGCTTAATCACGTGGTCCATCCTATACATTTTATCATTTCGAACTTCGCTAACGCTTTCTTAATGACATTTTGGCTAGGCCCCCTGCTGTATTAAAATGTTTTTGCTATAGTCGGGCTATTGTATTCAATATAGTAGCCTCATATTGTTTTAAAATTATTGCCCGCTTACAAGGACCATTATACAAAGCGTTTGTGTATTTTTAATGTCACGAAAATATGTTTCGCCATTTATAACACGCCTGGTTAATGGAACCAAATGTACTAATAAAATATTTATATTAATTAATTTTCAATATGATCTCACAGAATACTAACAATCTAATTAAACGTATGAGAAACTATTTTAAGCATTTCTTTATTTATTGGTCTTTTGTCTCCGTCAAAATTAGTACATTAAAATACACAAACGATAACTATTATCTACTTTAATAATTTTAGATAGTAATTGATATTTACTGTACAATTATTTGTCATTTAGTAATTACTTTAGCTTCCTAAAATCACGGCGTTTACCTCGTGTTTTACTCATTATGAAATAGCGTTCGGCAATTTCTCTAAACAGATTTAAATACTTAACACATTTCCACATTATGTATAAACATTGTGAAACAATTTTATCTAGAATCATTCATCATCACCTTCTAAATATTTCCATGACCGAATCGAGATTTCCTTTTTGCCGGAGACACCGATCAGCTAGTCTCGTTTCATACAAATCAAACGCTCTTTAACATTTTTTAAAGGCCGCCGATTTATTTTTCAGAGAAAGTATCAAAAATTTCGATGGGGCTGATAAATTACCTACATCCTAATCATACTAAAATTTCTAAGTCAATGATTAAAACATTATCTTTAATCAATAACAATTGACTCGCCAAGTAAAAAACATTGCTTGATATTTTTGTTCCACTGTGCGTTCTTTGAATTAAGCGCTTATTTCGACGATAAAACGGTTGCTTTTCAGACAATTGTATTTAGAAGGTTAGTTAAATTTTAGTTTTTTAAGTTAAGGGCCTGTTTCACAATCTCTAGATAATTTAAAAAAAAAGAAAATTTTTTCGGCAACTATTTATACAGATACTTGACAGATACTCCATACTCTGTCAAATCTGTCTGTCAAATATGTTTCCGAAAGCCTATTCGGAACTTATCTGGAGATTGTGAAACAGGCCTTAAGTATAATAATATATTCAAGGAGTAAAAATTTAATTCATACATCGTTAAAACAGTGCGTTTTGAGGCAATATTAGTTGTTTGTTTCTGTCGTTTGAAAATAAAATTGCAACATTACCTATAATAAAATGTTTAAATAACACTAATGAATATCGTTTTTAATTGTATGTATTAGAAATTGTTATATTATAACATGTTAAATATTTGTAAATATAATACTTTTTTATTATTTATAAGATCTAAATCAATTATTAAATTATATTCAATTCCATTAGTTACAAAATGAAGTAGATGCGATGAGTAGACGAGATGAATTATTGCAAAAATACCATGATTTATTAATTACTTATGAACATAATTGAAAGTTATTTTTTGAGAGGGGCGAGGAGGTACATCACCAAGGGTTGTCGTTTTTATTGCATCTTTTATTTAGCGTAGGGAAAGTAATGTGAAATTTAATAAACCATGTAAGGTATATTATATATAAGGATTAATTTATTATTATTAATGGCATTATTGTGATTATAATTGTAGGAACACGAATCTTGTTTTTAATCATTTGATCGGCTAGTAACATTTTTATTGATTATCAATATGAACATCATGTCATTTTTTTTAGTTAGATTCTACAGACATAGTACTTTAGCATTAAAATGATGTAAATCATCAAATGCGCCGGATTTGACTAGTACAATCTTTTAAATTAAGTCCCAGACTTTATTGATAAAGTGTTCAATATTACAGTTTTTTATTAAAAATTATTAGATAATATATAGTTACATATAAGATAAAATCAAATTAAATTTTGAATGCTTTGAAAATGGTTTTGTATTTCTGTAAGACGCTTGTAGTATACGTGTTTAATTTTATATTTCATGCTTAATTATAATAATATCAGGGATTAATTTAAGAGATAAAAAACAAATAACACTACATCAACTTTCTTATATTCGTATTCTTTAAGGATATCATCATTATCTAAAGACTGTTATGTAATAAAGTTTGTATTTTTTACTGCGTTGATTCCAAAAATATACCACTGTGTTAAATAAAATACTTACAAAGAACTAGTACTTTAACGTTTTTTATTCACTTTCTTTGTTTGAACTGATATATTCTTAAAACAAATAATAAATACACTTATAATTAATGACTATCATGGTATCAGACATTAAATCCTTCGTGTAAAATTTTGAAACGCCATTCAAATGATTAATTGAGCACTTATAATTACTACGTTGGAAGTATTCAACATAAGTCTAATTCGTATCTAGCTATCACAAAGATGTTGATGCGTTTAGAGTTCCTTGGCAGTCGATATGGGATATGGAAATCATTGTACTACACATTTTGAAGATATTTGGCAATTAAAACTACCTCATCCAGTTTTACCTGAAACAGATACCACATGTTAGATACTTCACTGAATATTTCCTGAGAATATTAGGCATGCATATCATGTGAGTAATATACTGAATAAGTAATATGTTAATTATTAAATTCTACAGCCCGTTTGGATTTACTGAATCCTTATCTGATCCTGTGTTCATGAATTTTATATAACAAATATTAAGTTTGCTTATTTAAACGTAAATCTTAGTACAAGGGATACAATCGATTTTTATAGATCGAATTTCGAATTCGAAAATCGAACTTGATTGATGGAGACGTTTATATAATAGAAAACGATAACTGGTTATGATAGTTCGATATATAATTTAAAAAGGAGTCATTGCACATTCAATATGCTGATGTGATTAAAGATACTTCCGAGGTCTTACGCAGTCCAAATTAAACATAGTGACTTTATTCTCTCTCTCTCTCTCGGACCCCAAGACCGATGTTTTCGTCAAAGTCTCGTGTAATGGCCAATATACGGTTTTTACTTTTAGTATCAAGGTTTTTCTCGTTCAATAGAAATCAAACCAGCGCGTCAAGAGTAATGCTACATCGCACTTTACGATATTCCATCGTCGGATTTTTAAGTTTTATTACCATTGAAACCGCAAAGCTCTCACAAGCGGGACTTTATACATTTAAAATATATATCAAAGCGAATTGGTTACTCTTTTCTTTCTTTGTTATATAACAGGACGTAGGATATCTACTGGAAATACCCAAGCTGAAGAAGTCTTTTTCCGAAAGAGGTCTTCTTGGTTCATAATTACATTTAATACTCATCAAGATATTATTAGGATTTGACGTTGTTTTACTAATATTTACCTCTACCTTTGGCTAGGCTCTACCTTTGAAAAGACTTAATCAAAAATGTTGAAAATATATATTTCAATTATCTTTTGTGGTCTATGGGCAAATACCACGGTTAACGAGTTGAAAATAATTGAATTACGTCCTAATTTCATCTAATATATAAAATTTCCCTGTCACAATGTTAGTTACCGTACTCCTCCGAAACGGCTTGACCGATCTTTATGAAATTTTATATGCATATTCAGTAGGTCTGAGAATCGGCCAACATCTATTTCTCATACCCCTAAGTGATAGGGGTTGTTCACCCTTAAAATTTTTTTGTTAATTTTTGGACGAAAATGTTTGTTTTTATTTTTTTATAATGTGGCATTGAAAAATACATACAACCCTAAATTTTCACCCTTCTACGATCAACCCCTATTTTTTAATAGCGATTTTAGCAGAACGAAGTCTGTCGGGACAGCTACTATCTTTATAAATAATGAAGTATACAGACACTGAAGTTATTCTATTAAGCTCCTATTGATTTATTAATCCATCTGTTTACTGCTCTAGAAATAGTAGTCATACAAATGTACGTAAAATAGATGAATATTCATTAATTATGCAACGGTAAAACTGTGTGAACGCAGCATGCAAATTCCATGAAGGTTTTGATGTGCATGATGTAGGCGAGCCGCTCCTGAGTCCTGATGGTAAAAGACGGAACTTTAGAGTAGACATAAAGGGGGACTAGCCCTTAGAACTGTCAACCGTAAGTTGACTACTCTCCTATTGTGAGACGAAGATTTCTATGAAGATTTTTATCATGTATCATGTATATGGAAAGAGAAACAATTAAATTACCGTATATAATAATAATAACATTTCCTCCTTTGGTATCATGTTTTCAATATTCAGCGCAACTTGCACCTAGCTATTCTCTCGCATAATGAAAACAGTTTTATTAATTAGAAATATTTTTAATTACTTTATCAAATTGCAAAATGTTTAATCACATCAGCATTGTGGGATTGCCGTGCCATTGGAGCGTAAATATTTGCTTTAGGTTAAATATTAACTTTATTGATTGAAACTGTTTCGTGCCAATTTTTACGGTAGGTCCCTCCATTTTGGTTAATTCTGTCATATACCATTTCGCTGAGGATAGGATTGGTAGAGTGATTATGAACGAGACCTATTAACGCCTCAGGGTAAGAAACACGTGGAACACACTAACAAGTTGTGTATGACTTGTCCCGAGTACACTTCTTGATGTCCATGGGCGACATTGACCGCATAAGATATCAACTACTGCAGTTCTTCAACTAACACAACTAAATATTTTACCAAGAGTACAACTCCTCATCCCTCCACGTGTCTCAGTCGAGATTCCCTCCGTTACGCAGGCCAGCTTTCGTCTCGGGAGGGACCTGCTTCTTGAAGCAATCGTCGAGGAACGAGGACATGGTGCGGTACAAGTGGTACCGGACTCCTTCAAGGTCGTGTCCCTCGTCGGGGTAGATCTGAAAAAAAAACGTGTGCTGTATCTTTTATCGTAGCTATCTATGCATAATATATGAAAGAAATGGAGTTCACCTATGAGATTACTTATACAAAATTGTTAAAAACTTGAGTAGGAAATAGTTGGAGATTCTCAATTTTATACTTTATGTATAAGAAGGATACGCTCTAGTGCAATCGCTCATGCAATGCAATCGTCATAATTAAAGCTAAATTAATGAATATTCCATGTATCACCCACCTACCCAGACAGGATGGGTAAAACGTATTAATAATAATAATAATTATATAATAACAATATGTTGGAATAGCCCACACGCGGCCATCTGATTCCAAACAAGGCAGAGCCTGTTCTTACGGCAACTAGACCACAGATACAATGTATACAGATCTCCTCTTCGGTTTTTGCTTGCAAAGTCTTAACTTCTTCTTAGCCGGTCTTGGTCTGCCTGCGCCATGATCTCCACGAGAACCATTTTGTCAGCGCCAACACTGCATAAGAAGTCTTCTTCAGCACTTCTAATACATGCTGTTGAAACAGCTTGTCCTGAACATCACCGCGCTATTACCATATTCATGCAAGTGTACCGTGTTGTTAACGCTGCCGTGTACCAGCAGTCTTACCTGCTGTCTGAAAAGCCCGCCCTGGTCGGAGAGCGCCCGCGCCAGCGCCATGGTCTGCTGCACGTGCACCGTGTCGTCGGCGCTGCCGTGCACCAGCAGTAGCATCTTGTCGTGCAGCGCCGCCGCTTGCCGCGTGACGTCAGCGTCCGCGTACCCCCGGTAGTTGCCCGTCGCGTTCGGGAAGCCCATGTAACGCTCCGCATACGCTGAGGCTGGGGGAAAAAGCTTTAATAAGTATTTGCGGGTCGTTTTTCACTACCATACCAATAATGAAAACTAAAAATAAATAACATTGCATTTTGGTATATTGCTTTATAGCATTTTTTATTCCTTAACATACACATTAAGGAATTAAATTCTCCAGTAGATACAGTAGAGTTCCTAGTTCACAGTTAATCCAATGGTCATCTAAATTCCGTTGCTGAAAGTGTCAGTTGTCAAACTTACATAGCACCTGTCACTAATCACCAGTATATAAAGGTAGAAACATACTTACGTGTCGTGTCGTTGCGACACGACACGACATGCAAATATGTCCCTAACCATATTAAATGTATGAAACCGATATGCTTCTGGCGCGTCACGACAACGACACGTAAGTGTGTTTCTGCCTTAAGCAATATGCGTTGCTGTACCGCTGAAGTAAGGCAACTATAACTTACTTTTTTCATATCTGTTTACTCATACTTCTATCCTTTTCATCAACTATATACATGTGGGTACTTGCCGTAGTATCTCCAGCGCACGATGGGCGCGACGGCGACTCCGCACTGGAACACCTCGAGCGGGCTGGCCAGCGCCAGGGCGGCAAGGAACCCGCCGTGCGCACCGCCCCAAACCGCCACGCGCCGCGCGTCTATGAAGTGCAGCGACTCGCGCAAATACCTGGCGGTGGCACATGATGAGTGATCATCATCATTATTAAATACTGCTTGTCCGACATAAGTTATTGTCACGATTTCCTAAGATTGTACAATCTCATTATCTAGAATACTTCTAGCCTTTAAGTATTTTTGCAAAAAAACTTTCACTTTTGAATAAATGAATGCCGAACTACATTAGAATATTAGATATTGTACTATAGATTTTATGAATTAACTATTAGTTGCCATTGTATTTATATTGCTATTGTATTGGTCGTCTTAGCGTTCATTGGGGGAGTCTAATATTTTCAGTAATGGACGGACAAAGGTTGATGATGATGATAGTGATAATTTTGATAGTTTCTTGCCCTTACTAAAAAAAGTAAACATATCACAGTACTTTTAAATACGATTATAATATCAAATGTCCATTTAAATTTTAACAACCACAAGAAAACCTAATTGGCACTCAGCAGAGGCTATTAAAATGAAACAATTACTATAATTACAACAAAGAGTATATGCGATGTTCATGTAGTCGCCCCAAAGAAACATTCGTTAGAAAGTTCTAGAAAGTGCTACCACAAATTCAAATTTTAAGTGTCCGACATTTTGGCAACGTTTCAAGAGGAGCCACTTAACCATTTACATACTCCTCGTTTGAGCTCTTTTATTTATATTCATATTACAAGTTTACCAATTGCTTCACACTCGACTTAGGCTTAGGTCTACAAGTGAAAAGTTTGGGTCCTAAGATGATATTTTACGGGATACTAAATTTGGATTGACTAAATTTCCTCTCATACGTTTTACCAAAATTACAGAAAAATATCGTTTCATATTGATAACATTGTCTTAAGGGCAACTAATTAAATTAGACCGATGTATATAATATGAATTATGGGCTATATATGGACCGCTTTTTTTACTTACCGCGGCCTTTAAGATCAACCGGTACAGCAGGCGAGCAGATGGTTCATCTAAATTACATCGATCACTTAATTTATGCATCTTTATAGAACAAAATCTCACTCAGCGACTTCAAGCTGGTCTGCCAGTTCCACGGTGCCCAGCCGGCGGTGCAGCGCATGGTGTGTAGCGAGTCCCCTCCCGCCCGAGCCCCGCGCGTCCACCGCCGCCAGCACTGCGCCCGCACCCGCTGCTAGCGAGCCCCAGTCCAGCACCCACTGCTCAGTCACTAGCTGAGTGCCTGGTGCTCCATGCCTTAGGAGGTAAATATAGCTTTAGTTTTAATTAAGCAATATAATTGATTATATTTATAACGATGAAAAAAGTTTTGATCATAAAATGTCCATCTAGAACCTAGTTTATTCGTGAATACCGTTAACGATTGTATTAAGTATTCAATAAATCGAACCGATGGATTGGCGGGGAGGCATTCATTAGCACTACCTACCTTACCTTGTTGAATAATAACTAAACGTTATTGATAGAAACAAAACAACACTTAGTTTTTTTCGAGAAACTTAAGGCTACACTTACACTTTCATAACAAGTGGATATTTAGTGACCTCATCTTCTCTGAGGCCCGGAGGCAGGAGCAGCCGGACACGGGCCACGTCACCGCTGGAGAGCTGGACCGAAAACGTTCTGGGAGTCGGTAGCGCGATGGCTGACAACTTTTCCTGAGAATCAAATTACTATTTTTACTCATACAGGAATATACTCTGCCACTTTTAATTTTAAAACGAGGACATCAAAGACGAAAATTATTTTGAGCTGAGAAGCTATGTAGTGCTTACCTTAACTGCAGTATTATTTTCTAAGTGCATTAGTAATCTAGGCTCAGGTAGCGATATTTTATGAAGGCTGGACGTCGGCACGCCCGGGCCCAGGCACTCCAACACGAAGTACGTGGCCGAAGGGCTGAAGTGCGCGTCGTGATAAAGGCACGGCAGGTTCTGTGGCGGTCTTTCTATGAATGAATACAGGATATAAAACTTATATTCATATGGGATTTATGATTCAAGGATGCATTTAACTTTTTAGTATAATTTAAGAGACTATGTAACAGAATATATAAAAACAGTTTAAGTTTGATTAGAACCAGTTTCCCGTAAGGAATTAAATGCGGTTTATTTGTAGCACTATGCACATTGTATGGAACGATGTGTGTATTGTATGAAATCATATAGCGTAGCGCATGTAACGATTAGCGTAGCGCATGAAATGATATTCGTAGCGCATGTAACGATTAGCGTAACGCATGAAATGATATCCGTAGCGCATGTAACGATTAGCGTAGCGCATGAAATGATATGCGTAGCGCATGTAACGATTAGCGTAGCGCATGAAATGATATTCGTAGCACATGTAATGATGTGCGTAGCGTATGATATATTACGCATAGCCCATGAAATGATGTATGTAGCGCCGTAGATTACTAAATAATTAATTTAGTTTATTAGTAGATTTTTTAATCAATTAAATTTTTTGCAATGAATATTTACCCGGCTGTTTCTTTTTCTTCTTTTTACTGGGCGCCGGGGAAGTGGGCGATAATTCCTCGTCCCAATCGCTGTCCCAAGTGTTGTCGCCGGAAGACGCCAGGTTTCCGTAATATTCTAAGTTAATTGACGGCGAGGGCTGGCGATAAAATGTATATTTAAACTCATTTAAAGATGTTGGAAGCAACTGTCATGTAGCTGTAGCTAGTTAAAAGGCAGTGAATTTAATAAGTCTTTATTAAATTTAGGCTGAAAATATTATGTTAGTTTCGTGATGGATGGATTATGAAGCCTACATGTCTAACATCTTTTTATAATATAGTCAGACTACATACTTATAATTTTTTAACTGGCATGTTACATAAACATATACAATATTTATATAAACATTTTTGAAGGTTTCATATTTATTTTCTAAATAATTTATGTAGTATGTTTGCTAAGCATTACTTTTTAGTCGACTACTTACAGAAGTTATCACAGTTATACAAGTGATCAGACTTTAACCCTATATACAAAAAAAAATGATCTGAATAAAGGACACCGTATTTCTTAAATTAACATTCACTGAAATATTTATACACGGCAGTAAATTTCAGTAAACGAAACGTGTAATGCAGATGGTAACATTGACGTATCGTGCATTGCGGTAAAACAAGAGGAACTAATATTTATGAGCCAAAATAAAAGTACTCCGGGCGGCAGCGCGCTGCGAGAGTGTGTTTTAAGATGATAACATTTGATTTACTTTGCTTTCAAACTGTTTAATCTCACATACGTATATAATATATGTATGTAAAAAATACAACAATAAAAAAATATTATTAAACATAATATTATGTTTATGCAACAAACAAATTCTTACAAGTACCCTTACTGATTATGTTATAAATGTTAGGTTAGTCTAAAAGCTAAAAGCAAACTCCTATATTAACAAAGAAAATATATCGGAAATCTATTTTCTGGACTGAATCCTATTTATCTTGTTGTTGGTCACATTTATTAATTTTAAATAGTTTTAATCTATCATCCCAAGGGCCTGTTTCACAATCTCCAGATAAGTGCCGAATAGGCTATCGGCAACATATTTGACAGATACTCCATACGATATCTTCTATTCGGCACTTATCTGGAGATTGTGAAACAGGCCCTAAATCTTTAGTTACTAAATTTATTAAACAATAATGAATTAATTAACAATAATAAATAAATAATTATTTAATTAATAATAATATTATATTAAAGTAATTGTCAATTTATAATAAGCCTACTTACTTGTGAGTTGCATGTAACACAATACGGTAGTTTTTGAGGGGTCCCTGGTCGTGGTGCTTCCGAAGACACTCTGTATAAGTGCTGCTGTCCTGGTTTACCCTCTGGTATACCCAAATAGTATCTAAAAGGCATAAATTTTAGGGGTAAGGAGAATACGAACGAAAAAAGTGGAACTTATATCTGTTATTATGTGAGAGGATTAATTAAAAATTTGAAACAAAAAAGCCATTTAACCTAACTGTTAATCATGAAAGAGCAAAGATACCAGTAATAGACAAAGTTGTTATTTTTATCATACTTTGGTTTACTAAAAACATGACAGCAGAAAAGAGGAAGTGGAAGACATGTGCTATCCTAAAATTATGCGATAAGAAGATATAGGAGATACGGCTTTGCGTTTATAGCCGCGTTAAAAGCGTGCGAAAATCTGCGTACGTAATTTAGCCTCGAGTTAAATGTGAATATTATGCAAATTTTCCGAACATGATGACGAATAAATTCTGCAAATAAACTTTACATGTGTTTTTAATGTTATTTGGGCCAACCGGCAGATAAGCCACTTGATTTAATGGTGGACGATTACCATTCACCTAAAACTGACGTCCATGCGTTGCCCACCTTTAGACACAAGACAGATGTCATTACCAGAGCATCAGGGCAGGACCAATAATTCTGTTTCACAGTATAAACTACTAGGATGATGGTAGTGGATTGATTATGCCCCAAAGGGATATCACCGACCGAGTGAGGTGCAATGCTTGGCCAGACTGAAGCTTACTTACTATCGTCTCAGGAGTTGTATTTATAGCGGCCGAACGCTAAAATTCTTATAGCGCGATTCAGGATCGTGGCGCTGGTTTATTTAGATCGGATTTTATCGGAGTTTATTTAGTTTTTTACATGCCCGACGTGTCGGATACTATACAGCCAACACCCGTGAATTTGAAATTATGAAATTGGAAAGACTGGTAGTACACATGCAGACGGGCTTTAGGCTTAAAGAGAAACCACTAGTTTTGAGCTCACTTACATGTGCTGATTGGCGTGGTCCCATGCCAGTAACTTGACAACGTCGAAGCTGCCATGCGTGAGTGGCAGGGTTCTGGGTCCATGCGCGTTATGCTCCGTTCTGACGATGTGCCGGAACAACCCAGCTGGCCCGTCTCGGACTGGCGCCAGTGTCACGAGCGCTCCTCCACCCGCCGACCACAGCGGTGCTGGGGCGGATTCCACCCACGCGTCCGTGCCAGAGAATATTCTGTATACCTGTGTGTTGTATTCAACAATATAAACATTATATTATTATGTGACATCTGTAAAATATATTATATGTCACATAGGTATATCACAAATAATGATCCTTATGATATTCAACGATATGACCATACCATACCATGCTTACTTCCACAGTCTAATGTCTTACGGCATTCTACTGTGGGGGAATGCGGCGGATATTAATACGATTTTCTTGTTGCAGAAGCGAGCTATTCGAACTATATACTGTTTGGGCCCCCGGGTATCATTGAAAGAAAAATTCAAAGAAATTGCCATCTTAACTGTAGCTTCTCAGTACATACTTGCTAATGTGATGTACGTCCGCAAAAATATTAATGACTTTTTAAAAAAATGCGACCATCACAACATAAATACTAGGAACAAATATAAATTGAATGTTCCATTTTTTAGACTTAATAAAGTTAGTACTTCTTTTATGGGACAATGTATACGATTTTACAATAGGATCCCAGAAAACGTTCAAAATCTTTCCATTAATAAATTTAAGAAAATTGTTAAGGAACGTTTGTGTGGTAAAGCGTATTATGAAATAAAAGATTTTATTGAAGATACCACACCTTGGGAATAAGACACTCACTCATAAGGTTTTATACAATGTATAAATTATAAATTTCATAATTTGTTATTTAGACGAAGCGAAACCTTGGGATTAAATTGCTCTTCTATAAAGCTGTTTTATCTAGAATGTAGATAAATTTTGAGCCTGCAGTGTATTGAACTAAACTTGTGTAAAGGTGAAACGTATGACATGTCATGCTCGCTTACGCTACTGCAGTGGTGGCGTTGTGGGATGGGTCTTCCACTTCCCTCTAATATGCGGAAGAGGTTGACGCTGGCTCACGCGTCCAGGCCTATGTGGAGGTGCTGCTGTGGTGGCTGGTCGTGTTATGCGATTTCTACCTAGCTGAGTTTCTTTTTTTTTTATTAACATCCACTGGTTTGTTTTGGATATTGCGGGGTCTAAATTTATCTACTTATTCACTTTTCTTAGGATAAAGATCTTAGGATAAGACTGTAATAAATGTGTTATAGTAATAAGTGTATGTAATTATGTATGTTTATAAAAAATTGTAAACTATATTTTGAAAGGAGCAACCCAACAGAGTTTCTTGCTGAATTCTTCTTATGTACTATACTAGTATAGTATTATGTATTGTTTGTATTACTATTTTTTGTAATATTGTATTTGAAAAGACTAGTTCCACTGAGTTTGTTTCGCCGGTTCTTCTCAGTGGACTTACTTTGGAACCGGTGGTAGACTCAATTGACCTTCAAAAAGATACTTGGATAGTACTATTTTGAATAAAATTTTTGACTTTGACTTTGACCATTATAATATGCGATATCTATAAATGAGGGTGTCTTGATCCTTGTGGGAGGGGGAATGTTTCTATTTCAAAGCTCACGTTGTAATATCAATAAAACAGACATTTTTCTGACATGTAAATCTCCTGAGAACTTTTCCTACAGGTGAAGCCGTGGCGGCTTTTTACCACTTAGTTGTATTATTTAATATTTTTTTAATCTACGTATTCTGGTCGTGTTCTTTTTTATAACTTTTATATGAAATATATTTTGCTCATTTAATCTAAAGCGATCCCTATACCAAAAATAATAATCGTAACATGGTTAAAGATCTCAGTTATCTCAACGCATGTGACTAATGAAGATTTCTATAAAATAATGTAAAGTATCAACCCTTTATGTCCCACTGCTGGGCACGGGTCTCCTCCTCGAAATCAGGCGAGGAGGGTAATGGACCATAGTTCACCGATGCGCTAGCCCAATGCGTGTTGGTGAACTTCACATACCTTTAGAGACTTTCAATCTCATCAGGCATGCAGGTTTCCTCACGATGTTTTCCTTCACCGGTGAGCGAGCGATGGTCTCGTGTTGGGTTGTTGGGGTGCACTTAGAAATTTAGAAAAAGCCATTAAAGGCACACACGGGGGGTCAGGATCGAACCCGGAACCTCTGGCATAAGAGGCCGAGTCCCATCCACCACTGGACCATCGTCGCTCTATTTCTATGTAAGTTTAAATTATTGTTGTTTGTATTTCGACTCACCTCTTGACAGTACCACATGGGGCTCTTGCACACGGACACCACCGACAGGTTCTGTACCCGGGTGAGCCACACCACGCACACCTCTGTTAGTGACACCCACTGCGCGCTCGTGAAATAATAGTCACTAAAAACATCAACCAGTGAGTTAAAAATTGGTCCATGTTAGGACAGGACAAATAGTTTATGCCACTTAATAGTTAAAAGAGCTAAGCTTTTCAGGACACCAGATCTCCACTTCTTAATAACACCCCTTAATAACGTTAAAATATATCATTAATTTTACATTCGACATTTACCGACTATATCGCGGCTTATGAAGATTTTTACATTCTCGATGTTACAGTTCCTTTACAGCATCTGGACATGGGTGTACTTCTCCCGTTTTTGCAAAAAGTATTGCAAAAATTAATTCAATTTTTTATTGTGGTTTTAAGAGCCAGTCATAATGCTATTCTCGGAGCACGTTATGTATTTCATATAATCGTTATACAAGACTCGATACTGTCTCGAGAGCTAACGAAGCGAGATATTGTCCCAGACCCCATTACATGCGCTCTTAGCCAAGCGTTTTGTTTTATAAATATACATACTAACTTCTCCCGTGGTCTAATTAAAATATGCTTATGGAATAAATTCGAAAAGATAATATTGAAAAAACTGACGATATCATTACTTAAACCAATTACGAATTATATTTCCGCGTTAAGGAAGGGTAATTGAAATTTTTATTTTATAAGCGACCATAATATTATATTGTGTGTCGGCCGATAACTAGATGGGAAGACGATCTTGATGCATGGTAAATCCGTGTTGGAAGCGAGTGGCAAGGGGCCGGCCGTCTTGATGTTATGTTTAGTAGTACACGGATAGTGGCTGATGATGATGGTAATATGACATACGTAGAGAATCCCGCAACATCAAGCTATGCGAAATAAAAGTTAGAACATCCTACTAATTTTATAAACGCGAAAGTTTATAAGTAGGTTTGGATGTTTGTTATTCTTTCACGTAAAAACAACTGATGGATTTTGATGAAACTTTACAATAATATAGCTTATACATAAGAATAACACATAAATAATTCCTCCCCGTACTCCCACGGGAATAGAAAGTACGCAGGTGAAACCGAGGGGCGCTACTAGTGGTAAATATAGTGTTTCGAACACGTACAGTAACAGCTTTTAGTACCTGCGTACAGGCTTGTAGGCATAATATTAAGCATTATATTTATTGCGATATAATTAAATGTAGAGATTTATATTTTATATTCTATAATTGTTGTTTTAAAATTAGTGTATTCAAGTAACAGTTTATATGAGTATAATTAAACATTCGCAAAACTAGCATTCATCATCATCATCATCACCAGCTTTTATCCATCCACTGTCAAACAAAGACGATCTATTCCTTGTTTCTTGTATCCATCCCCTGACCACCAGACATTGCACTAAAATTGTCTATACTCGCATTCGTTTAGTAAATAGTTAGCTGTTCTATTATTGACACATGACCGTATTTAGATGACTTTAGTTGGATGTTATCGGATCATTTTGATGATGACAAAAAGCGTATTTACATAACACAATCATTTCTGTTGAACTCGTAAAATATACTGTGTCGTGTATAAACGCAATTCACTCAGAAAACGCTCGGCTCGGTAACTACGCGACCATTAACGATACGAGAAACACGGACAGTATAAATGTGCTGGATACTTTGAAATATTCTCCTCTATACCGAATTTAGCGTAGTCATTGGGGAGAAATACCTTGTGTCATTATTTATCGTCGTGAAAAATAGATTATTCTCTCCGGGATAAGGCGAAACTTATTCTTTTTATAATTCTTTTATTATAGCTTAAGTATGGCTACAAAATATGATTATCATTATAAGATACTGTCTACTCTGTTAAACACTGGCGAGTTTTTGAAGTTTTGCAAATAAAAAAAGAAACTAAAATCGATTAACGGCGGCTTTCAATATCCTTTCAATATCCTATCCTATATCCACATTTTCTTACAAAATCTGTAAAAATTTTAAGATCGATAAGAAAATTTTAAGATAGGATATTGAAAACCGCCGTAAACCGAAACAAGTTAGACTTTTATTTGAGACTAGCTGTTGCCCGCAACTTCACCTGCGTTAACTAAGATTTACAATGGGATCTTAGTACGCAAAATAAGTAACTTTTCTGGTTGATTTTTTACACCTTGTGCCCGAAAAACCCAAATATCTTACGGAATCCTATTTTTTTGAGAATAAAATGTTACTCGTGGATAATGTAGCTTTCGAATGGTGTAAGAATTTTTGAAATCGGGCCAGTACTTTTTGAGCCTATTCATTACAACCAAACAAACAAACAAAGTTTTCCCCTTTATAATAATAGTGTAAATATCATATCATGTAAATATTGACATTTATCATATCTATCTATTAGTTAATATAAAAAATATAATGATTCACTACAGGAGAATCTTTAGTATTTTAATTTCGTTGAGTGGCAAATAAAATTGATATTTCAAGGTTCGCATTGCAATCGTTACTACTTAGAGTTTCTTGATAGCATCTTGTTATATCGTTAAGTGAAATTACTTCAACTAAAACACAATATTATCATAAACAATAAACTCATTTCTATGAAACAATTAATTTGCAGACTTTTTACATGTGGCCTTCCCAAATAATCACTTCTATGCTCGTAAAAACTTACCCTTCTTCCAATATAACTTTAGGCGGCGTGAGATGCCTCGTGCGTATGTGCTTGGGATCCGCGATATCAGCCACTGTCAGCTTCACGGTTGGGTTGTTTGTACCTGGTTTTGGGTACCTTACACTTATAATCTCCGGGTAAGTCTACAACAAGTGTCATTTATTAGAAAAAAAAGAGGTTTTTAGTTTTGGATTATCCATTGGAAATAAATAGTTTTTTAGGTGTCTAGGTTATTAGTAAAGTGATTGTGAAAGAATACGTAGACTGTACTAAATTGTATTTTTTATATAAATATGATATCAAAGAACTGTGACTTAAGATAAAGTAACATGCCTACTTATAACAAATTGCGTATTTTTTCGTTTAATTTTATTGTCTACCTCTTGAGCTCCAAAACGTTTTATATAAAAAAAAAAATATGAAAACCTATTCGAACCTATTTACACATATTAAACATCCCTTCAGTATACCTTGGCTGGATCATCAGTGTCCAGGGCGGCTCCATACCACGGGTACTTCTGTTCGTGTACGAGCGAGTCGTTTAACGTCGCGTACAACACCATGTGACCATCCGCAGACATCCACAGAGCAGTGCGAGATTGGAGTATTTCAACTGAAACAATCATAACAACATGAACTTTTCGAACAAATATAGAAAATAATTGATAGAATGTACTGTCGGTCCTTGATGGAAATTCATGTTATTCACTATAATGAAATTTTATCCACTTTTTCCACTATTTATTTTATATATTTTAACAGTTACAATTTAAACAGGACCGGTTTCGACAAAGGATACATCTGAGGATGACTTTGTCGAAACCGGTCGTGTTTAAATTGTAACTGTTAAAATATATAAAATAAATAGTGGAAAAAGTGGATAAAATTTTATTATAGTGAATAAAATATAGAAAATATTTTGTACTGCATCGAACTGGACTCTGCTGCACCTATGTGGCTCAATGGTTAGCGCGTTGGCGTTCAAAGCAACAACAAAACAACAGAACAAAAAAGTTCCTGTGTTCCTGGGTCATGAATGTGTATTAAATATGTGTATTATATAATAAAAATCTTAAATAAATGTATTAATATAAAAAAAGTATTAAATATATGTATTTCCGTTGTCTAGTAACCGTAACACAAATTCTTCGCAAACTTAACACGGAACCAGATTGGCGCGGTGTAAAGGCGTCTTTAGATATTATTATTATTACGTAGCTATAAATTTATGACATCTCGATATCATTATTACTAATATTATAAATGTGAAAGTAGGGATGTTTGTTACGATTTGGCTCGACGCTTTCACGCGAAAACTATTTAACCGATAATCATGAAATTTTTTAACCGATCATCATGGAGGATCGAACCCGGAACCTCTCGCATAAGAGTTTTATTTCAATTATATTATTTGGTTTCTATTGTTTTCTATCAGTACCAGCGTATACTATTTTTTTTTTGTAGTTTTTGTCTTTATGTAAAAATATTTAGCATTTACTGTTCTACGTTCAATAAAAATAATAAGAATATAAATTTCCTTTTACAAATTAGAATAGAATAGAATAGAATAGAATAGAAAATCTTTATTTCAGACACATCATTTCATGCCCATTTTTTATTTTTTTAAAATAACGTTTACTGTAGCATTAAGAGCCTTTCCAATTGAAACTGAATTCGAACTTTTAACGTAAAAGTCACGATACATTTTTCAGATATAATTGCAGACGTTATTGTTTCCCAGATCTGAAATGTTCAAGATATCGATCAAAAGCTTTTTGTGCCGTAAACAAAACTTTTAGTTATATTTTAGCAAGGAAATGAGTCACGTCTATGCTGACTTTTCGTGGCAAAACAGTAGTAAACAGTATATTAAAATTTACATTTTTTTTTTTCACAAATAAGAATATTTTATTCATTGAGGAAGCCCTATGCTTAACAGTGGACGGATAAAGGCTGATGATGATTATGAAGAAGAATATTTTATAAATATTCTTCTTCATAATAGTATTATTTCGTCTTTTAAATCATGATGTCTTTTTTATCTCAACAAAGAAAAAAATTTACAATCACACGGGTTGCCACGTGGTTTTGAATTAATTTTTGTCTACTGCGACCATGAATGAAAGTGCATATTTAATTATGAATACAATTTATAAAACATATACATTATGTTGCAAATGTCAAGATTAATAAGCATTTTTTAATGTAAAAACATCTTCGTAAGACCCACTGCAATACAGATAAAAAGAAAAAGTGGGCGAACAGTTGGCGCCAAAGAAAATTTCTTTGTCACCTAGTCGCTAGCAAGAGACAAAGATGCGCGTCTACACAGCCGTGTCTTTTGTACATTTTGTGTACAGCATTCATTAAACTTAAAGAGAACCTACGAAATGCAAACATCGTCATGAAGTTTTATGTTTCGAAATAAGAATAGCTTTTATACCCATTGGCATTCTTTTTATGTGCTTCTGTAATATTTTCGTATTTAAGATTATTTTTTGTGAATGTTATTTCGGAGAAAAATAATGTATATGAAAATAATATGTGCGCTTATATGTGAATTGTACAATCACATAAATAGAAATATTATTGTTATTTCAATATCATTATCTTTAGTTGTCGACTGCTGAACATAGCTTGCAGTGGCTGGTCCCTGTTGGACGTGAGTGGCAATGAAAATGTCGTTTTGACGTTCATTAAGGGGACCTATGTTCAATATTCTTTACATCTCTACTATGATTTTCAATATGTTTCAGTGGTAGAACTTTTCTTACGACCAGTGAAATCGATACAGTTTCGTTATATAAAAATACATTTTAGGCGTAATAAGCTATTAATCGCTAATAATTATCGCTTATATTGCATATCTACGATAATAATTATTGTGTGTATCAACACAATTGTATCCGAAATAGCTTTGCAAAGATTTTAGAAATATAGAACGTTGTCGTAAGCCATAGCAAATTTGTTAAAAGAACGCGGATTTTTTGTATTGTAAATAAATATTGCGATAGGTTAGTTCGCTAACGTGTGACATCACATTACATCCGTAGCATTACGTGTTACGTGTCGTGGCCTAAACGATCTTATAAGTCAATATTTTGTATGTAAGTAACATTTTTTTAAACATCATAAGATGTACCCTTGAACTTAAAATTGAACATACTTCGTACGTATTGTTTTCTTATGTTTACGCGAATTTCACTCATTATAATAAAACAACTTTTACGGATTTTATCGCGGTTTATTTAGTTTTTTAAGAGCCCGACGTTTCGGATACTTTACAGCAACCATGGTCACGGGAGGATACTTCGTACGTACCAATTAGAAGGCTCAATATAGCTAACTACATTTTCATATGACATTTATTAAAAGTATACATTTAATTACAACATTATATCACACAATTTTTTAATCTATCAATATCATACACTTTTTTGTATATTACTAGTAGATTACTTACGTTAAGAGACGTTATATTTTATAGCTATATTATGCAATTATTAAAATAATTATAACCTAAAAATATTAATATTCCCAATTTTAGCGTAATAGAATCAAATAAAATTCTCATCACGTTTTAGGTTTGACACGTGTCTGACTCAGAAATCGAAGGACACGATAATCTGTATTCCAGTCAGGATAAACGTAACAGAATGAATGAAACCGAAATAAAAGCACGAAGTTAGCTTGAATGGTTCCTCCATTAACAGGCAATTACGTAATTATTTAAGTAAGTATATTTGGTGGTCTTAGATTATATGTTTACTATATTTAGACAAGACAAAACTATATCATAGCGCGACGGTAGCCGAGCATTATGGACTCGATGCGAGTATTTTCAGATCAATCCCAACCTGGGTAAAAGTTAACGTTTTTCAAAGTTTACTTTGTCAATGTTGCTCGCTTTGCAGGAAAATATCGTACGTCTACACTAATATTATAAAGAGGAAAACTTTGTTTGTTTGTTTGGTTGTAATGAATAGGCTCAAAAAGTACTGGACCGATTTCAAAAATTCTTTCACCATTTGAAAGCTACATTATCCACGAGTAACATAGGCTACATTTTAGTCTAAAAAAAAGGGTTCCGTAAGATATTTGGGTTTTTCGGACACAAGGTGTAAAAAATCAACAAGAAAAGTTACTTATTTTGCGTACTAAGCTCCCGTTGTAAATCTTAGTTAACGCAGGCGAAGCTGCGGGCATCAGTATAATATAAATGAATTTTTGCTACCGCGGAGAACGAAATAAACACATTAATTAATTATTTACATACAATGCTGACATACAATGCAATATAATTTCATTAATGGCTTTCAATAAAATGGTACTGCGTAGTTGAAAATTTACCTTTTGAACAGAAAAATGCTCGTGGACTCGTTCGTAATTATGGAAAATATAAGGGTTTCCAATGTGACTTGGTAGTATTTTCAATGAAATGCAGCGCGACAGGCACAAAGCGCACAAAACGAGAGCCGAGATCAAGTGCCCTTGCGAGCCCCGGGAGATGAATGGTTTGAAAATTCAACTCAATGCCGTACGAATATTTTTTTAACCGTGTATAAGCTTTGAAATATACCAAAAGGAGGGCAGGCCCTTTCATTTTATGATAGACGAATTGGTAATTCATTTGTGGTGAAACGATGACCATTGTCGGTCACGTGACTTGTCTTCTAGTTTAATGATATTATTAATCACCATTCCTTTTTAGTACCTTTAGGTTATCACCCACGATACCGATTGAAGTAAATAAAAAATCACCTATTTCGCTGGGTGGTTATAGTTGCAGAATAACCTCACGCTATATTACTTTCGTGGGCTGGTAGCACACACTCAGGACGAATGGCCGATGGGCCAATAAGATTCGAGAGTGGAGGCCGCGTTTAGGTAAACGAAGTGTTGGTCGGTCATTAACCAGGTGGGAAGACAATCTCCGTGCAGTGGCCGGTCCGTGTTGGAAGCGAGTGGATCGGTTGTCTTGGCGTTAATCATGGATGATGATGATGATAATATTACAAGAGAAGATGATGATGATTATATTATAAGAGAAGATGATGATGATCATATTACAATAGACTTCTTACCTTCATACAACCAGTCCGGCACGCCGTTGTGTATTGTTCCAGGTTTTCCCGATTCTGTCACGCGGTAGCCGGTGGACGAGCGCGGCGCTGGACGATAGAAGATGTCGTAGTCCTTCACAGTAATGAGACCGTGGCCTTTGGGAGTCCACATCGCTAGGAGCAGCAGCGGCCCCTCGTTGATCACTCCACCTCCCACTTCGTCTGGCAAAGGTGTTAGGGGATAGGATTCCCTGGTGACAAAAATATTTTTTTAACTATTAATTTAATAGAACGAGAATGAAACTATTAAATTAAGGAAGATAAACGTTTTTGAAATTGTAAGTCCTGCAGGTCTATTGGGAAAAGTTGATCGAGAGCCAAGCAAAATGTAAATCACTTTTTAGTTTATTAAAATCGGACATTTCATTCGAAAGATATTACGAGTTAAATAAAATTGAAATAAAATTAATTCGCAGCTACGCCGGCGCCGTGACGCGCCGGAGCGCCAGGGATATATATTTTGAACATTAACTAGGTACTTAAATTTTAACCGAGGAACAATATTATTAGAACTGAATCTGTATTTCACTCTGTATTCTGTATTTTTTATTTGACAACCCTTATTAACTCATTTACCTACACGGATAAATATTGTACACCCAAGACGACCGATCTCCATTGATGTCGCGATCCCATCTGGTTGGAAGGTAAATGGCCCAAGGCCTTATACGCTCTTTTTTTTTTTAAATTAGGAATAAAGAACATAACAAATACAAAATACATCGTATCGTTTCAAAAGTTCTATTAATTATAGTAAAATTTAAAAACAGTGAGTAAACAAAAAACACCTTTGTAAATTCAAGGTTTAAATAGCAGTATGTGTTTAATGTGGTAATTTTGTACAAAACAAACATTGATGGCAAAATAAAAGTCAGGCACGGGCTGTGTGCAAACCTTGGCGAAATGAACTGTGAAGAGGCTTATTTTTACGACGCCCTTTCTTTTAATAGAGTCGAAAATAGACACAGGTTTGGTACACGAGTGTAAGGCTCACCCACGTCTAGTGCGGGCTGCGGCGATGGCCGATCCATCAAGCCGGGAGATTCAATCTCGGTCAATCTACGTTTTCATTAAGTAAAAATACTTACAGTTGTACATGTACGAAATAATAAGACTGAAATTGCTGAATGTATTTTTTTTACACGCTGCTTATTAGCTTCACGTGTATGTATGTTTGTAACAGACTTTAAACGGCCAGTTTTCTTTCAAACTTTGTAGATCTATCAAGGACCGATGACAATACATTAATTCGATAAGATTATTCTATTTTTCTATTTGCAAGAGCAAAAGTGTATTTTTTTTTGTTCTTTTGAACTGTGTACGGCGGTTTTCAATATCCTATCTTAATATTTTCTTGTCTATCTTTAAATTTTGACACATTTTCTTATAAAATCTGTCAAAATTTTTAAATCGATAAGAAAGTTTAAGATAGATAGGATATTGAAAGCCGCCGTTAATCATAAGAAAATTAGTGAGGCTCTAGGAATAGATTTATTAAGAGATATTAAAGTTCAAAAAAATATATTAATGACACCTTATCACAATTTATCATTTTTATTACAATTAATTATACCGATTATCTGTTGCGGTTTTAAATCGAAATTCCTATTATAAAGATATCATTTAATACCAAATCAATCAAGGAACCTACATTATAACGAATTCAGTATAAATTAAAGGAAAAAAATTGAATGGATTGATTAAGAGATAGTGTTCAACTTAAAATGTAAAAAGTAAAGTAAAGTATGATCCTGTATACCTACGTACCTCTGCTGGGCAGCTGGGCGAAGACTTTTAATCTCATCAGGCAAACAGGTTTCCTCACGATGTTTTGCCGACCGACCGACGTTGAGAAAGCGATAGTCTTGCATTTAGGTGCAAATAAAAACTAAGAAAAACACATTTCAAGGCATCACAGGGGCTCAGGATCGAACCTGGAACTCTCACTCAAGAGGCCAAACTCTTGTTCACTAGACCATCATCGCAGTTCAAATAAAAATATATTTTAATTTAAAATGAATCGTTTGTAATCGAATTCTAAACACTAGGAGGTTCCCAATTTGGATGTTTGTATTAACACTTGATCAAAATATGTGTTCACAGGCATAGCTTTGAATTCGAATATACTTGTACAATTACATATAAGGTCCTTTTTATGGAATAAAATGTAAATTGATTTTAATATTATAAATGCAAAAGTAACTCTGTATTTTTGTATTTCTTCTTTACGTCAAAACCATGGGGCAAATTTACATGAAATTTGGTAAAAAGATAGTATGAGAGATCCCAGAAATATAACAGTCAACAAATATATCCGAAAATATGAAAAATTTTATCCAGGTAATCGGAACGGAACGGAAACAGGAACTATACAGGTAAAACCCCGCGACTGTTGGAAAATATAATCTCGCAATCTGGGAGCTTTCATTCAAAACGCTGACTATTTAATATATAACAAAACATACAATTATTATGTATAAAAGTTATTTAGATTGGTTTTGTACTTTCTACGAGATGTGTGCACAGATGCGTGTTAATTATCCTTTAACATCCTGGCTGTATTACCTCACCCCATCCAGCGAAATAGGTAATGAGTTTTTAATTAAAATATTTGCAACCACACCTCTACAGATTTATAATAATATATTGTTTACATATAATACTGGCTATATCCTTTTTAATACTTCAAAAACATTAGAAATTGTAAAGCGGTAATGTAAATGCTA
Source organism: Lycaena phlaeas (assembly GCA_905333005.2). Lineage (NCBI taxonomy): Eukaryota > Metazoa > Arthropoda > Insecta > Lepidoptera > Lycaenidae > Lycaena > Lycaena phlaeas. The sequence goes on along the minus strand of HG995163.1, from coordinate 6,014,581 downwards.
TTTATACAAATACGGTGTTAATCCTTAGTCTTCTATCACGTTTATACGTTTTTCGGTACGCAATAAACTCAAAAACTATGGATGTTGAAATATTAAGATGCTGTACAACAGCAACAATGATGTCGAAATTGAAAGGTTTTTATTGTTATTTTTAACATGTGATATATAATTTAACAAAAGATATATCATTATCATCATCATCATCATCATCATCATCATCATCAGCCTTTATCCCTTCAACTGCTGAATATAGGGCACCCTCAATGAACGCCAAGACGACCGATCCCTTGCTACTCGCATCCAACATGGACCTGCCACTGCACGGAGATCGTCTTCCCATCTGGTTAATGGCCGACCAACACTTCGTCTACTTAAACGCGGCCTCCACTCTTGAACCTTAATGGCCTATCGGCCATCCGTTCTTCTGAGTGCGTGACCAGCCCATTGCCACTTCAACGTGCTTATTCTTCGAGTGATATCGGTAAATTTAGTTCTCTGGCGGAGGTCTTCGTTTCGAATCCTATCTGCCAAAGAAACTAAAAGATATATATGGACAATTATTTTAAGAGTCGGAAAATTTGGAGCCGCTGTGGAGCTGACATTGAAAATTCTGTCTTATTTATTTAGAGATATAATAAAAGTATAAAGTAAAAAAATTAACGTGATCTCGGATTTGTCTACGAGTATTTAATAACGAAAAGCATAATTTCAAGTATCTTGGTCAAAGGCTTCGTAAAATATTATATACAGAACCCTAGCTCATTACATATTAAACCTATTTGCTGTGTGGATGGTGGTCTTTGCGTGAGTAGGCAAAACAAACAACCTTTTTGGATTAAACCATATTACAATGAATAAGTCTTTGTAATCATGAAAAGGAGCAAAATTATAATGAGCTCGTATATTTTGAGATTTTCATTTGCTCCGAATCTAAGAGCTGTAGGTATAATACAAAATAAGTTTATAGAACATGATCAAACATTCTCAATTTTTAATCTTTCACTGGTTTTAAGCAATAGACAAATTTAAATTTATCTGTCCGAGTATTAGCGACTTTTTTCTAATCAATTCTTTTTTCTAAAATAAGTTTATCTCGTTAAGATGTTTATTCTCATCACAACAAATGTGGTCCAATATTAAAAAAATAGTACAAGTATTTAATTACCTTTTACCAAAAGTATTTTTCAATTAGTTTTTGTTTCAAAATGGTGCGATAGAGAAGTTCCGCAGTCATAAAAACTAACACACGTCGTTAAACATGGCTTAGTCAACATCACAAGAAAGAACATTTTCCTGTTACAATTTTCACGAACGAAGAACGTTCTAGTAATTAAAAGTAGTTGGAATTTTCCTGGAGTTTTGTGTCAAGCACTTGAAATTTTTCCGGAATTGAGATTTCAAACGGAACGTAAAAAGTCAATGTTAATGCTGCTATTATGTCCAATAGGGACTTAGAATTGTTGGGGGCGCATTATTTGCTGGGTCTCGCTAATAAGACTACAAGATCATCATCAACACTTTTTTGTCCATTGCTGGACTTAGCCCACCTTCAATAAATGCCCACACAGCCGACGCCAACATATTCATAACAGATCTTGCGCAAATCCTGACGATTCATTTTGGAAGGTACTGTTTTACTAATATCAGTGAAGACACTGTATACCACACTCCGGCGGAGTGCCTAACTAGGATGACGGAGCCATTTGTCATCGAAGTGGGAGCGGACCTTCCTGCGGTCATCCACGTGTTGATTGTCAGTGAGGGTGCATGAGGAGGCGAAGTGGGATAGTCTACTGGCATCTATTCCTGTTGGAGATCGCGGCGGAGACAGACGCTCGCGCTGCCGTGTTCCGGGTGCTTTAAGCGGATTAGAAGAAAGGGACGTTATCCCTCTGTCTACAGAGAATAGTGCTTCAAGGCACATCGTTGCAGTGCGGACAAACATAGTTCCCGCGAGCCAGCACGACGAGGAATATACCGCTGAGATTTAGTGGGTAGAGCTGCGTCCACCTTATCACCTTTCGAGTGCAGCGAGTCCTACATACCCGCCTGGTGTTGTCTAAGTTCTGGCATAAATATTGGCGGGACAACGAAAAATCAAATGAACAGAAATGGTTAATAATTAAATATGTCTTGTCAAATGTCGTACACAGTACACACTATCGTTTGCGAGATCGAGTATTTAAATAAGACGTTTTTTAAACATTTTATGGGACATTTGAACTATTATTTTATGGTAATATAGATTGAAGGAATTTCAAGATATTCTTGTACTTCTCTTTTCATCCCCTGTTGATTGTTAGAAGTCATACCTTTATGTATATTGAAAGGGTTAGTAAGACGCGTCGTAATCGTTTCTGCTGATTACCGATCTACTTTAGATTTTGATCTAAAATTGGTAGACAGTGAAGGTGTATCCTGACACTGTCAATTAATTCCGAAATTAATTAGAATTTAAAAATAAATATAAATTAACAATAAAAAATAATTGTCTATGGCTGTTGCCAGTGATAATTAATATTAATAAATACTTACTCGTATATTCTTACGACAATCAAAGCTCATATTCTCACGTAGAAAGTGACTTGTATGTACTGTCTGAATTTGAGAAATTGAGAAAATCATTTTATCATTCAATCATTAACTCATTTTCAGAATAAGATACATAAATTCATATATTCCTTGAGACACCATATAAATACTCATATAATTGTTTAATCCAAATTTCTGATATCCATAATTAAACTGTCCAAGATCAGAGATTGAAAGATGTTATTTTATTTTATTTATTTATGTACAAGATTATGTAAAAATTATACACAAGGAATAATAATTTTAGAAGGAATACATAATTTTTGTCCCTTGTCGTGATCGAACCCGGACACTCTAGCGAAAGAGGCCAGGCCCCTGGACCGTCGTCGCTCGTAAACTACGATATCTAATTATTATTAGATAAGCCAGCAACCCTATTTTATGTACCCACCACGGAGGATCTACGATATCTGAAGCGCTTTTTGTTTGCTTTTCTACTATGAACATGGATACCCTTTTATCGGAAATTAGTTTTGGAAGGAACAAAAGCCTTATATTGCATGTATATATAAAATCTTATTTGTTAGAGAGAGGTAACTGATTGTCGACCACTAAAGTATATATTTCTGTAAAATCTTGTACGTTCTTATAACACGTTCGTTAAGATGCTATTAGAACTAGTTGTTACCTACTTAAAACCTTGGAGCATTTAATTGAAATCTTTAGAGATTCTTAATTAAGATTATGCCTTTTCGAGTGACTAGCACTGAGTGACTGAGAGACTAAACCATTTAACTTGAATATATAGTTTGTAATTTGATTACGGTCTCGATATATTATCGGCTATGCTTCGATAACGATGACTTCGGTGAGACTGATTTGCCTGTGATCCTTGCGATTGAAACATTGCTGAAATATCGGTATTTGTTTGTAAGTGGTCGGAGGTTTTGCCTGACTAGCCTTTACCAGATATTTTTTTTTTATCTCCACAACCCTGTGACTGGGTAGTACGGTACACCGTGGTAAGACTAGTTTCCAAATTTTAGGATTCTGACTACCCGTAACGACCGTCAAGATCCACGAATTGTAGCAGAGACCGACGCAAAGGCTTAACGTACTTTCCGAGGCACGGAATTCCACGGACTCTCCAACTCCAAGCGTAGTAAGGTTTGATGAATCTACGCGCGCGGCTATTATTACTTAGCCAAGCATTTTGAGTAATCTATACTAATATTATAAAGAGGAAAGATTTGTACCTATTTTTGTATGTTTGTAATGAATAGGCTCAAAAAGTACTGGACCGATTTCAAAACTTCTTTCACCATTCGGAAGCTACATTATCCACGAGTAACATAGGCTAAATTTTATTCTGATAAAAATAGGGTTCCGTAAGATATTTTGGTTTTTCGGACACAAGGTGTGAAAAATGTTATTTCGCGTACTAAGATCCCGTTGTAAATCTTAGTTAACGCAGGCGAAGCTGCGGGCAACAACTAGTTATTTAATATATTTAAACGTATACGTCACAAAATAAATTTGCATACACATTCAGCTTTTTGAAAGCATTCTATACAATCCAGAGTATTCTAAATTTATTTTAATTCATAATAAATTGGTATAATAAAAACTACATAATGCTGTTCGCGCTCGGTTTGTTTGTTGAATATAAAATCAAAAATAAACTTTAAGCGCCAGATGTAAAGTCGTACTAACTCTCACGATTTAAAAATATATTAACATTTTATACTTCAACCAAGTTTATCGTGAAATAAATGCAGTCGTTTATTAGCCGGTGGAACTCAAATGTACTGAAATTATGAGACAGTGTTTTATCACAAACAAACCTTCTAAAAACAGAGTCAATGACGTCATCGAATATTTATTTTATTTCTTTTTAAAGAGACTCAGCACTTTTATGTAAAAATATTTAAGAAGATAAATTACACCCTAAAATAGTCATGTGACTGAAGTCTACGGCTCTGGCATAATCAGAGTATAAACAGAATGGACTAAAATCTTCCAACAAATACTTTTTTTTTCAAAAATTCATTAACGCATTCCGCTTTGCTTCGCCCAAGGTCCAGCTTAACCTGGGCTACTAAGCTCCACCGCCACGCAAGGCTTGAATCATGGTGGGGAACAAACACTTACCAAAATCATCACACCGACTTTTTTGAAACTTTATTTTTATTTTGATGTTTGGTTACCCTCGTAGTGGAATTTCTTGCAAGACATCATTTTTAAACGTCACATTTTTAGCACTTTCTTTGTTGGTTGCGTGTATCGATCATATACAGAAAATATATTACCTGCTTAGGTACCAGGCATGCATAAAGAGATTGTATATAATATCGCTATTCCATAGTTCATTAGTACTGCGCCATTGCGTGTTTGCTCCATACATTTTTAATCGCCGTCGTTTGTCGGGAAACTTTTATCATATTATTTTAGCTCACGTGACGATAATATTAACTATGTAGTATATCGTAACTTGCTTCAATCACGTGAACGATTTAATTGAAAGTCACATTGAGCTAGGTCCGTTCACCGGACAGCACCTTCTGGGAATAAAAGCACAGATTTCTTAACTTAGGTACAACACTGACACCCGTATTCACAAACAATGGTTTGAGGTGTCACAGTACTTACAAACGCATAGGGTCATTCAAACCAATTCAAAGACAATACTTAAGTGAAATCTGCCACTGTGCGTTTGTCAACCCAAAACTATTTACACGAGGAGCGCATAGAATTATAGATATTGCGTTCTTCGCTTTGTTGTTTCCTTAGTTAGCCAAGTACGTTCTTGAATACTGTATTTCAATTTATATGGAAAAGGAACAACGTCTTAGCCCATAAACCTTTGGTCGGTATTTATGACAAAAAAAGTTTCTCTTAAAAGGCAAGATGGTCGATTTTGAAAAAAGGATTTCCGTTTTACCTTTACATTGCTAGGAAACCTTAGTGACGGGTAGTACAAGACGCTAAGACCGAAAGTTAATATGAAGTTAGAACGATTTCCACATAACGTCTAGAGAGCTAAGTTTATGGCCTGTGTGCAAACTTTGGACTATTTTATAAGTGGACTTTGTTAGAACTTTGAAAAGGTTACTTTTATAGAACTCATAACAATGGAGTCGTAGTTTTATTGTTCCCTATAAAATTCAATACAGTCTGCGCGTATTAAAATGTTTTACATACTAAGTTACATAACAAACATTTTCTTTTGCATATAACCACAGTAATAAAAGGTTTGTCGATCAGATACTCAGCTACTACATAAATAAAAAATAATAATAATAAGGGCCTGTTTCACAATCTCCCGTTAAGTTCCCTATAGGCTATAGGGAACATATTTGACAGATAGAGTATGGAGTATCTGTCAAACATCTGTCAAATATGTAAAAATAGGGTTCCGTAAGATATTTTGGTTTTTCGGACACAAGGTGTGAAAAATGTTATTTCGCGTACTAAGATCCCGTTGTAAATCTTAGTTAACGCAGGCGAAGCTGCGGGCAACAACTAGTTATTTAATATATTTAAACGTATACGTCACAAAATAAATTTGCATACACATTCAGCTTTTTGAAAGCATTCTATACAATCCAGAGTATTCTAAATTTATTTTAATTCATAATAAATTGGTATAATAAAAACTACATAATGCTGTTCGCGCTCGGTTTGTTTGTTGAATATAAAATCAAAAATAAACTTTAAGCGCCAGATGTAAAGTCGTACTAACTCTCACGATTTAAAAATATATTAACATTTTATACTTCAACCAAGTTTATCGTGAAATAAATGCAGTCGTTTATTAGCCGGTGGAACTCAAATGTACTGAAATTATGAGACAGTGTTTTATCACAAACAAACCTTCTAAAAACAGAGTCAATGACGTCATCGAATATTTATTTTATTTCTTTTTAAAGAGACTCAGCACTTTTATGTAAAAATATTTAAGAAGATAAATTACACCCTAAAATAGTCATGTGACTGAAGTCTACGGCTCTGGCATAATCAGAGTATAAACAGAATGGACTAAAATCTTCCAACAAATACTTTTTTTTTCAAAAATTCATTAACGCATTCCGCTTTGCTTCGCCCAAGGTCCAGCTTAACCTGGGCTACTAAGCTCCACCGCCACGCAAGGCTTGAATCATGGTGGGGAACAAACACTTACCAAAATCATCACACCGACTTTTTTGAAACTTTATTTTTATTTTGATGTTTGGTTACCCTCGTAGTGGAATTTCTTGCAAGACATCATTTTTAAACGTCACATTTTTAGCACTTTCTTTGTTGGTTGCGTGTATCGATCATATACAGAAAATATATTACCTGCTTAGGTACCAGGCATGCATAAAGAGATTGTATATAATATCGCTATTCCATAGTTCATTAGTACTGCGCCATTGCGTGTTTGCTCCATACATTTTTAATCGCCGTCGTTTGTCGGGAAACTTTTATCATATTATTTTAGCTCACGTGACGATAATATTAACTATGTAGTATATCGTAACTTGCTTCAATCACGTGAACGATTTAATTGAAAGTCACATTGAGCTAGGTCCGTTCACCGGACAGCACCTTCTGGGAATAAAAGCACAGATTTCTTAACTTAGGTACAACACTGACACCCGTATTCACAAACAATGGTTTGAGGTGTCACAGTACTTACAAACGCATAGGGTCATTCAAACCAATTCAAAGACAATACTTAAGTGAAATCTGCCACTGTGCGTTTGTCAACCCAAAACTATTTACACGAGGAGCGCATAGAATTATAGATATTGCGTTCTTCGCTTTGTTGTTTCCTTAGTTAGCCAAGTACGTTCTTGAATACTGTATTTCAATTTATATGGAAAAGGAACAACGTCTTAGCCCATAAACCTTTGGTCGGTATTTATGACAAAAAAAGTTTCTCTTAAAAGGCAAGATGGTCGATTTTGAAAAAAGGATTTCCGTTTTACCTTTACATTGCTAGGAAACCTTAGTGACGGGTAGTACAAGACGCTAAGACCGAAAGTTAATATGAAGTTAGAACGATTTCCACATAACGTCTAGAGAGCTAAGTTTATGGCCTGTGTGCAAACTTTGGACTATTTTATAAGTGGACTTTGTTAGAACTTTGAAAAGGTTACTTTTATAGAACTCATAACAATGGAGTCGTAGTTTTATTGTTCCCTATAAAATTCAATACAGTCTGCGCGTATTAAAATGTTTTACATACTAAGTTACATAACAAACATTTTCTTTTGCATATAACCACAGTAATAAAAGGTTTGTCGATCAGATACTCAGCTACTACATAAATAAAAAATAATAATAATAAGGGCCTGTTTCACAATCTCCCGTTAAGTTCCCTATAGGCTATAGGGAACATATTTGACAGATAGAGTATGGAGTATCTGTCAAACATCTGTCAAATATGTTCCCTATAGCCTATAGGGAACTTAACGGGAGATTGTGAAACAGGCCCTAAGTGAAATTAATATTATGTATCTATATCAAAAATCACAGATGTACGAATTACCTATGCATTGATGAGGTTTTAAGTACCAACTTTATGAAGTTTTTTAAAATATTTGTTTTGGCCTGAAATAACCTTTGAGTTTAAGGATCAATTTGATTATTAATTAGTATATTTTCAGGATCGCAATTTTTATAGCCTAATAAACATATTATCACTGGTAAAGAATAAAAAGCTTCATAAAAAATCTGTAATACTCGGCACTATTTGTCTTTTGATTAAGTAACACCCGTATCACTACATATTATAAAACAAAGTCGCTTTTTCTGTCCCTATATCCCTTTGTACGCTTAAATCTTTAAAACTACGCAACGGATTTTGATGCGGTTTTTTTTAATGGATAGGACAATTCAAGAGGAAGGTTTATGTACATAATTTATTAAGTTTTTATATACATTGGCTAAGATATAACGATAATTGTTGGAGGTGTCGGAAAAAAATTGGCCGTCTGGGAGTTTCCAACGAAAACGCTGCCTATACCCTTTGAGATATATCAAAATAATGTATGGCGGAATTGTGTGTCTTAAATAGGTCTACAAAAAAGTCCGCGATGGCATATGTCTATCTCTTAGGGATATCATACTATATCCATTTAATACTTCAAATAAATGGGCAATTATAACGCGATAATTTGAAAGTTATTTACACAAATACGGTATGAATCCTTATCATTTTAAATTAGTTAATTAGCTGGAGCACTTAATGAAGATTATTTTTCCCCTTTACATCATGCAAATTAAATGAATACTTTAGAAGATATGGCAATATCAAAATAATACGCAAGAAAATAAACCGTGTTGCCGTGATTTGAGAGGGCAGTGTAATATGTAATAGTATCCTAAATAGTAAATATGCATGCAGAAAGTCTGCGAAGTAATATAATATATCTTTATATTCAAGATACCATATTATATCCATTTTAATACAAAAACTTAGTCATTATTGAAATGGAAAATGATCGTCATCAAACATGATAAATCCGTAAACCTAAGTTCACGCGGGCGAAGCTGCGGGTAACAGCTAGTTTAAAAATAATACTTTGAGGTGTCACAGTACTTACAAATGCATAGGGTCATTAAACCAATTAATAGACAATACTTAAATGAAATCCGTAACCGTGCGTCTGTAAAAGCCGAGCCGGCATAGAGAGCCGAGAATTGACACCAGGAGTTATGATCAGATGTCATTACACAGCTTTAATTTAGGTGGCAGTGGTGGCCGTCTTTGTCCACTGCTATACCACGCGCACAAATTTGAGCTGAACTATCTATAATCTAGTATCGAGTCAACTAGGTCTCAGGCCTCAGCATTTTTATAGCGGCTGTGGCCTGTGTGCATAGTGAAAATCAGGATCAACATAAATAGCTGACTTCAGCTTCGAAACGCAAAACACTTTCAGAGAAAATCCAAGCGTGCATTAAAACCCGCTTCGGCCCCAAGGTTTTTAGGTGACCCGCTTAAGATAATACAGAACGAAACTCCACAAATATGAAATAATAGCGTATCAGACCAAGTCATCTGAACCTCGTAATTATTAACACATCACCATTTCAATTGGACTTACGCTACAAGAATATTTTACTATTTTTTTATGAATGTGACGAAAGTTGATGAACGTAATCAGGAGAAAACGCTTAATTAATATCCAGCTTCAGATGAATCGTAATCATATATTTTAACTAGCTGTTACCCGCAGCTTCGCCCGCGTGAACTTAGGTTTACGGATTTATCATGTTTGATGACGATCATTTTCCATTTCAATAATGACTAAGTTTTTGTATTAAAATGGATATTTAAGGAATGTTTGTACATTAAATGTTGTTAAATTAGCTGAGATCCTCCAATTTGTAAGCGCTAACGGAACGTAGCGACGCAAGCAAAGTTTTATTTGTCGTTGACTCAGTGTCGATAATTGGCTTAAAGTCAATGTTACACCAATTATTTGAATCTTGTTAATTTCAGAGTGCTCGTAAATTTAATTATTCCGTTTAAATATTAGTAGCGATTTATTTTGTAACAAGAATCAATAAAGCGTTCGTTTTGCATTTTAAGGAAGCGTACAGACAACGCGGTCACTATAATATGTTTAAACGTTCCTCGTTATTACTTATTTAATATGCACATCTACAGCGGCAAGTAATATACGTAGTTTGTGAATTTATTGAAACTTTACAATAATATAGCTTACACATGAGAATAACACAAATACTATAAATAATTATAGTCTATATTTATTAAAGTCTTAGTGTTATCTCATGTGTAAACTCCTATGAGAATGGGAAGTACGCGGGTGAAACCGCAGTGCTGGTTGTATTTTCTTTAATTTAAGCTCGCTTCTGACAGATCATTTAAACTGTCAGCTAATTGAATTTTCTGATGATTGAAGGTTGGCCGTTTCTCGTTCAGGGCGTTTTTAGCATAGCGTCAGTATTTTTATTTAAATTTAAATTATACAAACAATTTTTATATAAACACAATTTTGAGCGATGTGTAAAAATACACTTACGTAGTCAGCACGTCGTATACGGTGTACCGAGCGAGGTAGGAGTGTTTGTGCAGCTTTCGTAAAGCATGGGCCAGCAGAAGAAACCGCCGGTCGGCTGATAGCGAGTAAGCAGCTGGCTCCAGAACTCTCTGAAACAAATAAATCAATATATCTTAAAGTAGCAACCCATATGTGTCCCACTGCTGGGCACGGGTTCCTTCTCCTTCTTGAAATCATTCGAGGACGGTTTCAGGCCATAGTTCACCGAGGCGCGGGCCCAATGCGGGTGAACTTCACATACATTCAAAAACTAAATCTCATCAGGGATGCAGTTTTCTCACGATGTTCTCCTTCACCGATGAGATGAGAGAGTCTTGTGTTTAGGGTGAACTTAGAAATTTAGGAAAACTATTTTAAGGTATCACACGGGTCAAGATCGAACCTGAACTCCTCTCGTTTAAAAGGCTGACCCCCTAACCACTGGGCCCTCGTCGCTCAAAATATGACATTACATTTTTTATATATCTATCTGATAAAATCGCAGTGGGTTTCTTTGATGTAGCTATGTTGTTTAAAACTACTTTGAAGCTTAGAAGTTGTTTTCTGTTTATCATACCTCCTTTGTATTATTAGTATAATTCTTGTTACATAATTAATTCAAATGAAGAACTATCAATACTACCAAGAATTAGGTCTATTCGTAAATTGGCGCCCTTTTTAGATGCATTTTACTGACAGACAATTGTCTCATTGAGTAGCTAAGAGGATTCTGTGGTGTTCCGTTTGTTATTCATTACAAACTATCGCCGATGTTAATGCAAGCGGAAGTTCATATAAAAGTAAATATTATTTATGGATGGATGTTAGAATATCTGTACCGTACAAGTATAATGAGGCAAATTAGAAACAAATGATTCTTAAAAGTAACAAACCAAAGAAATCCATGTCAAACTTCGTAATAATTCATCGTTGTAGCAAACACGCGAAGTCAACACAAATAATGATAAATAATGGAATAATAGCATGTACGAGCGACGGCAGTTAGTGCACAGATCGATCGCTTGTCATTCGTACAATGGTTTATTAGTGTTTGTTTCTTGCTGATGCGTTGTTACGCTAAGTCTGAGAAAAACTCGAATAAAGGAGATTATTATTCCCGGTCTGAAAGGACCTCATAAGTAAGACTCATTTAAGTGCAGCCAGCCCCTTTGTATTATAATCATCACCGTTAAATAAAAAAGTATAAAGTATCACCCCTTATATGTCCCACTGCTGGGCACGGGTCTCCTCCTCGAAATCAGGCGAGGAGGGTAATGGGCCAATAGTTCACCGCGCTGGCCCAATGCGGGTTGGTGAACTTCACATACCTTCAAAGACTTTCAATCTCATCAGGCATGTAGGTTTCCTCACGATGTTTTCCTTCAACGGTGAGCGAACACCACAATTTCTAAGTGCACTTAGAAATTTAGAAAAACCCATTTCAAGGCACACACGGACGGGTCAGGATCGAACCCGGATATAATATATTATATAACTATATAATATATTATATAACATGTATTGTAGTATAATATATTATATAACTATATAATATATTATACTCTATGTCGGGACCCCTCGCATAAGAGGGCGAGTTCGTCCCTCACTGGACCACCGTCGCTCCTCATCAATCATCACCGTAGTTGTACAAAATATAAATTATAAAATTATTTATATATTTTACGCTATAATAAACTTATAACAATAACGGCTCAGACCCTTTGTAGGTTTTGTTCATAATATTTGAGCCATTTACAGTCTAATCATTTCTAAGGTATATTACAACTTTGAAGAATTAGTCTGCTTATTACTTTCATTTTAGCAACGCCTGTTTCGGGGGCGGTGATTTGTTTCTGTCAAATAAAGTGTGTCGAGACAGTGAGGAGATCTATTCTACGTACTGTTTCAAAATGTTAACACCGTTATAGTTTAAATTATATTAATTTTAATTAACTTTTTATTAAATACCAGCTGTTGCCCGCAGCTTTACCCGGGCTCGAAATAAAATCTGTCAACCAGTTGCTGTCTAAAACAAGTGTCATTATAGTGCCGTTATTTTACATGTTTAAAAACTAAATTTTCCTTACATTTTTTTAAATATTTTATAACCGCTTAAACCTTCCCTGCACTTCCGCGAATATATCAATACTAAAATTAACCAAATCGGTACAGCCGTTCAGCTATTACATTTTATATATAAGAAGACTACTAATGTATCTTGTTCTTTTGAGGCCTAAAATGTCTGACTTATTATTATCAATTGAGTTAAGGCTGCAGTTACTCGTTCCTAAATGCTTGACGACGAGAAAAATATACCAGGCGAATATCAGTAAATGCGATGTCATAAGTTTCAAAGTTGTACGTACTGTGATTATTCCAATATGTAGTTTAAAGTTTCGCTTGGCGTTTTGCCACACAAAGTTACACTCGCTAGCTTTCATACAGTGTAAATGGAGTATATTGTGAACTTGTCAACAAGTGGCAATCTTATATTTATCTCTACACCGATATAATGAAAAGTTATTACTTATACTATTATTATTATTACTTATGCAACTTTTTTAACGCGGCTTAACCTGTGTAGCTCTTCCTCCCATGATTAATTACCAAGCTAAGTTTTTATCTTATTTTATATCAAACAATAGACATCAAAGCAAAAATTGCCAATTCAAGATGGCCAAAGCTACAAATGGCGGGACTATATTATATTTTTTACAACTACCTCAACAGGGGTAACGAATGACAGGGGTTGACTACTAGGTAGTCTATAGTGGATAGTACTATGAAAAATATCAATTGACATACAGTTTCCAGCAAAGTTCAGTTACTTGACGGCTGAAAGAAGGATACACCCTTTGTCATGGGCTTCCACATATTATGCAAAGCAGCACCTTTACCACACTATTATTGTGTATTTATGCTGGAAATTGATTGAATAAGGACAAGCATACTTTTTTTTTTTTTTGATGACGCAGCGGAAATCATTTACGACCATACCAGGGCCTGGGTAGGCGCACTGGCGTGTGTGGGGACTCGCATTTGGGTGCCCTACCCCACTAAAACCGCTGCGTGAGCCTTCAGCCGCTATCTGAGGGACCCGGATCTGCAGGTTAGCACGGGAAACCCTCAGCGACAGACTGGTCCCGGCAAGACCAGATTCTCCACAATAGGGGACTGCCCGGCTACGACTGGCAGTCCCCACGACGTCGTGTCTAGCAGGACCCGGGTTCCCATCCCGAGCCCGACACGAGCACAGGGGCGTTATTGGAAGCGCATTAAGTAGCGCCTCCGACGCACCCCCGTTCGTTGTCTACGGGGGGAGGCCACGTCAGCGGCCTCCTCTCTCACCCTGGGACATCACTGTCTCGCAGAAAGAGGCCATTGCCGCCCAGGACTCGTCACAGCCAAGCATCGCGGTGATGACGCTCGACAAAGACAAGTCCCCTCCGATGACAGACGTCAAATCATGACGCAGCGCCGCCCAAGGACAAGCATACTTAGCCCAAAGTCGAGTAAAGTTTTTTCAAGGAATTAAAGAGTTCAATTGCAACAAATTGTCGGCAAATAAACCTTGTAACAATGAGGCATTAATTGACTTATGACAAAAACAACTTTCAATATTCCTGTAATTATCAATGCATATTTTGCTCTCTTTATTAAGCAGAGAGAAGGAAGCATGTAGTACCCATGGGGAGCAACGCAATAGCACCTTCTTCTAGTAAAATATTACTTGTGTTGATATTTTTAATTTGTTTTGTATTGAATGCTTCAGAATTAGAAGATGAATGACTCGTCATCATCAGCCTTTATCCGTCCAATGCTGAACATAGGCCTCCCTCAATGAACACCAAGACGACCGATCCCTCCGTAAAAGGCTGGTCTAGAGTATCTAGTTGAGATGAATTGTAGTCATTATAAGGTGTTTCAGTTATTTCATAAGTAGAACAATGGATATTATGAGCACGGAAATATGTTTAGTTTCTTAAACACACATTTTGTTATTAATAAATAAACAAGTGTTGTTTCGATAATACTTACAAATGTGGTGTTGGGCATGAGGGTCTTCGAGGTTTGATTCGCCACGAACATCAGGCTGATGCCACCCCACACGTCCCTATACACGTACTCGTCACCTGAAAATATAGTTTATTATAAAATATATACTTTTAATATATTATTAAAATATCTACGAATGTAGACAAGAGGGAAGAGCTCGTGGCTCAGTGGTACTAGCCGCATGGATCGATTCACAAGGTTATGTGGTTAAGCAACGCTTGCCGAAGTTGGTCCGTGGATGGGTAACCATCTTTATATACCAAGACTCCGCCGTGCCTCGGAAAGCACGCTAAGCTGTTGGTTCCGGCTTGAATGACAATTCATGGATCTTTGACAGTCGTTACGAGTCGTCAGATGCCCGAGAGTCTAACCATTCCTCTAGGGGTACCGAATCACCCAGTTACTGGGTTGTGAAGGTCAGATAAGCAGTCGCTCCATTTATACTGGTATTCAGCTAAATCCGGTTAGATTGGACCGACCCCATAATATAGTTGCGAAAAGGCTAGAATATGATAATCTACAAGTGCAGACAAATTTTATGTATCCTCTAATATCCCACAGCTGGGCCCGGGTCTTCTCCTCGAAATCCGGTGAGAGGGTTGTTGGGGAAAAGTTCACCAAAGCCATAGCACAATGCAGGGTGGTTAACTTGGCATATATTTAAGTGTAATTAATCTCAACTGGCATATAAGCTTTTTCTCACCACCTTGAGCAACCGATGTTCTCTTTTTCAGGTGAACGGAAAAAATTGGAAAAAATCTATATTACGGTTCTCTATAGAACGGTACTTAGACCTCTTCTCACTTTAAGGCCGAGCCCATATCCATTAGATTCTAGAAGATCACCGTTCGCTCAATGACTATTCAAAATTACAAAATCTCAATAGGAGTCTAAATAAATGATTGACCCTTAGAGCACAAAAAATGTTAGCCATTATTTAAATTGAACAATGCTTAAATTCTGATTGAATTCACGTTTTGAATTATTTTAGGATCGCCGCTTCTTTTTTAACAAAAAGTCATTTAACCTGGTGACCCAATTTCATATGTCAATTTATATTTCGATATTAATGGATTAATCAACTTTTGAAGATATCGCGTTGATGTAATATTTCGATAACTTTTATACATTTTTCCTTTTTATGTTAATTGCATAAGTAAAATGGCAGACGTGCCTCCTTATAATAAGTGGTGGACGTCACCCATTAACATAACCTGGAACTAGTCCAGGCAAAAAAAGATCTAAAATCATTTATAAGTTGCCTATCTTGATACATAAGATGTTAAATCTCAATGCAAGTAATTATGCTGTCTATCTTGCCCTTTTCTCCGAAACACAACAAAGTTGTTCCCTGGGAGATACGGACAAAATGTTGTTACCTATGCAGCCAGAAACACGGCATAGCGCATTCCTCCCATCTTTCAAAAAAATGTTCATCAACAAAAAAAATATGCATAGATGAATTGTAAATATTATTATTATAGTTGGGAGAGGGACAGAGAGCATGCAGTTGCAAAAATACAAAACTATAATATATATTTATTTAATAAATATCCTAATATTTTGTTATAAAACGTATTTATACTAAACGATCAAAAAAACTTATAGGTGAGGGTAGCAATAGCAATCTCCAAAAAGAACCGCTTTCAGTCCTCTATTTTTTTAAAGCTACACCACATTTTTTCTAAAAGCTTACTTTAACTTTTAAAAATTCCTTTTGTATGTGTCGCACACAAAATATTTCACTACAAAAATAGCTGTTAAATATTTCAAAGTTCGGTTGTCACCTCCTTCCGCTCCCGCAATATTTAGGTTAAATTGAAATTCATTCGTCGAGTGGAAATTATATTTTTTAAACGAGCAACATTTAAATGACGTCACGGTAAGTGTTCGTTAGCGAGCACCACGCTACTTTGAGTTTGAATTAGATTTGAAAAATGTATGCGAAAACTTGATTTGTGTACTACTGTTAATTGGCAGCATTTTACAAAAATACGTAAATGAAATAAAAAGTTACGTGAAACACAAAACTACCAGTCCTGCCATTAAAAACAAACATAGAAACAATTTTTAATCGTAGCTCGTTTAAAAAACGCCTTGCATTGAATGAAAATGACTGAGAATTACATGTAGTTTATTATAATATGGGAGATGCAGATGCCATATCTGTTTACTCTGCCTAGCGCGGATAAGTATAGTATTCCACTTCTAGTAAGTACATAGCTCTGTGTCTTATATTAATCATTTTTTCAATCTTATATTAAATGTAGACTAGAGTCAACTATTTGGAATAATAATCACGCGCAATTAAGCGTAATTAATAAGTAATTACGCGCTGACAAAGTACCCTCTCACTTGGCCAGTAATTTCTATTTCACGGCAATCATCACCAAGCCGTCAGCGAGCGTTGGGCGGCTTATTTCATTGATTTTGTTAATTTAGGTCACTTCGCTATGGTCGCTATGGACCGATATTAGAGATCTGCATAATTTAGATAAGCTTAACTCCAGGCATTGTACACATTTTAAGTCTCTGTTCATGTGACCAAAAGCTAAATTCAGCGAGAGCTATTTGAAAGAAAGAAAGAAAAGGATTTTTATTGTTCACAACAAATATCAAGACCGGGTAGCCAAAAAGTAACTTAAGACAGGCATTATAATTGTATAATATAGGTTTACAGTGTTAATTTAATTTACTTGATATAATAAAATATAATAAACTTGATTTATTTGTTATAAGGGAAAAAAATGCAAAAATAACAATAAGCCTTGGTTAATTGATACAAAAAAAACAAATACTCTTCGATCCTTATTGAATACAGCTAAAATTTTTATGATGCATAGATGATATTTAAAGAGAAGAAGAAGAGAAACCTTAAACGCGACTTTTTTTGCGACGCGAATTTGCCTATAAATTTTGAAATATTAGGCTCTGGTTTATTTTGGTAAAATGTTGGTACTACAAGTTCAAGAATATATTGCAACGGTGAATCTGCAACTACTTGAATTCATATTAAGCGAGATATGATCAAAGTTTCACGATCCAAATGTAATCCAAATGCACAAGTTCGGTAGTTCTTGGGAGTTCGTTGGCGACGTCTTTAATATCAACCCGAGTGTCAGCCATATTAAAGAAGTAAAAGGTTCGAGATTATATTATTGCGACTCCATTTTGTATATATACTATCGGGAATCTTATATGTTATAATGTTTGTTGGGTAGGCCAACTCGCAGAGCCACCTAATATTTTATTTTATTTTATTTTACAATATTTGGGGAACTTACAGCTAACATTAACATTTATAATATAGGTTATAACTACAGAAGGCCATTGATAAGTTTCCGCGTGTAGCAATAACTTAACAATAGTATTGTGTTGAACCAGTGGAAAACGAAAAGATTTAACAATGTTTATAAAATAAGTTCTAAAGAAACATCATAAAAAAAGAAAAGAAAACGCGAGCAAACAAAGCCCTGCGTTATCAGCTTAATATAATTAACGTTTAATTTTAAATTTTATGAAAAAAATTGTTTATTAATTAACTACTTCAATTTATTAAGACTACAGACTAGTGTGATACAAATCAACATCATATTCATTGGAGATCAAGTTGAAAGATTTACAAGCACGAATAGTAAATGAGTTTTTTCTGTAATTTGTGGATGCAAATGGTACATGTAACGGCATGTGTCTGTTTCTTTGTGTTTGATATCTTATACCTTTAAACGAGCAATTCTTGTATATATATATATATATATATATATATATATATATATATATATATATATATATATATATATATAGAATCGGGATCTCGGAAACGGCTCCAACGATTTTCATGAAATTTTGTATACATGTGTTAAAAACGGCGATAAATCGATCTAGCTAGGATACATTTTTAGAAAACTTTTTTTTATCCGTGTTTTGAGGCATCGATAAACTATAATTAGAATACGAACGTAAATTTCGCTATCAAATAATTTGTCATGGTAGCTTCGTGGTGAAATTAGGCAATTAAGTTCGAATGAGCCTGGTTCGAATCTCCAGTCCGAATTTTTTTTCCTTTTTTAGGATCATTTTTTTTTGGAAGAAAAAATTTATCGTATTTTATCACTTAGGGTACCGAGCAAATGCTCGGTCAACCAGGTACTGGTACATTTAATCCAATCTTAGCCAGGAGCTCAGGACTATCTACAAACCCATTCAACAATTTTAAAAGGTATACTACGTCGGTTATATGCCTGCGCTGATACAGAGGAAGGATATGATGACGCCTGCATCTTGAGTCGTAATTACTGTCAAATATATGGCACTTAAATTGTAGATGGCGAAGAAAACGTTTTTGAATACTTTCTATGCGATTAATGTATGTAGCATAAACGGGATTCCAGACTTCGGATGCATATTCTAGGTGGCTGCGCACAAATGCCCAATAAAGTATTTTTAATGATTTTACATTCTTAAATTCCGAAGATTGTCTCAAAACAAAGCCTAGAGCCTTAGAAGCTTTAGAGACAATCATGTCTATGTGATGATCAAAAAGTAACTTAGAATCAAATATTAAGAGGTCAATGTCCCCAATGAACATGATCGAGATCAACTGGTGTCAAGGCAATTATTATTCGGGGCATCACCAAAACTAAAGGCACCGCAGTGGTTTTAGTGGGAAGTGGCTTCTGCTATGTCTCACATAACAACCAGATCCGATTCGGTACTGGTGCTATGTCTAAATGTATTTACATCTCTCAACAAATAAAAGAATTACTTTGTTTATTTCGAGAGGTATGTGCCAGTAGCCCATTCCTTTTTCAAACACAGTAAAGCTATTCAAAAAAGAAGTAAGCACGACGATGCTGCAAGGAGATAATATGCGATAGTCATAGATCATATAAAATATATGTGTTTTGTATAAAAAAAATTACGCCAAATTTGTGCGCGCTGAATTGCTGACTGATGGCCATCGATGGATGATTGGCCGATACGACGTACATACAGATCGCTGACTGGTTGAATTGCTGTTACGTCCGTCCAGTCACTGTATAAATCACTGACTAATTTCGGATTTTTATGGCACACGTCACTTCTTTACCCGGTTATATGCTCCATGGGCATGGTACTATCCCCACCCAGATTATAATTTGGTTGAAAAATTTGCTGAAAAATCTTTATATCTTTTCTGTATCTATCTACCTAGCGATTTTCCGTTAAAGTAAAAAAAGATACAACAAGCAAAATTAGGAGAGGAGAGATTAAATTTCATTTAATATATAATATTATGAGTAAAAACACAAGTAATTGCCGTCTACTAATTAGCAAATCCAAAAAATATACTCTTATAAAATTTAAATCCACAAGCTCAGAAAGCGAACAGAAAAAAATACGTTGAATATATTTTTTACAATAGTGAAGTGGAAGTACACGAAATTGGAAAAGGAATTGTATTTTCCAAAACAATGGAAATTGTTTTATAGCTCTTGTTTCCAATTAGTAGTCCCCTGGATATGGCTCGGTTTGGCGATGAATCTGTTTAGTTCTACGTATTTATAATGGCCAGGGTGTGGTTACAAATACTAATTTACTACGATTTATTAAAGTTGTTCAATAGTTTGTTAACAGCTTTTAGATGTGTAAAAAAATATATTACAAATATATAATTATTACAGTTCCTTTTTTATGTATGCCGAAGCAATTATGACGATATTAATGATATTTCACTCATCTTATGCAGACGAAGCTGCGGTATAATATGGAGTAATTTGTAATAAAAAAGTACATTTGTAATTCTCTCATCGAATCCCCGAATGCCGTTCAACGCTTGTGTTTGTAACAAACCATTAAAAACCTTATTGTAATTGTTATAGCATTTATTTTTGTGTGCTAAGCTTCCTGGACGATTGCCAGTTAAAAAACAACGATTCTTAGTATTATATGGACGTCGTAAAAAACAAGGAAAGGAATTGATGAGGGACAACGGAGTTTTCTTTTATTTAAACTTTTCTCTCATTCATGAGTGCGCCGGGATATTTATTGTGCGCTAATACAAAGGCTTGAAACACATTCGAAGTTTCTCTGTGAAGCTTTTTACTCTATGTATTTTAGCGGTCAGTCCCGGCTTCGCAGTCCAATAGCATTCGTGGTTAATTATTATTATTTGAAATAATCTTTACTTTAAAAATATTCATTCCAGTCACCGTCGTTTCATCCGCGTAGTTGTAGTTTCATAATTGCAACTTTACTTTAAAAAATCGGTGACTTTGTAAAAACTTCCGAAGAATGGGAAGTATGTTCACTTACAGTCCGAAATATTTTACATACAGAGGTATATAGTGTTGTTATAATTTTACTGTTTTATGTTGAATATTCTGACCCTTGGATAACATTTGGCTAAGAGTTTATTAGAGATATGCTAGATTGGGGATTTTTAGTCTCCTATTATATATTAACAATGTAATTTTACGTTAAAACTGTGATATGTGTGATATGGTATTTGAGTTCAATCCCGACGTATATAATTTAACTCGCATCGCGTAAAATATGATTACTCATTCGATTTCACATTCGGTACAGCGCGACGGTGCAAGCTATCGATTTATAAAAGCCGATTGGTGGCGTTAATTTGATTTGCAGCTTCATTATAACAGCGAGAGCCACACAGCTAGCACAAAGCGTAAATAGCGACGTGTCACATATTCAATTATTCGGATGATCGGCTATCAGATAGTATTCACCGTCCACTAGCCATTTTAGCAGTGCCCCGCGGTCTCACTCACGTTCACCCTTCTCCGCGAGAGTCCGAGGATGAATAATGAAAGCCTATGCGTTAATATATTACTGCAAAGTTTCATCAAAATCCATCCAGTAGTTTTAGTGATCCATAAATTCTTTCAAACTTTAGCGTTTATAATATTAGGATATTTGACTTGATTTACAAATACTTTTTGTCTATAGTTTCATTTCGATTTCTGAATGACGAGGCATTTCATGCAGCATTGCAGTGTTGCGATCTGCCGACTGACGTCTAAATTAATTAACGATACTTACACGCGACTTTAATATGCCGAGAAAATAACCTACGCAACTTTGAGACTGATGCACTAAGGCAGGTCTCTTATCTTAGTCTAAGACTAAAATAAGATCATCTTAAGAAAAAGGGGGCGTACATGCAGTCGTTATCAATGCATCAACCTTTAATATCACCTCGTAAATTTTTTGTCTTGTAGTTTGTATAAATATAAAAATACAAGTTGTAGTGGAGAAAAGTGTACCCGACGCCCTTTTAAATGTGATGACTTCTAACCAATCCAATACCATTAGGGTCACAGCCTCGTACAACTTTCAACGGCTTTTACAAACTACTGAATAGTTTCAATATATATTTTTGAGACATAGATTATAGGTTTGGTCTATATTAAACAAATCCATCATAAAAAGACTACTAAAGTAACAAACCCACTCAAGTTAATTAGATTACCATTACACTGTAAAAAACAGTAAGTGTAGATTTTATATTGTTTTCTTATGTTTACGCGAAAAATTTGTATAATAATGCGACGCTTGTAAAAACTTATTAAACCGCGATAAATCCGTAAATTTGTTTCATTATAATGTAGAGTTTATTTTCGTTCCAATTTACCATGTACAGTCCGTTTATAACCGTTTAGTATAAAATCAAACACCATTTCGTATGTTATATGATCGAACGGAAGCAATTTTCCGCCGAGTGCAGTATTGCAGTGTTTCTGAAGAAATGGTTTCGTTATTAAGTTACACGGAGTCAGTACGGAGGCTGTACACGCTGGCAAACCGCCAGGTGCCAACTGACACTTGATATTTTATTAAAGCCTCAATATTCAATTCAAATAAACTTTTATGAACGCTATTGAATTTTAAATTGTATTTTTTTACAAGTTTTCTCGTTAGGTTGGTGAAGATTTTTTTTAAATAATTTGACTATAGAACACGATCATCATCTCGAAAAGGTTTTTAATGTTATTTGGATAAGCAAACTAGCAGACGTGTCTGATGGTAAGTGGTTAAGTAGGATTCAACTAGACAGAGCTCAGGAGATTTTGGTAATATATTAACATTTAACATAGGGCAATGTACAAACCCCACCATGGTTCAGGTCTTGACGTGGTGGTAGGGCTCGGTGAGTCCAACACCTTGGGTGAAGCGAATTGAGCCGAGGAGGCTATTTGTACCTCTCTTATTAGGTAAAAGAGCAGGGGGCAAGGGGTGAGGACGGGAACTTCACCTCATTGAACTGTCCCGACGTTGGGAGGGGTTGTTCTGTGGTGCGTAAAAAAAGGCCAATGTATAAAAAGGTTATAACCAACAATTCCTAATTAATGACAATGATGTCGATGTATTGTCCCGCACTCCTCAATATACATAAAGCAAATAGGTAAGCACAAATAAAAGTGGGTTTTATTAGGATATAAAATCGGTTAGGAATTCGAGTCCAGACCCAGTCTATAAAGCTCTTTACGACTGCCGTTTCAAACAATTAGCTCGACCGTCAAATTCTACATTGTTTTCAAGAACAAACAATTAATTTATGTAAAGAAAAGTATATTATTTCGTTTGTAATTTATTTTGAGTCTAATTTATTTTTTAATGTTTCCAAAATGTAGAGGTGTGGGCCGCATAAGCGAACTATGGCATATACCTGTAGACGCTCAGCAATGGAACATAATATGATAAGGGTTGCTTAAGTTAACCCTATAATAATAGGGTTTTTTAAAGTAATTCTCTAGCCATGTATAGCATTGTAAGTGAAAAAGATAGGTATCGTACAGGTAACATGGCATAAAAGGTAGTCAAAAACTAAAAATACAGTTTTCCAAGTTTTTGGCAGAATATGAGCATGAAATTATAAATTAAAAGTTTCATATAATCATGAACGAAGGTGAGACGGAAAACACTATTATGATTTGTTATAAATATAGAAAACGAATAAACATGATACTTGCGTAACGCTTTTTTTTTTCTTGTCTGTTTCTGCTTTTTGTTTCTGCGTAACACGTGAACATAACGAACCTGATACTTGAACAGGAAAACATAAGCGAATGATGGTTTCATGTACCATATATTTATATTATATATTTTTATATTAGTCGGATAGAAACAATCCCGAGGTTAAAAGTTATACGTTAGTCGCGGTTACATCGGCACAGTTGGTTCGGTGCACCGCAAGCACACTTATGGAAACTACAATATGGGAAACCGCGAAAATTATACGTCATATTATTACTAGTTACTACCATACATGATACGTTTACATATGTTAATATAAGCGTTTGAAAAACATATTGGAACTAGATAATACACGTAGGATGAGAAAAGGAATTACTATTTCTATTGTCATAGTCTAAGGCATCAGTCGTCTGAGCGGATAAAGGCTAATGATGATGATATTAGTCCCTTATTTATATAGTTTTTCGAGAACTATTGCTTTGTAATTGCGTTGTGTACTACAGTAATGACAGTGTAATCATGATATTATAATTCTAATATAATCACAGTATGGCCGCTCAAGACGATAGTCTTGTACTGAGGTAAAAAAAAATGCATTTTCCAGTGGGATGCAGTGTCCACGACCATATGAAGGTTTATTCATCTTTAGTGTACATTTTTGTCATTAAGTGGCTTTACTATGTACCAGAAAGAAAGACAGGACAGTCATTAATAGAGAAAAAAAAGAAAGTGGTAATTTCGCAGTCTCTTTATTCATAATATGGCATTGGACATTTTTTGATCAATATAGTAACTTCCTTTAGTAAGAAACTTTTATCAGAATTCCCCTCTAACTAATATCCCCCATATTTGTATGATGATAACAAAGTTTGACAGTCGATTTATCACATTTCCGAGTGGATGATCGTTCGAGAATTCTATTTCCTATATCACGAGATAAAAGTTGTGTTTCTCATTTAATTTATTATTATAACATATTTGCTGTTTCTAACCGTTTTTTTAAATACAGCTGTGCACGGCTTTCGAAGGTCGTGTATTTTTCGATATAGTAAGCAAATTAAGTTTATACGTGAATTAAATTTTGGTATATTATTTTTCTTTATATATTTAAAGGAATTGGGATAGGAAAATACGATGAATAAAAACTACTTGTATGGGATTTTTTAATCGGACTTGGCCCACTACTAGTTCCCACCGCGGCAACTCCTGTATAGCCAGGATCGATAGCGGTAACCACCAAATGACCTGATATCTCAGAGTTTGTATGGAATCCTTAGTATAAAAAATAAAAAAATTGTAACAGTAGGACGTCTGAGATCGTAGTCCTCCCGTGATTATGGTTGCTGTAAAGTATCCGAAACGTCGGGCTCATAAAAAACTAAATAAACCGCGATAAAATCCGTAAAAGCTGTTTCATTATAATGAGTGAAATTCGCGTAAACATAAGAAAATAAAAAAAAAAAAAATTAAAATCACCGTCCGCCTCCTTACATGACCATTATCTTTACCAGGCTATCATAATCGGAGGGGTCTTACGCTAATATATCGTATATCTGTAGTGAAGGGGAGCCTCAAATCTGTCGCACTCGCTCCGCACGTAACATTTTATATTCTACTTTATTGTTTCCCGAATCTTCGAGCACGTCTATAAACTGGATGAGAGCGGATTTACGACTCCATCTTGTTATCACTTTTTGTTTTTCTTTCCATTTTCTCATTTATCAAAATATCTATTCTGCTTTTATAGATACATAACGGGTTATTATTTGATCACTCGTAATATTAACTTTATTTTTACTTTATCTCCGTGAACTTTAACAGCGCTTACTACATCAATAATATCATCATTATCAACATCATCATCATCATCATCATCATAATCATCGTCATCATAATCATCATCATCATCATCATCATCATCATGATATTCACTGCTGAACATGGAATATGTTGATGCGCATGTCGATGAACCCCAAGACGACCGATCCCTTGCCACTTGCATCCAACGTGGACCGGCCACTGCATGTAGATCGTCTTCCCATCTGGTTAGTGGCCGATCAACACTTCATCTATCTAAGCGCAACTTTTTCACCTCCTCTTGAACCTCAATTGCTCATAAGTCAACCATTTTGGTAAGTGTGTGATCAGCCCACTGCCACTTCAACGAGCTTATTCTAGCTTTTCGCGTTATATCGGCTACTTTCTCGAAATAGAGCATATAGACAAATAGATTCACGCCCGGTTTCCGAAAGGCTGATCAACGCAAAAATTAACAAATCGACTGTCAAATCTCTTGTTAAGTGTAAAATGAGTTTCTAGAAGCATGTTTAAATTATTTAATTTGATCAGCCTGTCAGTAGACATAGCTGTCAAATTTGACTCTAGAATCGTATGTTAAACTCCATTTCGGGTTTCTGAAACGCTATTTAAGGCCTAATCGATGATTAAACGTCTGTCAAGTTCTTGGTCGACTAATCGGTGTCTATCGGCGAATTAGCGTCAGGAAAATAATTATTCTGTTAGGTGAAACTACATTTTTTCTTCAAATCTACTCATAAAGATATGTACAATATATTCACAACCAAGTATTAAATATGTAATATATGTTTTTAACTTACAAAAGTATAAAGTTGGGTCGTCTTGTTAAACATAAGTATTGTTGTCTGTATGGTTGCACTGATGTGTGTTTCTGATTTAAGCATGAGCACCAGCTCATCTAGTAGTGATGAAGATCAAATGAGGCGAACTTTTAAGTCCAGAACCTTCCTTTTTGTACCCCTCTTCTAAAAAGAGGTGCAAAAGAGCAGGGGGCGAGGGGCGAGGATGGGAACCTCGCCTCATTGTACTGTCCTGACGGTAAGAGGGGTTGTTCTGTGGTGCGGGGCAACCCGTCTGTGGAGGTGGCGTTGGCCCCCTGAGGGGACTGACTGGCCGTCGAGGTGCCCTGTGCTAGTAGATCCGGGGAGCCTCACCAAAGGCGGCATTGGTGGCAGTCGCCTGCGGGATGCGTCAGTGCATTTCCCGGCGTTAAAGAAAAAAAAGGCCTCTGTTCAGCAGTGGACGGATAAAGACTGGTGATAATGATGTTATTTTATTAGTAAAATATATGTTAGAAAAGAAATATAAATAATAGGAAATTAAAAGGAAAATAATATCATAAATATGTAATCATAACTTCTTTAATTTATATATATATATATATATATATATATATATATATATATATATATATATATATATATATATATGCTGTGTTAATTTATATATGCTGTGCTTAATTGTTTTTGATTTCTCGGTATCTCCGCAGTACTGTTAAATTCGGTTGTGATACTCATCCAAGCTTAATTCTTCTTTGTTGTTGATATGGCATTAGTACATGCATTTATTTTCTATAATGTTTTTGTATCTGAAACAAAACAAAGGGTCTACTCAAGCATCTTTAAGCAATGGTGTAGGGACATATAAAGTAAATAATTATATTTAATTTTGTAAACAATAAAAGTTTTAAAAACGCTAAAGTGTATTGTATTTATTTTATACTTACTTTTCAACTAATTCTAAAAGCATATGATACTTTTCCCTTTCTGTAAAATTCTTCCCTCGTGAGGCCATTTTATATAAAGATAAAAATAATTTCACTTTTGTATGTTGGAAATTTGAGTTTAAAATTCGCGATCTGTCAGTAACGACATTTGACAGTCAGCCATATTTTGAAACTGTTATTTTTGACAGTAAAAAATGAACTATGGTACGATTTTTATCAGTGTGGCTATATTTGAAAACAAACCCAATGTCAAATCAAACTAATCATAGATTAGTTAATTTAGCTCTGAATGACGTTCCGGCAACTGAAATTGATTTGACAGCTGTGTTAAATTAACAGCCATGTTAGTTGAAGTATACTTTGACAAACGTTTCAGAAACCGGGGGTCAGAAATGCAGATAGCGAACCTGTTTGGATAGTATCTAATAGATACCTTATAAAGGTCGTATTGGTAAATAATACATACTAATAATGAACATAATCTTAATAACAAAAAGTAAAATACTTATATACGTTCTAATTTCACTGAATGTAACTACAGGATTCCTGCGAGGAATTACACTTTTGAGGTTTATTCAGTTCTTTGCAAGCTAACATTATTAACTTTCGGAATCGTACCTACCACATCGTCCATTCAAATAAAAAATCTATTTCAAAAATTATATATATCAAAAATCTAGTAAAATATTATCTATAGAAATATATTTTGTCTCATAAATTATCTTACTAAGTTTAAAATGCGACTGCAAAAAAGTATAAAAGCGTTTATATAGAAGTGCTGCAATATTTACTTCTGTTAATGGAATTAAAAAGAACAACTCTTTTATGGTCATTTGGAAGATCCAATTTTTTTAAAGAGATTAAATTATTTTTTGAATATCTTGAAACAACACAAAGTCTTTAACGCAATTTCTGTTCACAAAAGGTTGAGTTGATGCAAACGGGCACTTGTTTTTATTAAATTCTCCCTCATTCATTAACATATTAATAGTTTTTGAAGGTTCTTCTTGCACTAATATGAGAAACTATTTTTTTTTAATTATTAGATTTTTTACGATTATTACTAGACGTTAGATCTACTCGCTTTTATCTTATTCATAATATTACCTAGCTTATTACTTACTACTATTATTAATTTGAAAATTTCATCGACCAATTAGGTAAGTCTTCATTTCTTTAGGAGTAACTAGTTATGTAATCACTGATGTGCTTTTTTTTTCAAATATCACATAAATTTTGTTCTTGGTATAAAGATGGTTTACATATTATTATGTACTTCAATAACTTTCATGGGGTGCATTTGAAATAATGTAAAAATATATAAAAAAATGTGTGCCTGTCGTTTTTCCGTTACATCCGGTTTGAAATCACAACTAAAACTAAAGAAGTTTCATTTCAAGAATGATGTTGCCCGTAACTTCTCCCAGTTCTGTCCAAAACTTCACGCAGTTCTTAAATGAAGCCTATGTATGTCGTGTTTATTCTTACTAATATAATAAAATGCAAATGTGTGTTGATGTAACACATCAGTATCTACTCTAATGACTACTCATTTTGATCGGTCAGTATTATATATAAAGTGTGTTTATTCACGTTTCTAACATTTCAATTGAAGTAATTTTCAATTACCTGTTAAAACGCCTATTATTAAGAACGGCAACATTATTATTTTAGCTGTTTAACTTTAACATTTTATTTAAAACTACCTACGTTTGAGTTGTTGTTAATGTCATATTCTCTCTGGCACTTATTCGATTCAACGCCGTTCACCTTTGTATGTAACGCTAACAAAATTATTACAATAAAGCTATATTCAAAGATACAAGTTTGATTTCAAAATATCAACATCAAATATTAACAATTATAAATATAATTACCAAAGGAACTTTAGATTTTTCCGGATAAAATAATATAACTCACAACACTGCAAATTTTTATCAAAATCCGTTTAGTAGATTTCTTATTTCTTTGTCTTGGTATCTTCGAAAGAGGATTATATCTAGAAATAAGTGTGCGGGCTGATGGTGATGACATCTTTGGAATACCAGGGTATTTACTCTCTTGGTGGTAACTTTACCTAATAACCCAACCTATATTCAAAGCGTACAAAATTGGATAAATGTTATGAACGTAATTGAATAAGTTCGGGCACTTTGAAGATGACTCGCCTTTGTGGCAATGTTGTCAAATTAAATATCAACATAAAGAGGAAGTAAGCGACTACATGAAGTTTTTAATAATGAATATGTCACTTATCATCATCATCTAGGTATCGACTCGGTGACGTTTTTGGTATATGTACCAGATCTTTTATTCCTAACAATGAGGAGCTCTTCGCTCAGTGGTCAGCGGCGCGGAGCCACCAGGTTAAGCAACGCTTGCAGAGGTTAGTCCGTGGATGGGTGACCATCCTTACATACCGAGTCTCCTCTGGGACTCGGAAAGCAAGTTACGCCATTGGTCTCGGCTGTCATTCTTGGATCTTTGACAGTCGTTACGGGTTTTCAGAAGCCCGAGAATGACAGCCAAGTGTTATCGCGAGGTACCGTATCACCCAGTTACTGAGGTGTGGAGGTCAGATAAGCAGTCGCTCCATTTAAAATACTAGTATTCAGCTAAATCCGGTTAGACTGGAAACTAGAAAAATATAGATGGAAAAAGAAGTTGTTATGAATAATATTATCTCCTAGCAGAAAGGATATTATTTCTAACAACTGATACTGTTGATGAACGTAAGAAAAAAAATTACTTCCAACTGCAATGAGCTAAAGGGACATTAATTTCAGTGTTGTACAACTGTACTACTACTGAAATAAGAAGTTATTGAAGTTCGAAAAGAAGTTTAGACTTTAGAATCTTTTTGAATGGCGCAGTGTACTAATATGCTCGCACGGGAAGACGAAGGACAGACCGCGTACTAGATAGGGCTGTGATCATTGTGCAATGACAGTTCCTAGTTAGTTTTAGTTGGCCAAGATTTGCCGTTTTGTTGTTCTTTAAATGGGGCAATGACAATACATCCAGCCGTATATGTGATGGCTACTTTTAAAGAAGGATGTAGGCGTTTTTGAATAAAGAAAACGTAGAAAATCGAGACGTCTCTTTGAAAAATGGAAGTATTATGAAAAACAGGGATATGAAGGCAGATTGATTTCGGTCAGGCGAGAAATGAGACTTAATAGATACTTATAATACAATCCTTACATATATGTGTTTAATAAGACTAGCGTTTGAGTTAACATATAGTTAACGGTTGCTAAAGATAATATTGATTTTCTAATTCTTACACTTTTGCACTTAAGAAAATTACTAAACACTTAGCAATAAAAACTTGGATAGATATACCGCTATAATTCAGAGAAAATGCTTCAAGTCCCACTATTTGTATTACATGAATAGAAAAGACAGCCTATTCAAAAGTATATGTGACAGGCGTGTCAAGAAAGCAGTAATAAAAATAAAGAAGACGAGCAACGCCCTGTCTACTGGAATATTAGTGTCGCTATGAAAGACGTTCAGTTTAGTCGGCCGTATGTTTTTTGTAATGTTTTCCTTCCATGTTTTCACTTCTATCGGAAGTCCCTTTGATTTTTAACTTTTTTTTAAATTTAATTAACAGTTTTTTTACATTTGAGTAATTATTATAGAAAATAAGAGATAATATAAGCAATGCTTGTACAAAGGCACTACTTATTCCATGAATCTCTTCCAGTAGTCCTGCCAAAGGAAAATTAAAAAAAAACAGTTGCCTAATTAGCGTGTACAATATAATAGTATATACAATACACAAAATATAAAATAAATTATATTTAAGTTTTATTTTATTTATTTAAATTTTACTTTAAAAATTTAGTGATATAGCTTGTGTTAAAAAAAATGATATTACAGACTTTGTTAAAACTTCAAACTCTACTCTAGAGCAGTAGCTCTGTAGATTCCCTTTTATGTAGGAATTTGTTCATATAATACAAAATACTTTATGTCAAACTGCATGATATTAAATCATTGAACTATCAACAAGAAAATTCATCTAAATATTTGCGCGTCAGGTATTCTATTAAGTTGTTTCGCCGTACCCCGGCGCGTTTGTTCCGACTGCGCCGTCGCTGACAACATGAAATTAATGTCAAAACTTCGGCTACACAAAGGCCATATAATGAATATGCATATAAAGCAAATAGTTTCTTCTATTCAGACAATTCTGTTACAACTATATCTTTGGTTTTAGTTTTGGTTTTTTTTTTTTGGCAACGTAAGAAAATGTTCTATGGATATTGCCAGAATCTTCGGGTAGCACTCTATCCGAACAAAAACAACTGCGAGCGCATTCACCCACTTTTTGAGGGTCTCGGATCTGCAGGCAACAGGAACACCTCAACGACAGGCTAGACCCGACAAAGACTTTACTTCTCGTAAAGAGGGACTGCGCGGCCGTCTAGATAGAGCCTGACTCTATGTGGAACTGGCCCAGGAGCCAGGCCAGGGCCTGGGAGTGTCTTACCTAAACTAAAACACTGTGAGCGAAGTCCTACATTTGGTCTTGAAATACCAATATTTTTTGCTTTTATTTCCAGAATAATACAAGGCTTTCTTTCAAATTAAATGCATAATTAATAAGCCGTGTCGTACTTCATCACAGTGAGTGTACATACTACACTACTACTGCATTACTTTATCTGTTTTAGTGAATATAATACAAAAGCCTTAAAAGTAAGATTTTTTAAACAAAATCTATGATAGGATTCTCGCCTTAAGAAGCAAGAATAGTCTTGAGCATCATATTAGATTTCAGAACAAACATTCCGTATGTTAAAATGTGGCTTTGTTATTCTTTGTGCAATAGTCGCTGAAATTAACTGCGAGTATCAAAAGCTCCATCGTTAAGGACTTGGTACGAGATAGTACCGTTGACAATACAGACAGTACATGCGATCTGATAACGAGGTACATATAATTCCTACTGCGGCTTTGCTGTAGATAAAAGTAAATAGGTATTATACTACTTATTATAAATGCGAAACGCACGCAAAAACTAATAAATAGATTTAAATGAAACTTTACAATAATATAGCTTAATGTTTCAGAAAAACATACAGGCTTTTTTATATCATTATGGTAGGTCGAGTCACCTGATTTGGGATATAGCTTATTTAAGCTAATAGAGTTCCCTCAGGAGTAGCATTCACTCGAGGCCTGGATGATTTGTCTACCTAATAAATAATTTACCTAATATAAAATATACTTTTTGCTTAATACGCAGAGCATATAGTACTGTGAAGTAAAGGTAACTATTAAAAAAAAGAAAGAAAGTGCCTTTCACTGGCAAATGTTTATACTAAAAAAAAAATCATACATCAAAATAAACATACGTATTTTCGAAATTCAAATACATGTTGAAGGGGGTTAAGCCCCGAGAAGTGGCTGCAAATGTTGCTTTTATCTTGACCACTAAGCCAAAGTCATAGTATCTAAAAGTGTTTAGCTTTTTAATCATCGTAATAAATATAAATAAATCCCTAAATCATCTTACAAAATCTGAAGCTAACTTATACGAATAACTTCAAAAGTCACTTTGCTCCGAAATATTATCATAAAATTTTATTTATATTAAAACTACGACGGTTTGATAAAAAGTATCAAAGAGTCTTGGCACGCACGTTTTTGTTCCCGTTCAAGTAGTTCCAATAATATTTTATTAGGTAGAGCTTCAAGACAAGTTGCCCGGGACCGAAAAGATTGTATCTCGTGTCTGAGGTAGGATTCACTTAGGGTCTATGCGTCAGCGAAGTAAGTAAGAGCTTTAAGGAACGAGCGATGACAGTCTAGTTTGTAAGGGTCTTGAAAGTTAGGAGTCTGGATTCGAGCAACCTTCAAGGTACCTTCCACTATTTTTTTCCCATTGCGTGAGCCCACACGCGTCAGCGCGCCTACCCAAGGAACTGCTATGGTCCGAAAAGGATTTCCGCTGCGTCATCAAAAAAAAGGTGTGTGTGCAATTCACACACGATAGAAGTGAAACACATGTTAAATGCTCAAATACAAGCAAGTATTAAACAGTCTGCAATATACATACACACCGACATTTGCTCTCTCGCTTTTGTGTTTGTTTCTCTTACCTGTCGTTTTTTCCGTTGCATCCGGTTTGAAATCACAACGATTCTAAAGAAGTTTCACTTCAAAAACCTTCCACTATGTTCCTAACCATGCATGCGTGAAGAAATTAAAAGGCAAAAAGTAGTGAAAGGTATAAGAGTTGCTTGTTTGAGCATTTTATGTCGAGCTTAAAGAATTATCGCGCTAAACTCAGCAGTGCAGCACAATATATTAATAACGTGCTGCGCTTGAATGGCCGACGCATTTAACGGTGACCCTCACGTGACACCGTTGTGACATATTAATGCATTAAGATTAATAATGTACGTGTTGCTTG
The DNA here is from genome assembly GCA_905333005.2 of Lycaena phlaeas. Lineage (NCBI taxonomy): Eukaryota > Metazoa > Arthropoda > Insecta > Lepidoptera > Lycaenidae > Lycaena > Lycaena phlaeas. Next base: position 5,980,989 of record HG995163.1, on the reverse strand, counting down.
TATTATTAATTGTTCTTCTTGTATGCACCATATATTTTAAGCACATATTAAGAGAACAAATAGAATCCAGATGTTTCTGATTATGATATAGGAATGTTATAGTCTCTGTGCATTATATTTCAGGCAATAACTTAGCCTTTTATTCATTAGTGAAAAGCCTTGAAGAAAAAAAGGCTATATATATATAAAGAGGCAATTTTTTTCTTTAAAAACTTTATTTTTAAAGCTATTGATGTTATATTACACAACCATTAGAACAGATAATAGAGTATTTATCGATAAAAAGAGCGATCGGCGCTGTTTGTTTGTCAAGTCTGTTTGCCGATGCTAATGGTTTCTTGGCGTTTGTTTTTACAAATGATCAAAGAATTGCTCTTGCGTCACGGGAGCTGAACAAACTCCAAGGTTGCCAATTAATGTTTGCGGTATTCTCAAGAATATTCTTGGGCTATATTCTATCCACGTATTCTACACTATATTGTTTGTCTTTGCGCGTATGTATAGTTGATATCGATTCATCATCAAGACAATCATTAACATCAGTCTCTATCCGTCCACTGCTGAAAATACGCCTTCCTCGTTTAACGCCAGAATGGTCGAACTCTTGCCACTCGAATCCAAAACGGATCGGCACGGATATCGTCTTCCCTCCTGGGAGAACGAATGGCCGATGGGCTGATATCGATTCATCATCAAGACAATCATTAACATCAATCTCTATCCGTCCACTGCTGAAAATACGCCTTCCTCGTTTAACGCCAGAATGGTCGAACTCTTGCCACTCGAATCCTAATCCTCGAAAAAGTTGTACTAGCGGATGTCGACTTGCCACAGTGCGAAAACTATGGTCGATACCATTATATTTAGACATAACAAGACACAGCATTAAAATTGCATTAAGATAATTCGATGTTTAGGAGGTCATCGTGGATAAACAACGCGACATTAAAGGGAATAGGTATATAGATTACTAGGGTTAATACGTAATTTTTTTCGTCAAATGGAGCTTCCATTGATGTCATGGACATGTCATGTGACAAAATGTCTGACATTCAAATGTAATAATTATGTAAAATAGTTTATAATTTTTCCGAGTGATCACGTTATCGAATAGCATTCAAAAGTATATGCCTGAAAACGAGAGTAATTTTTGTGTACAAGTGAATGAGCACAATATAATATTTCTCCCTGATGGCCTGAGACTTGGGGAAGTTGGAAGTGCCACATATTTCATACAGCGCTCGTTTAGATAGAGGCCGTTTGAAATGTTTCATGAATTTTAAAAACATCCAAACATTCACGATCCAAATTGAAATATATTCTATATGTACCCTTACATAAATGAAATAATAAATATTAATGATTTGCGTTCCTTTTATTAGGGAGAAATTACACGTAATAATTTTAATTGAATGTATTTACTTATACCGACTACCAACGAATGGGTATGTAATAGGGATTACAGAGCTTTGACTTCGATTTCAAAAGGTTGATTGATATTAGACCTCCGATTACAACTTTAGTTTCGATGCCCCAATTTTCGGTAACCTGTCCCGTCTTTTGAATTATTCGTATTCTTTTATATTTTACTTAAAAACGTCATCACTTTTTTTAAACCAATTTATAATATTAAAACCGCTCTTAGCAAATCTTGCTTCTGCCACCTATAAAGCCTTTATAAGAGGGACACCCGGTGTATAGATTCGAATCGCAGACGTCCAATTTCTATATACATATATTTATTCAAAAAAACTCAACTAGTAAGAAAATTGCTTGTGTTGAAAATGTACAGGTTAGGTTAGGTTTTCGAAGAGCGTTATTTTTAACAAACTTTCAAACGAATTTCTAAATAGAGAATTCGCTCAGTAATGATGTAGAGAATATAATTAAAGATAACAAGGAGACAAACGTGAAGCATGACACGAAAACATGACGTTATCTTCGTGTAACGGAACGCGAGGCTTATAAAACCGTATTTCCGGACAGAATTCATTACAATTTCAAACTCATTCGTATTGTATTTTATTTTTAAATTTTATATTTTCTTCTTCTTTATTTATTATTCTGTGCGTTACTGAACTGTTTCTAAATATCTGCACCTATTTTGGTAAAAATATTGAGAGTACTCTAGTGAATTCTGGAATGGTTTACATTTACACTATGTTCTGTTCAGGAAAACTTCTGTGGGGTCTACTAGTAATTTTTAAGGCGATACGGATAAAAGAGGAAAGAACGTATATAGTATCTGTGTCGGTACTTAATACCAGTGTATTGTTAATAGCCTACGTTTAAAATGACGTAAGCACTATTTGTCAGGATAGGACATATTGTATAGGCCACGCATAAATGACTCAAGCTAGTTAAGAATTGACTCGTTTTCATCCATGTGTGCCGCTGATCGCAACCAGAGAGATCCGACTAACATACAAACGTATTTTTTAATGGTGATGTTTAAGAGTTATTTTTGTTATTCAAGTGCGCTACGTTATTTGAAAGTTGCTTGGTTGTTCAATCGTGTTTCTTGAAGTTTTCTGAAAGCAATTGCTTATGAACCACAGTTACGTATTGATGACTGACTATATTGATAAAACCAGTCACAAGTAACGTATTGGCTAACGATATTGATAATAGCAGTCAGTGGATTTAGTGAAGGAAAGAAAGATAAAAAGGCGAAATACTTGTGTTTTAAAGCGAAAACTACAAGAAGATTACAGAATAATAACTAATATGATCGAATAAGTACTTTCCCCGCTGTGTTCGCGATGTGTATAAAAACTTAAAATGGATACCATGTTTGAGAAAATAGTTATCTAAAATTTAATTATACTATGTAAACTTGAGATATTAAACTAAGATTTTGCAAAACTGCAGTCTTAAGTTCTAAGTTAGTTTTAATCTTTTCACTTTTCGGTATTATCTTAGTGTGGTTTTGGTTTGCAAAAGCTAATTTACATATTTTTGTAGTGACATATTTATGACTCTATATTCCTTGGAAGTTTGGTCGTAACTTGTTTATGATATTTTTGACTCACCCGATATCCACGTCCCGTTCCATCTCACTGGCACTAGCTCTTCATTCAGTAGGTCCTGGATCTTGAGCCTCCTCCCCTTCACACGCGGGCCTTCATCAGGAGGTGTCAGAAGAACCACTGAGGTGACTATCAACGCTAGTACAAGGACTATCACCAAGAGCGCTATCAGTATACCCCTCCAGTTCCGTTGATTCGGCCCACCGACCACCAACTTCTGGAACAAAATTATTCATCATGACACATCAGAAATGTGGATTGAACTCTTCAATAATGAGCTCAATATTTTATTAGAGACACTGGTGGAACTCATGAGTAATCATTGAAGCGTCAGCATATAATTAATGAATTTGTTAATTCATTAATTTAAAAAATAATTAATTTGACAATTCTGTACTAGAAGTTTAGCCTCGATATAATGTTTTTATTGTTTTTTTCGATAAAGTTGTTGTTATGTTATTTTTCGATTACCAAAAATATTACGGAATATTAAGTTGTTGTACACAATAATTGCGTTTTTTTCATCGTCATTATAAACTTTGTCAAAAACTGAAATTCTTTTATTTAGTTATTTATTATTGTTATCGATTGTTTTAGAAAATGTGTTTCATACACAATAAATTTACATTTGTAAATTTTCGCTAAAAACATTTTATGAAGCCTATTTTGACCATGCACAGTGCCATAAAATAAGGCTGGATAGGTTATAATATTATATGAATGAAAAAATATTTTTATTTAAAAACATGATTTCACAGAACTAATTCCATTAGCCTTAGTTCTACATAATCATCATCATGATCATCAACATCATTACTATCAGCCCGTCATCACCCACTGCTGAGAGTATTGTTCACATATTATTCTATTTCTAAAATATATACGATTTCCACGGACGCATTCCAACTTTGAATAAAAACATTTCACCTTTTACCGTCAATCAGGTTTGATACACAAGTGTAGGCTACATAAATCTAGTCGTTCACGTTTATTGAGCGTTCAGTGAGAGACAGGAAACAGTCAATTTATCACAGCCCCGTACAACAAAGCTCTCAGCTGTATAGAGATAGCCTGATCCAGGCGAGAGTTAAACCCATTGTATTCGGTTGAAAGTGCTAATATCAATTTACGTTGATTGCTAATATCGACATTATAAATTGATACCGTTTGATGTTCAGTGTCGATTGATTTGATATTAAATTCATAGTGCTTGTCATTATCATCATCAGCCTTTATCATTCTCCCTCCTATACCTCATTGTACTGTCCTTTTGGGAGGGGTTGTTCTGTGGTGCGGGACAGCCCCTCTGTAGAGGTGGCGTCGGTCGTCTGAGGTACTGACTAGCCGTCGAGGTGTCCTATTACTTGTTGATCCGGGGCACCTCAACAGAGACGGCATTGATGGCAATCGTCGGGTTTTAGTGGGTAGAGCTGCGTCCACTTACCAGCTTTCGGGCGCAGCGAGTTTCACATACCCATTCCCCAGCGGGATGCCTCAGCGCATTTCTCGTCGTTAAAGAAAAAAAGCCTTTATCATTCCACTCTTGAATATATACATCCCTAAATGAACGCCAAGACAGCCTATCTTTTTTCTCTCGTTTTCTAAACGGACCGACTAAGTAGGTCGTCTATTGTGCTACTAACTATTAATATTCTTGATTTTCTTCTCAAAAGTCTCGCTTCAATCATTGAAATTTGTATTCTATAATAAGCGAGCTATGAGTCCGCTAAGAGCTTTCAAATGGTAAGACCCGAACGACTCCTCTGAAGGAGCCTCCGACTTACGGTCAATAGGGCGGTAAAACTCGATATCTGAAGCTTGAGTTGTACGAATCACTCATGTGGTCCCGAAAATGTTCATTACATTCAACTTGTAACGTTTGAAACTTGTACGCAGGAAGTCAGTGAGGTAATTTATTTTCGTCAACCATGGAAGTGAGTTCTTTATTATTTCAACGACACAACCCTGTAATACCACTTGTCATTTGGTGGACCACATCTCCTTAATATACTCCAGCTTTTATAGCCACATAGGATATACGAGATCGTATGAAAATTTTAACGGCTTATGAAATTTAACCGCGTCATTGCGACCCTGTTTATGACGTCACGGGCGATAGAAAGTGAAACCAATTTCGTTTTATTATTGTTCCGTTTGTTTTTGTATACTATCAAATATTTATTTTCAATTTTGTACCTTCATTTTATCAATTATAACGCGAATAGGCTATTGTGTTACTGGACTATGTGACGGTGTTTACACCGAAACGCACCGTTTTAAAGTTATTTTTACATTTGAAACTATATTTTCCAAAAGTATTCTTAACTTTTTTATTTATAAGACTTAAAATCTTAACTTTCTCGTCATTTGTGATGAACGTACGTGTTAGTAAAATCAAATATAATCTCATTATATCAACGATTACATTTTATTCTTAATTGCCATATAAAGTAATTTACTACAGTTATAATTATTATTATATTACTTTTATCCTGTTACAATTTAATGAGATCTATTGATTTCTATGTTGTTAAGCTAACGAAAAAATACATTTTTGTACGCATTCTACTTATCATTGATCGAGTCCCTAAAGTTTCAGGCTTCATGTTCCAAATTGTCAGCTTGAAATCTTGTGTAAATATCAAGTATTCTTATACCTAAAGTGATTTTTTCTCCAACATTTGTTATTGAAAAAGATTGACAGAGATTTATTTGCTCTAAGCACCTCAGCCTCACGGGTCCTAACCCAAGCTTGAATCATACGTCTGACGTAACAACGATTATTACTTAAACGTGATTGGGCGAAATTTCGGTTGAGTCATTTTTTATTCTCCGAGAACAATTTTCAGGGTTACATTAGGCTGTTAATCGATATTCGGTAAACGTAAAGGTCACACGGTTCATTAAACTGTATTAAAAAGTTATGAGTTCGGTACTTTTTCATCATCTTCACTCGGCCGCCCACTGTCTATCCATGCTAAGCTTCAGATATTTTTACACTTTCAATCCCCGCCCATGGGGCGCACGCGGCGTGTGCATGTTGTTAATGCAAGCCTTTAAGAGTTTCCCCTAATAAAAATTGTTTAAGCTTTAGTTCCACTGTAGCCTTAAGTGTTTCGGCTTTTTTCCTTCACGTCATATTTTTGCTTCTTTAGTTGTGTTGAACATTTTGGTACGACGCAGTCCTTATAACTCCCAATCTGACTTTTTTAACGCTTAGTTTCTATGCTTTATACTATAAAGATTACCTCCTTTCGGGACTAGATCTCTTTTCAAATTATTTGCAGACACGTGATGTTATTGTCTAGAAAAACACTCTGCCAATATGTTTTCTTTTACTTTTGCATTTGCCCATTATGATATAGATATGGCCACAAGTCTCAGGTGGTTATTGAAATTGATTTGTGTATGTTGATCATAACATAAAAACCATTATAAATAATATTATAAAATAAATAATAACAATGCATAGGTCATATTCTAATTAATTGTTAAAAGTGGTCCACGGATGAATTGATAGGACTATGTTGTATGTATAGTGTCTATGTTGGCATGACAAAAAAATGGAGTTCACACTTTGTAAATTTATTATTTACTACTTACAGCAGGATCTATTAATTAACCAATTAATCCACGCCTTTTCTCGAACACTAATTCATGGTTGGAACTCACCCGCAACGGAATTACTATTATTGTAGAAATTTAGCTGCAGAAGGTCCTGTGACCAAATATTTTTTAAAAGGAGTCTACGAAAAAAAGTTTGTGAACACCTGAATTCTGCACCAAAGAGTGGCACAGTTCTTAGATTTATGAAAAATCTAAACTATATCACACAAAGTCCTTAAAGGTTTCAAGTTTATTGAAACCTTTACTATCATTACTGTTTCGTGTATCTGTAACGGTAGCGTATATCTTTACCCAGGGAAAAATTAGAGCAGCTCAGCTTAACGGCATCTAACGGAGCTTATCTTGATTTGCATAAAGCCGAGGCGCTTGGCTTTGCACGTCGTGTGTGGCCGCCCAGAGACTCAACTGTTTCATATATTTATTCCTATATAATATAATACAAAAATCCATTTTGTTCTTATTGCTTCTACGATAAAGTTTGATAGAGTTATATCGATTTATATTTACATAAGCAAATCAAGAAAATACAATGATTTGCCTTATTTATTTTGGATAGTAAACATTGAAGAAACTCTAAATAAACCCTAAGTATAAATACAATTTAATACAAATCTTTTAAAGGCTATTACATAAATCTTGTAAAGGCTATTCTATATTACATCTGTATGTTTAGTGGAAACTAATATAAGTAAAGCGAAGTCGCATAAATAAGTATAGCACACCTTAGTATACTATGTTTTTATGGTAGATCCGATGGTAATTACTCGACGCCACTCATAAGCAAAACCTAGTTTCATCATCATTATCATCTCAATGAACAAAAAAGACGACCGATTCCACGCATCCAACACGGACCGGCCACTGCTCAGAGATCATCTTCCCACCTGGTTGTTGGCAGGCCAATACTTCGTCTACCTAAACGCGGCCTCCACTCTTGAACCTTAAAGGCCCATCGGCCATCCGTTGTCCTAAGTGCGTGACCAGCCCATTGCCACTTCAACGCGCTTATACTTTGCGCTTAAAACTAGTTTACCTGAAACTAGCCCAGGTAACTGATTCATGTATTGCCTAACTTGAGACTTAAGATGTTCAGTCTCAGTGCCAGTGATTATCTTTCTTTCCAAAACACAGCAAAGCGAATTCTCGAAAAAACCAATATGGCGGTTGACTATACTGCGGAGCGCGGACTGCATCCTTCCCACCTGTCACACAATATTCTACTTAATTATTTATAGATATTAAATAAAATATTGTGTGACACTGAAATTTCAGATTATGTCACAAAAACTAGTATGATTTCATTAATCTTCAGTGGCCACATGTACATGTTTGAATACTAAAAGATTCGCGTTTCACGGGGGAAATCTAAAAAAATAATATAATATAAACCTCATATTGCGAGCGAGTAAAATATTTCCACAGTAAACATAATCCATTAGGGTTTCGCTGTGGACCAAACAAAAGAACGGCACCAATCCCCAGGGTTAAAGCGATATTAATCATAATTATCAGATGTTTCGGTTTTCTACCTAACAATAATAAGGTTACCTTTCCACCTACGTCAATTGTTAAAGCTTTGAATAATAATATACATTAAAATAATATGTTTTCTGTTATTTTTGTGTTTTGATTGGGATAATTAATATGTTTGAAGAATTTTCGGATTATTTAAATCAGTTTCAAACTACCAGATGAAATAAATCAATGTGATAGTTTAAAAATATTTAAAACCAAACTAAAGAATTATATTTTATCCTCACTAAGAAACTAAGCGACTAAGAAAACCTTCTCTATCCAACGGCCCGGATGTTTTGTTTTGTAAATGTATTAAAATGTTGTTGCATCTCATTTAAGTCAAATATTAAAATTGTTATGAGAAATAAAGTTCCTTAAAAAAACCAAAAATGTTGATCTATTTTGCTATTTTGTATACATAAGGACAATCAAAGAAACGAAATAGTAATTATAGTAACAGTTCACACAAATGGCTCCAAAAGTTATATATACTAAAGAAAGTATTTGAAGGTATGTGAAGTTCACCAACCCGCATTGGGCCAGCGCATCGATGAACTATGGCCCATTACCCTCCTCGCCTGATTTCGAGGAGACCCGTGCGCAGCAGTAGGACACATAAGGGTTAATACATTTACTACTAAAGAAAACTTATACTTACAGTCATTATCAGCTAGTGTTTACTTAACGAATAATGGACGCTACTTGAATACCCTAAGTTTGACGACATTACCTTTTAAGACCTTCTAAGGCCGTCCTTAATGGTCCATAAACATTATCGAGTTTGTCGATTTGCAGTAGCCCTTAATGATACCTATTGTGCTAGTTTTCGGGCACTAGAATATCATGGCATGAAAGGAGTGTAGATTCGTTAACTGTTTTAACACTTATTATCTTATGAAGCTTCTATTTATACAGTAGGTACTAGTTGTTCCCCGCAGCTTTGACCGCGTTAACGTACGATATTGTATAAAGTATCAACGCACATATATCCCACTGCTGAAAATCATTCTAGAAGGGTATTGGGCCATAGTTAACCGGCGATAGCCCAACGCGGGTTGCTGAACTTCACACACCTTCAATGACTTCAGGATCGAACCTGGATCTTGTTGAGGGGCCGAACCTATACCCACTGTACCATGGTTGCATTATTCCTATAAATCGGTTCTTCTCACTACAATTAAAAAAAGGAAAAATAGGAAAATGGATGCATATTTTTTTCTATTTTTCATTAGATTCTGGTGTCTGGTGTCGAATAATAGTTGACAGATGTTAATCTTTTAACCTTTACAAAATTGCAGAAAGATAATACCATTGGTATATTTATTTCATCATTTTTGGGTACATGCGTCCACTTTATTTGGGTCAGCTGTTTCCTGAATATTTCAACTGAAAATACGCTGAAGATACGAGTGTGCAGATTATGTCTCATCTGCTTTACTTATTTGCAGGGCCCACTTATCCGAAAAGCCAACAGCTTGCGGCTAAGACGTTTTATTACATGAATAGTATCTGGAAGTTACGAGATAATCTTTAATAATATAGGAAACATTAAGAATAATGTAAAGTAATCCGATCAGTTTTTACATGTTTTTACATGCTTTTTATAAGCTACACCCCTATGTATGTATGTTTGTTTGTTTGAACGTATGTTTGTAACCGACTGTTTTGGGAGCGATTTTGACCCACTTAAAACGGAGTGCACTTAAGTAACTGAAATTACTTTTGCAGCGGTAGCAGATGGACTATATTTATTTTATAGCTTACTAGCTATTGCACGCAGCTTCGCCTGCTTCAACTAAGATTTAAGGGTCCCTAAATTTTGAAAATTTAATATAGCCTATGTTCACATGGAATAGTTTAGCTTCCCAACAGTGAAAGAATTTTTGAAATCGGCCTATATTTGCCTGTTGGGATAGTGTTTGCGCGCTCGATAATATAGGCAATATATAGTTCACTTTGCCTTTAATTTACGAAATGAAGTTATTGTTTTTTTATAAATTAAAATTCAGATTATATTAAAAGGTAACCCAGAGATTAATGAGTATTCTATTTTTTATTTTAAAGTGTTTCTAAGGTATCGCAAAAATATCTTATTTGTCCTGACATTTTCTACATATAAAGTTATTTCACCATTTTTTTTATGTTATATTTCATATCAAAATCAATATTTTTTTCATTTTAGTTACGAGTAGACTATATAATGATAATATATATATTTTTTTAATTTTCAGAACATTTCGTAGTTCTTTGTTCAGGAACCACAAACATCACTCGCTCGTTATTTTTGCGGAAAAGGGATTTGAATATGGGTGATTGCCATTAATATATTCATTATTTGTTTTTAAAAATTATCCAGTCGACAAGAATAAGAACTCCACTCATAAAATAATGAAATAGAATGTTCAAATCTTTCTCACCTCGCGTACAAAAGATTCTATGTTCAAAATTAAGTATCAAAATTGTTCAAAATGAGTTAAAAAGGTGAATGGGCTCTTAACGAAGCATTCTAAAGGTGACTTTTTAGATCAAATAAGTAGTTTTTGAATAAATGCATAACGAACAAGTACACAAACTTTCATCAAATTCCTATGATTAAAAATATTGATGTATCATACTTACTTAATAAAAAGCCGAATGTGAAAAACCGTATTAAAACTTTCACCAATTAAGAAAATATAAAACACAAAAAAAAAACTATTTTAATAATTACTATGCGAAGATTAAATTCCAGCACAAGATTTATTGTTATATAGACTATTAGTTTTACATGAATGGCCAGATATAAGCCAAATATAGGCCACATCACATAATTATCCTTGTCTACTATCCAAAATAATTATACGTTGGCACGGCGTTGTGAGGACGAAACGTAATATGGATAACAAGGGTTGGGTGTGGTGTGGTGGCCACTTGTGGTGCTAATAGCGTTTTGTTTTAACACGTGTCATTTTACTCGGTGTATCGGGGTGGTAATATCATCAAAGGGTGGGTGGTAATGTATCAACATCAAAATAATTTCTCCGGGAGTTGGACGTAGGCATATGATGACAATGATACACAACAAATCTAATTTGAACCGACTACTGAACGGAAATCATGAGGCGTCAATCTATTGAAGGACTGATCTACCCTCGGCCTTCAGAACGTGGTGCTCACTTATCGGTCGATAAGCCATCATATATTGATGTAGATACATAACCGATCCGATGACAAAATACCATATTCACAACTGAAATTATTAGGATATTTCTGATTTTTTTCTTGGTTGAATTTCTATTTGTTTCAATTTACCTTTTCTTTATGATCGATTACGGTTGGTTAGGTTTGTTAAATGAACCCAGGTTTCAAGTACTAGGGTAACATAGAGTACAGTATTTACGAAGGAAATATGTAGAAATATTTGCTTAGGACCACCACGTGCGGTGGGTGTACGGCTTTAGAAGGCTCATATCGGTGTTGACGAAAACATTTCTTGCGCACATGAAAACATCCTGCATATAGGCTACATAGAGTTAGGAAACATTTACAACGGACATATAAAGATTTTCATAGTTGTAAAATAAAATACGTAAGAGAGAACGTTTTTTTTTCTTTCAAAAATCATATATTTGATCAAATATTTTGTATATATGTATTTATTCAATCAATATAATATGCTCCTATATTTGATTCTTGTTAATTTGCTCTATAGCTATTGTAGAATACTCATACAATATTTAAGCTACAGAAAAGAAACACTGGAAAAATCATTATTTCAAATTTGCCACGTGAAAATTTAATGTATTAACGAATAACGATAAATTATTTTTAGAACGACCGTATTATTTGAGATTTTTTTAACAAACAGAAAATATGAAGTGCTATGCTCGTCGCTATATTATAATTAAGGAAATATAGGAAAAAGGGATTGCTGTCCTTTCTCCATTTTTTTTTTGTTTTTCTTTTTTTTAATATTTTTTTATTCCTTCCTATCTGGAATATATTCTAAGAATGCTTCCGAAATAAGGAAACCAAGTTCTGAGAATAGTATCCCAGAGAAATTGACTCTCTTTTCTTCGAAATTCAATGAAGGTCTGATGTCAATCTGATGATAGAGCTAAAAGATAGTCCAGAGATATTCACAACGATTAACAACAGCTGCTAGCTACCTTGTTTTACAGCTTGATTAATTTTACAGGTCTGATGATGGAGGCCATATATAGTCAGGGAAATTGCTGATTTACAACCTTTTGATGGGTGGGAGCTCATTCGGTTCAACATACAAAATATTTAGTTCGCATAAAATTTAGAAATAAAAATTTAAAAAGAAAATTAATATAGTTAGTCTTTATTAATTTTCTTTTTAAATTTATTTCTTTCTTTAATATAACTTATTTTGCAATATAAAATCTGAATTTATTTTTGATCAAATCGACTTCGAAACCATGAATAGGTACTCAAAATCATAAAATAAAATAATAATAATGATTAATAACATAATTATTATAAGTGCTGCCTATTATATTTGAGCCAGCCAGATAATAATATTTAATATCGGCAGTAATGCTCATATAATAAGGTATATAAAATGTCCCTACGGCAAGTCTATAAGATTACACGCTCTTTAAATGTCAGGTCTAAAAATTCAATACGATCGCTATTCACTAGAACAGGAACCGTTAGTGAACAAAGATGCGGTACGCTACTAGTTGTTTATTACTACTTACGTCTATAATAAACACGCTAGGAAAAATCGACAGCCAAGAAGATTCCAAAGATTCAGGTATTTATTAATTATTCATTATAATTTATTTCCTAAATATCCCCTTTGTTAATATCTATGGAATGTTAATATTAATATATTTTTGTGAAATGTAGAGAAAATGTTGTTTTCGAGCATTGTTACAATGAGCAAAGTATGTAATTACTTTCAGCGCCCGTGGAAACACCCGCTGTTATAACTTTTTCATTATTATTAATTCACATTATTAAAAATAAAAGCAATTGGTACCTTAAAAAAGATACGAAAGATTCAATAACATTACGTGAGCAGAATTAGTTGATCGAAGCATATAATTAAATCAACCTTTGCTTCGCCTAACATAATCAACATCGTTATGGCCTCGTGTCATCCTGGTCCAATCTGTTTTAGTTCTGTCTCTAACAATAAATGCTAGAAAAACCTATAATACACCTAGAGAATAAAAAAAACATGTCTAGGCACCACATGCGGTCTAGACCGAACCCAGATTTTATTTCCTTACAACCTATAAGTATTCTCGTGTCTATATTATAAAACAATTTAAAGACACCAATAGCAAAAATCTGGCAATAGTGAGACCGACACATCTATGGACTAATATTACCTTGTTATAATTTATTTACATTAACATTTTCACAACTAATTTACCGATAGATAGCCTCAACTTTGCGTCTGCGTGTGTGACATACAAAGCTGTCTCTAACAAGCACACGCACACATCGCGCCGCGCGTAAAGTTGAGTAGAACTATCTATTATAACCGCTATAATTCAACATGTTTAGAGAAGTGCATTGTTGACTCACCTTTGAGTTTATCGATAGCGCTAACAATGCTGACGACGTAACTATTCGCATAGTTGGAAACAATAAGAGTATTCAATACTATTCAAACGAGCACTTTTAGAATTACTAACTTAAGTCATTTTAGTTTGAAAGTCATGAAGAACTACAAATTGTGAACAATGTGTTTATGAACTGTGGGGTATATGTGTGTCTCTGCTTGCGAAAGTTTGAGCCTAGAAGTAGAAAACGACTCAATTATTAAGTGTTTTTTGTGCTATTTTGTTTTATATACTTAATTTAAATACAGAAAAGGCAATTTTCGCGATGTTATTATATGTTATGATATATATATCGTATAGCCCTCCTCGATAAATGGACTATCTAACTGGAGGAATTATTCATATCCGACTAGTAGTCCCTGAGAGCGCGTTCAAACAAACAAAATCATCTGCTTTATATGTTAGTAAGATATTTATGAATTTTGAATACAGTTCCCATTTAGGTATATTCTTACCAAGTTATGTAAAAAGATAATATAAGGAAATCAATCGACATGAAATGAAAGAAAATTTGGAAATACGTCTCACGGGGTTTCCGTGTGATGTATTCCCAAATCATACTCCGTTCGGCGCAATCTTAGCAGTCAGCGAGATTTCTACTCTGATTGGTTAATTCTTTTATTGCCAAAATGAATTCCTACGTCTTACCGACACGCTAAGAAGAAGAAGTAAATTGATAAATCTCTACGTATATGAAACATATTACTAATTTGAAATACGTAATATAATAGCTTCACGCACGTAAAGAGGTACACGTAGTATTAGCATATATTTGCATTACACAGGGTTCAGTGAGAATGGTAAGGATTCGTGGCTTAAGTTATAATGATAACAAGATTTATAGCATAGTTTAAAATATGGTCTATAATAGAGACGAGACGAGATTATAGAGGACTTTGTTTGGCAGTAGAATAGAGTCGATAGCGGCCATATTATTCTTGTGAAATAAAAAAGCAACATATGCGTAATCAATCTTTAAAAAAATATACATTAGCTCTCAGAGATATTGGCACAATAATTACCACATGTGTATAAAATGTTACATCTTCAAAGATATATAAAATTTTTATAAATGAAAAATAATGACATAAGGGCTTAGATCATAAGGGCTTAGAACAGTGCTAGATTTACGCCTAGGCCCGTGAGGCCCGGGCCTAGGGCGGCATGATTTGGGGGGCGGCAAAATTTTTGAAATTCCAATATTCAGAGACGAAAAAAGTAAAGACAGTCAGTCTCCTTTGATAATGAGTCTAGATTTATTTTTGTAAAGAATGTTCTTCAGAATAAATATTCCATTATAAATACAATTATTAGTTTTTTTTATTTACTTTTCAGTCTATGAATAAGATTTAAATATTAAAAAAATTATAGCCTTTACCGAATGATGTTCCTTACTTTTTTAATTACTGAAATTAACTAAATTATGCTTATAAGGCTTTTTTTCTTTATATTATGTCTAACGTGTCTGAAATATTTATTAGTTGCGATTATAAATTATATTCTAACGAAATAAAGTTATTTTAAATTTAAAATAAATATTGCATCAAACTTAATTAAATTTATTCTAACATTAAGGGGGCGCGACAAACAGGGCCTAGGGCGGCATCAAGCCTAAATCCGTCACTGGCTTAGAAACGCTAAGAGAATATTTTCTTAATTGCAGACGATCCCATTGAAAACAGCGAAGAGCACATCGGGGCATCTGTGACGCAAGTGGTGAGGCACCCTTACGCCGCGTCGCTCCTGAACAACGACACATACGTGTGCAGCGCGGTGGTGCTCAACGCCTACTGGCTCCTCACTTTGTCCAAGTGCTTTGACTCGTAAGCTTTGTCTATTATTTATATTTAGGGCCTGGGGGCTTAGTCAAAACGCCATTACGAAAACGACAACGAAGTTCGTTCGTTCATTCGAAGTTGTGATTGGCTAAATTACGTCGTCGATCGCTCGATCATTCAATTCAACGACTTCACAACTTCGAACGAACGAACGACCTTCGCTGTCATTTTCGTAATGGCGTTTTGACTAAGCCCCCTGTTTCACAATCTCCAGTTAAGTGCCCAATAAGCTATCGGCAACATATTTGACAGATATTTGACAGATACTCTATCTGTCAAATATGTTGCCGGTAGCCTATTGGGAACTTAACTGGAGATTGTGAAACAGGCCCTTATGCTATTATAGTGGCGGCTGTACACGCTCGTCGTGTTCCTCTCATCGCGTAGAGGTTCAACAGCATACATAAATAAGCTCGCTGGATCAGTTGAGGCAGGCTCTCGTTGTCGTCGCCGGTTCACAAGACCCATGGACTCGTGTAAAAAAAAAGGTTTCCGAGAGAGTTGTGATTCGTAAGACCTCCAATTAGGCCAGAATTAGTTTGATCGCTCGTCTCGGAGTTCATTGAAAGAGATTTAGGTCTATGTCTAGACAGTGAGGCCAGTAGATGAAAATGATGATTGAATGATTTTTAATAATGATAATGATGAATAGTTGACACTATTTTTTACGTCCATATTCTAAATTTAGGTCATCGTCGAATCATTTCGATGATTGATGTTAATTAAACTACAGTTAGTATTTTGTATAAAAAGGTTTTCACGATCGATGAATATCGAAAATCAGGTAAAAAGCCGAATGGCAAAATATGTATATAGGTACCAGCTTACTGTCGTATTTGTTTAATAAATGTGACTCATTAATATTAATGTGAGCCGGAAAGCCATTCAACATCGAGCTTTAAATTACATCAAGTTAATTCGATGGTTCAGCTATGAAAAAGTGTCAGATAAACGAATTATAGGCGCATTAATAATACAAGTATTTATGGCTCCACCCGCAGCATTGCTCTCGTGCATTTCATTGAACATTGATTAACTTATTACGAAATTTGATTACTTTATTACAATGTTTTTGGAGTATCGATGGGTTCATGTTAACAATACGAGTACAATACCTACTGGATCCCGAATTGTAGAATAATACGAACTAAAATGAGGCGTAGGCTTTTATAAAAATGCTAGAAACGGAAAAGAGTGTCGATGCTATTTACGATAATATCGAAACAAAGAATAGACGTTTCTAGAATTTTAGCATAAGCGACTATTATACGGAGTCGCCCTGCGTTTTCTTCTTGAAATCAAGTAGAAACGTTTTTTTTATGTTAATTAGATAGTCAGACGAATGAGTCGTGCCACCTGATGGTAAGTGGTCTCAGTGCCATTACACTGCACGTGTTGCCATTCTCTCTGAAGCAAGCCTGTTTTACGTGAGACACGAGATACTCAAGCTGCTGGTAGAACGGCACAACACATTAAAAGGTCATAGCTCATCTCTGCGAAGGCACAATATAATTTTACATATTATAAACTATTTTTAAGGGTTCATTGATCTATCTCAAACCCAGACCTCTAACTTTGAATAGGTAATACCTTGTTTCTAAACTACCATCGCTCATAAGTCACACAACATTTAGGTTGGTCGATGTAATTAGTTCTTAATTACATCAATATAAAAAGACAAATATAGAAAGAAATTGTATTTTCTGTATCATGTTATTAATTTTCCTCCACGATCCATTATTGTTTTTGTAAATATCGTTATTACACCGATAAAATATATACGTTTTATTTTAAGAGGACATCTTGTCCTTTTTGATCCCTGAACAACCTCCGGAAATGTGTATAAACTTGTGAGAGGACCTTTTGTTTGAAAATTCAACAAGCGCAATTCAAAAAACAAAAGTAAGCATTTTTCAGGAAGATTTGTTTAAAATATAAGTTCGAGATCGTCACGAAACAATGAGTTACCAACTCATTCTTTCGTGACGAGGACGAGTTTCTTAAACAGAACTCTGGTTGTAAGCAGATGTATTCAACAACTTATTTTAAAATCTACACTAAACTAGAAATACAACAAGAAACTTGTAAGCACAAGTAAGCACATATAAAAACAGAAGCGATAATAATAGAGTAGAAGCATATAGTCTTATGTTTAACGTAATATAAGATTTGATAATGGTCGGTTAGGGTCACTAAGCAGGTAGGAAGACGATCTCCGTTCAGTGGACGGTCCATGTTGGATGCAAGTGGCAATGTATCCGTCGTCTTAGCATTCATTGCGGGAGACTTATGTGCCGTAGTGGACGGATAAAAGTTGATGATGATAAAGAAGTTAAATAAATGTTAAAAATATTTCATGAAAAACAAATGGACAAAGGTTGAACCTGGCCATTCAACGGGGAAATGCCTCAGCCTCTTGGGCAACCTACCCTGCGAGCGTAGCGATTTGGGGGTCGATTTTTTATATTATCTAGTTTTATTTTTAGTTTAATATAAGTATATAGTTTCTTAAGTAGTTTTAAACTATTATTTATAGTTTTTAATGTATATTGCATACTTATATTCAATTTATCATAAAATTTATAAAATAATCTAATTTCTGAATCTAGACACAATCTTTGTAAAGAACAACGGACTATTTGTTTAATAACATAAGAAAACCTCATGAAAATAGTAATTTTACACAAAACAATAATGATGTGGCATTAAGAAAAGCAAGTAATGACTGCGAAAGTCGCTATCGTGACGTTGGTATAATGATTATTTAATAAGTCTACTGGAATTTCTTTCAATAAACCTGTATTACAACCATATTTCATAGTTTCAGTCAATCATATTTCAAATTACATAAAGAATTATATATCTAACGACTACTTGTATTATACATTATTGCTTAATGGAAGTCTCAATGGACCTCTTCGGCATTTAACTTCAAAAATTGTTTAATGAATTTTCTAATTTACAAAAGAAATTAAAACATTAATATGCCGTTCACATAAAGAGAAAGAGGCTTGATTTAGAATGGACCGTACTCAAGTATATCTCAAATGCTGTGAATGTGCCTTGGGATAAGAGGCAGATAAATGGTCCGTATTTACAAAGTTAAATTGTAGGCTTAATTACGACGCTCGCCTTATCGCTTAATTTGCCTGTGCTTTTAGTTTAAAAAGTTTTCAGTATCGTGCGAAGTTTCCTAATTGCTAATTAAATGTACCTACAGCGTGGAACTTGCTTTTGTGCAAAGTTTTTGTTTTAAGTTCTCTAATGTTTGACTTTAAGGTTTTTAAACTAAAACTGTGTTTTGCCCGTGCATGCACTGTTATCTCTTAATGTTTATTTTAAAGGAAAAAAACCGAATTTAGTAAATTTATATAAAATACCACTATTTATACGAGTAAGATAAACAACAAAAACATTGTTTAAATAACTAAATTTTAGATAGTTGGTTGTAAATTTTAGATTCGACCATATTAAATTGGCGTTTGATATCTATTATTGGTACAATTGTACACACAAAATTAAAGCAAATCAAATTCATGCTATGAATACACTAATATGACCACAACATTTTCCGCTTGTGATAGAATTTATACAGGTACTATTGTGTCTGTAGCTATGTATTATATTCATAATACATAGCTACAGATGGAAATCCATATCATAGGAAACAAAATGATAAAGAAAAAACAAAAGAACGAAATATCATACAATACAACGAAATATCATAGTCAGAAAACCATATTTGAAGTATTTACTCTTGTCTCTATTGGGCCAGCGCATCGGTGAACTATGACACCCTCCTCGCCTGATTTCAGGAGGAAACGCGTGCCCAGTAGTGGGGCATAAAAAGGTTGATACTTTACTCTTGTCTCACTGCACTCATTTGCAAATAATGTAATAAATCTTTATACTAGTAATATCCGCCTAAAAATCTCTATCTATGCTACGTATTAAACACACTATACAGAGTGAAGACAATGTAGTGCGAAGGTATATTAACTCGTGGGATCCGTCGGTGGCCTGCCCTATCAAAACACACGGCCGGTTTCAATTAACCAAGACAACCAACTTAATTTGATATCATATTGATACAATTTTGTACTTCGAAATTATGAGCCACAACGGTCTAGAGTCTGAGTACTTTGTTACTATTATATTCTACAAGTACTTTGCATTCTGGATAAAATAAATAATTGATGCTTGACTATTTTCAAACACAAAAGTCAGCAGCAGCGGACCGGCATATTTTAAAATAGAATTGCTTAAAAAATTACAGTAAATCACTTTTTAATATTTTCTTTGTGATAAGATAGTAGTAGAAGCACTCAACTTGCGAACTGTCCGAAAATTTAATTACTTCTTCTCTACTATCATGAACAACAGCTCCTGTAAATGATACGTAAGATAGAGAGTTGAAATGTCAAAGTATGTCTCAGCTACATAGAACATGGAGAAATAAGCAAATATAAGTGAATGAATGAATGAACAAAATATGCTTTATTGTGCACAAAACAAGATACAAAATTACGAAAAATCAATCGAACATTTTTAAATTATGTACACAAAGGCGGTCTTATTGCTTGGTAGCAATTGAAGACCAAACTTTAGTTAAGACTTGGCTTCTTCATATGATAATGACATATAATGCCTTTAACAATATGGTAGTTTTGGAAGAAGATATTTCAAATTCTGTGGAATACATTTCAGATTAGCACGATATACGCATCGAAAGAAATGAGGAAAAACTTATAAAACTTGTAGTCATAGGTAAAGTAAAGTCAAAAAGGCCTCGTCGCGTACGATGCTCCCTAGGGATAGGAAACTTGCCGAAACATCATCAAATGAAGTTAACGAAGAAAGTGAAATGCACTCTCAGAAAGAGAAGACATACTCTAAAGGAGAAGGACTAGCACACATTTACTATATCTTAATAAGGCCGCTGGCTCAACAACCCAAAGTGGATCTTGGCCTCCGATACGAGATGGTGCCACCGCGTCCAGTCTTTAGCGATCTCCTCCCAGTTTATAACGCCCAGGGTAAGTAGATCTTTTAGAACTTGGTCCTTCCAACGGTATTTGGGTCGGCCAACCGGTCGACGACCGGAGGTCTGTCCCTCATAGGCTTTCCTTACCGCCCTATCAGCGGGCATTCCCTCGAGATGGCCAAGCCAGTGGAGCCTAGCGGACTTAACTTCTCCTATAATGTTGGGCTCAGATATCATATCTTCAAGCTCTTGATTTTTTCCCGATTTATTTATATTATTTTGACTTTGATTTATTTTAATAGTTATGGTCTATTTTAATAGTGATGGAAATACATTAACGATAAAAATTCTCAACATTTTCAGTACATTTGTGGAATATCTTCAGAGTAACAGCCATAAAAATATAACTCGCGCGGTTCACGCGAACCATTATCGTTATCTTGCAGTTTTGCTCTTCCCTCGCTACAACTACTACATTATTATATTCTAAGTTGATATAAAATAAAAATGCATTTATTAAAGGTATTTCGTTTATATAGAGTAATTTATTTCAATTTAAATAACTATTATTGTATAGTTGCTTTTAATGAAGTTTCACAAATGAGCTAACTAAAAGATGTTTCCAAGTTTTTATTTTTCCTGTATTTAAATATTTTTAAAATGTAAATTTTTTTATGAACCTGTTCAAGTTACGATCTGACAAAAGTGAAAATTCGTAATAGCAACTACGATTCATTTTATTGGGTCATGCTCCGAATTCAGAACATTGTTTGCAACGAATTGTGGATTCGAACCTGCTACCTCTGCAGTCGCTACTGCGGTAATCGGTAGTCATATCTGTTATTGATTGTAGTTTCGAGTTATGTATTTACAATTTTGCGACATGCTATTTTCTTGTAACACTAAATAATTGTTGTTTTCAACTCAATATTACTTAGCATCGGCGCTCCCAAATAGTCGTTAATAACATCTACAAGCGTATCAGTGTCTTTAACAAATTCAGGATATTACAAAACATCACAGTTTGTCTATACCTTAAACAAGTAAACTATGACGATAATTATGTGATGTGTCGTTACAATATGGATACCTTCAATAATGTTCTTAATTTATTTCATACATTTTATGTCCATGTGGTTTTGATCTACCTCTTTATCACAGTTTACGACATTGTACCTGCCGTAGGTACGTAAACTTTAAGTTATTATAAGAATCCTTAAAGTATATGCATAAAAGAAACTATATTATTTTAAAATTGTTATGTAATTGGCTAACAATAAAATTATTAGATGAATTATATTAAATTGAAAAGAATAATGTTTATTAAAGCGTATTTTTATTTATATTTTATTTCATTTAATATGTACAATGAAACGAAATTCAATATAAAAATGTTTTACCCCGAAACGGACACATGTTTGGGACACGGAAATATTCTTAAGCTCGTCCTTTGACGCAATATTGTAGAAAGGGTCAGAAGGGACCTCTGACTAAAATAAAAAACTAACCTGGCTCACTGTCGGACCTACGCTTATCTGAGAGAATTTTATATTAAATGCTGCCTACCCATGTTTGGATGGAAAACTTACTTATTCCGCGAAATCTAGTTAGCATTAGCTTCTTTTAATGCTTAAAAAATTTACACTAGTTAGATAGATACTGGATGGCTAGGGATCGGTCGTCTTGGCGTTCATTGAGGGAGACCTATGTTCAAATGTTGATGATGATGATGTTGATACCTTCATAAATTATACTAGACAGGTTCGGAGACTTAAATACAAATATTTTTTTGGCTTTGTACAAAACAAAAGACCAGTAGGTAATGGGCGGCTACGCAGACGTGGGTATGAACTCGACCTTCTAAGTGGGAGGTGTAGGTTCGATTCCGGGTGAAGGAAAGCATCATGAGGAAACCTGCGTGCCTGGTGAGATTAAAAGTGTGGTGAGACTTCGAAAGTGTGTGAAGATCACTACCTGCGTCAAGCCAGCACATCGGTGAATTATGGGTTAATACCATCCTCGCCCGTAACCGAGGAGACCCGTACCCAGCACTGAGTTATAAGTGATACTTTACTTTTTAATTTTAATGGATGGATAAGGGTGTAATCTGATCGTGATGATTATGAATGTATTGATTGGTTTGGTTATTAACGCTCGGTTTCCGAAAGACTGATCTGTCTATCTGACTGATGATGAGAAATTAACAAATCAACTGTCAAGTCTCTTGTTAAATGTCAA
This sequence comes from Lycaena phlaeas, assembly GCA_905333005.2. Classification (NCBI taxonomy): domain Eukaryota; kingdom Metazoa; phylum Arthropoda; class Insecta; order Lepidoptera; family Lycaenidae; genus Lycaena; species Lycaena phlaeas. Next base: position 5,958,176 of record HG995163.1, on the reverse strand, counting down.
ATGAGCTGCTAGAAGCATGGTTAAATTACTTAATTTAATCAGCCTGTCAGTTGACTTAACAACTACAATAAAAAGCTGTCAAATCGTATGTTACCCGCCATATACACTTTGACCAACGTTACACAATCCGGGCGAAAACCTACAAATACCTTAATAATTATGTTAGCCTGACTTTTTTAATACAGAACAAAGTTGAAAATACTTTTATATTTTTTTCACGTTGAAATACAATTTATTAACCAAGTCGAGCTTAAAACACTGTCAAAACTTAATAATTTATCAAAACACTTTTCCCTAACCTACGAAGTTTAAAAAAAGGTGGAAATATGAACTTTTAAAATATAATAAACTCGAAACAACTTTTAATACATACTCGGAACGAATCTTAACAGCTCTACCGAGACCTGACTCTAGAACAATATGTGAGTGCTTAAAAATGTATATTCGTTTTCGTAATATGCATATCGCAGACCTTTTTTAATAATGTTCTTTATTTACACAACATTCATTATTACAATTTTAGGTCACAGCGAGAATATATCTCACTTTTCTTAATGTATTTTATTAGAATAAGTAGGAATATAATAAGAGTTGTTTTTTACAGAAAAGTCATATCATCGTATGTTACTTACAAAAATCTCGGTAACTACACTGTGCGATGTGGAAGTTCGTACAACAGCAAAGGAGGAACCATCTCGAAGGTAAATTATCATAATTACTAATTTTTAAATACGAATAAACTTTGATGTTTGTTCCTCAATCACGACAAAATACTAAACGGATTTTAATTAAACTTGGCAGTGTTGTAGTTTTATTCAAAAAAAATCAAAGTGCCAACAGGAATTAATTTTACCTTACTAATAGTAGTAATTTCATATGTACTAATTACATAAAAGAAATGTGCATATTATGATCGAAATTAATTTGAAAATAAATAAAAGGAGTCCTATCAGAATACTATTAAATAAATAGTGTAAGAACATTCACAACACAATAAGGAGCGATATATTTGATTGAATGGATATTGAAGAGGATGTGCCACCTGTTTCTTATTCCCCAAAAATTGTATTTGCTATACTCGTATGATTGCCTAGTCACTCCCTTTCAGAGTATCAAAAATATAAATTAAGAATAATTATTAAGATAAAGATTATTGAGGCAATATGGAATTAGGAGAAAATGGAAGTTATTTAAGTATTATTTTATTTAACTATTAATTATTATTATAATTCATGAAACAAAAAAAGCGGAGAGTTTGGCCATCCTTTTGTAGATTTCGCACCAAATTCCGCATCGGGTATTCCGCACAAAAAGTAGTAATTAATAATTTTCAGTAGTTCCACAAACGCTGTCATGTGATGCCGCGTTTGCCTGACCTCTATCAACGATGTTAATTTATCATACTCAGAAAGTACCGTCTCAAAATATGTCAAAGCAAAAGAATTGAATATTAAATAAATTTTCATGCTAAACATTAAATTTAATATAAAGTTTGTATCCAACCTCAATAATAGTAGTGTGGTTGTTTCTCAATACATTTTATTAAGAAGTACAATAACCGATTCTAAATTTTATGTATCATTTTCCGAGATTGTAAATAAAGCTGGCCTATAAAGACATGTAGCATACTTATACAATAATGAAAAAGTAATTTGTGTAGAATACTCACAGATTTTCGTCGGGTTTACTACTCGTATATAGTAAAAGGGATATTACGCGCTGTCGCATTTTCAACATAATTTTTACAAAAAATAAACAACATGTCAAATGTCTGAAAATAATACTATCTATTTTTCAGATTAGGATGTTGGTAAATCATTTTGATTTCAAAGTATCTGCTGTAAAGTTACTCGACTCGCTGACATTTAGTAGTCAGATTGCTCCCGTGAATTTGCCGTATGCTGATGAGGAAGCAGCTCTTGGATATCTAGCTAATGTCATTGCATGGACACCAACCGGGGTAATACTTTTTTCTTACTATTACTATATAGAAGTAGATTTTGGATTATTAAGTCATATAATACTGAACTCATTGTATGAAGGAGATTGTAAAAATTTATTCTGAGTCTTAGTTTTTATTTTTAACTGCATTTTTTTTTTGCTTTGAAGATTCTATGGCAGTTGAAATCCATTAGCCCTCGCGTGGGCCGCGTAGGTTCAGTAAATACTGATATGGATTATAAAATAAGCCACTAAAGTATTCAAGGACTGAATTAGAAATGCCACCCACGTTACTGTCACTCGCTAAGTGTTTTTGGCGATCGCGCTTAAGAATAATTATTTTTGCGCTACCCGAAAACTTTCTCGTTACTCAAACCACCAAGGAGTTTGTTTTGCTTGCTAAACTTTTAAGTGTTATTGTTTTGTTAATAACGTCCTAGAACAAGCTATTTATTACATTTTTCTTTATTTTAGAATCTTCACTTTCTTGTTTGTTTCAAATTGTATAAATTTTGTACGTTTTTTCCCTATTTCTTAATAATTCGTTTTAGTTTGTTCACTAAATAAGTGATATGGGTTATCAGTTAATTTTAACTGACACACATTACAGTACATCAGTGTAAATTTTATTGTTTCTTTTAGATTCTACGATAAAAATATGAAATTAACTTTTTCAGTTATTTATTTATTTATTCTGTTCACAGCATATGCGGATTGTGAACATGCCTATAATTGAACCTTCCATATGTGAACCGGAAAAGTTACTACCAGGTCACTATGTGTGCGTAGGAGGTGTGCAAGATCCGAATCGACACTTTTGTAGAGTAAGTTTTAATTTGTCATGTGTTTTACTGGCTGTTACATCTTTACTCGTTCAGTTTTTCTATTGGTGATTTGCAGTAAAATGCATAGCAAAATTCTTTCAACGAAAATTATTCACCAATTAAATCTAAAATATCAACTAATTAAGTCTAAATTAACGTCAAAAGTATTATGTATTATAATTACACAAAATGGTAAGGAAATCAGATTATACCACCACAGTTACTACTTCTTTGATATTTTTATTACAAATCAGTATAAATTAAAATACAATACAGTCCACTAGGTGATAGAAACAAAGATGAGCACATTCGAGTGGGAATCGTAAATGTTTTACGTGTTTCAGGCATACGTTAGAATAAATTATTACACGTAGCAACTACGCGGGATATACGATCCATTTCGATATCAAAGTATCACTATTACTTTGTACTATATTATTCCCACATAGTGTAGTGTCATTTATTTATAGCCATTATTATCAGACCGTGTTCATCCACTACTAGTCTAGTAGTGGATTGTATATAAACATACTAGAGTTACAGTGTTTATACACCGTGAAATTTCAACGGTTGTTTTTTCAAGGCAGAACGATTACTTTCATTACATTCAAAGCATAGAATAAAAGTAAAAATAAAGATGGTTTTGATTTAAATTAATGAAAAAAATATTAATTAATTCGAAAAAGTGAGAAGCAATAGTACTCAACGTAACTTGTAGGTACTACTTGCGTCGCACGAGCCAGCGTTAAAGGAAAACGATGCATACATTTTCAAACTAAAATAATCTCTCTCACGTCACTACGTGCATGAGCCTCTTTTGGTTTGTATAAGGCATAAAATAGTTTACATACCGGGAGGTAATACTATTTGTGCGTGATATTTTTGGAGTTTCGTTTTTCAGAATGTTAAATGTGCTATTTAATTTTATTTGTTATTAATATTTTGCTATAAATAATATTATGCTTGGTTTATTCTGAACGTTGTGTTAGCGGAAATGAAAGTAGTCGTTATTTATTCATTTTTTATGTCTATCATTATTCGTTGTTTACGCCGGCTTAAAGAATTGCATTTGGTTTGGCCGGCGTGGTATTAGTGTAAGCCTTGCATTCGGTGGATTTGCAAAATACTCTGAATATATTAATTTTAATGCGGTTTACTTGCATTTTTTTATATTTTAATCACCTCTCTGGGGATGTTATGCCTGAATTGTCTAGAGAATAAATTTTGCCTTTGAGAAATTAATAAATTAATAAAAAATAAAAACATGAATAAAAAAATGTTCGTTGTAAAAACTACATTGAAATTTTTGATAAGTTTTTCTTACTAAGATACTCGAGTACAAAGATGTTTAATATCAAAATTCACGTCTAGTAGTTACACGAATAGAAAATATTCCCTGAACAAAGCCGTATTTTTAAAACACTAATAAATTAAAATTTTTAGGTTACACATTATACACACACACATGCATGCACCGCAATAGGACCGCCAAAAATTGCACTGTTAGCTTGAATGTAATTTATATAAAGAGCACTTTGCCTTATATGCATCTGTACTTTTAACACTTAGAAGAGCCGGTATATATTATCTGCAACACATCTCGAACTGGAGAGTGGAGTGTCTTAAGTCTTTAACATAAAGTGCTTTTCCATTTATGTTCAGGAATTACATTCGCCGTTTACCATTATGGCATACTCAATAGCTTACATTGACTTAGCATAGATACTAAATCTAACCATGAGTTAAGATTATTTATCTCATATATAAAATTCTCGTGTCACGATGTTCGGTCACATACAACTCGACCGGTTTTCATAAAATTTTGTGTGCATATCGGGTAGGTCTGACAATCGGCCAACATCTATTTTTCATCCCCCTAAATGACAAGAGTGACCCGCTTCAAAACATTTTATTTTTATTTTTTTAGTTACAATTTTCACCCTTCTACGATCAACCCATGTTTTTTAACAGCGATAATAGTACTTTCGACAGAACGAACGAACGAACTGTTGGGGCAGACTTATATAATACATTTGACGACCGGCTGGTCGAGTCGTCTCGCTACGACACTACGTAACAGTCGCGTGTTCGATATCCGCCAAATGCAGATAATTTTTATAACGGATATTGATGTCTGCATCGGATCATAGACGTCTGTAAATGTGTATTTATATAACATTCTTAAAAATTTTCGTTTCTAATACCCGTAACATAAGTTCGAGGTTCCCACGGGGCTAGGTTAATATGTTGTGATTGTTAGAATTTATTTATTTATTGTATTTATTTAATATTTTCTATTTATTTATATTAATACTTAGCATATTTTATAGAGAGACAACGGAGGAGCCGTAATACAGAACAATACGTTGATAGCAATAACTTCGTTCCTGCACACCTGCGCGCTCTACACCAAGACGCATGCTTTCCCCAAAATATCCAAACTAGCGAGATGGCTCGATTCGAATATATGGGACGAGAACAATCGACCTACGACCACCGTGTCGCCGACCTCTTCCGTCGGCATCACATCTTCTGATACAGAATCAGAACGAAACATATACATGGATCCACAAAAATATATGCTCACCTTACCTTTTGACCCCGTCAATGTGCCCATAGTGCCAGCAGAAGATAACTCAGTTATTCCCAGGATGAGTATGTACGAATCTTACCTTCAAAATTTAGCTCGATCCAAGACATCTACCACGTCAAATCCGTCTACCGAAGGACCAGTTGATGAAGAATGGCTCCAGAAATATAGAGCAGCGCTACAAATGATGCCTCCACAGATGATAGCAGGGAAATATAATCATTACGAATATAATTAGTAATTATTATTTTTATGCTGTAATTGACGTCATCCAAAATGCATCTTAATAGTATGTGTATATATTTAAATAAAAGTTCAAAGTACAATTTAGATTAAATCGATACTTAATAAAATAGTAAGTATTAAAATAAATTATAAAATAAATTTGTTGTTTTCGTTTTAGGTTCCTTAGTTGTATAAAATGTAAAGCGAGCTTTGCTTGTGATGATCCGCTTATCTTAAATAGTGCTTTAACAGGTCCATGCAGAATATGAAGTTCACCCCTTAATGAGAAACACTGTAATAGGATTTGTATAATCCTGTAATTTTATATATCGAAAAAGTAATATCATTTTTTTATTAATCCTTTAAATTCTTATATTACTAAAAAATATATTAAATTATTTGGTTCAGTTCGATATAAAGGCATGTTTTTTAATTTATTATACATATTATGCGATGTCATATTATTATTTTGTACAGGAAATATGGTTCAGTAAAAAGCAGACATATGAAACCAACGTTTTATACCCGCCGAGCCATTTGGCCGCGCGCCAGTGATTGTAAAACATTGCACATCGCTAATTGCCCTCCAGAGACGAACATGTTTGCTAGTTTCCGATAATGAAACTGTATGTACCTTCCCCGATGAATATCTGTCCGTCAAATATTATTCATAATTTCCTTTAACTTTGTAAATGAATCTAAAATCGACGAAGCAAATTTTTCCATACGATTCAAGCGATTGAAGAAATATATTAGCAAATAGCCACGGTAAAAAAATCTAATCAAATATATAAGAACTGAATATTATATTTAACTTATTTATTGTATGATGGTAACATACTCCAAAAACCTAAAATATGCAGAAACATATGGAAGCTGCGAAAGTTCTTTATAAATGTCGTGCGATAGGACGGTTGAGTTTCGACCAAAATGTTCGGTAATTCTCTAATTATTCCACGGCTTTGAAACTCCTTTGCATTAACGAGTCGACTAAGCTTCCTGCTGATTACGTGCGCCACGCAAAACACTGTAATGCTATTAGAGTCTCTAGATCTAAAGTGTCGTGTTTGTTATTGGCATTTATTGAAAAAAAAACTTATTTACCCGCGTTTATCCGCGCTACCGACCTGCTAATATGACATTTTTACGTCATTTTGAAATTTAAGATAATAAAAAATAATCGTAATTTCTAAGTTATAAGTCTTCGAATCCAATGAGGAGGGCGTTGGGGTATAATTGACTCTTGCAATATCCCAATGCGCTTTACGGAACTTCAAACACCTAAAGTAGCCCCAAAATGTTAACAAGATTTATAATAGAGTTGTGGTCTTAAAGCGATATTTGTATGTATTTGTTATGTAAATAAATCAGTCTCGCCGTAACCATGATTCGGAAGTATCCGAAACCTCGGGCATATAAAAATCTTAATAAACCGCGATAAAATCCGTATAAGTTGTTTCATTATAATTAATGAAGTTCGCGTAAACATAAGAAAAGAATACTTGTGTCTCCCATCAATTTATGAAATAGAATAAAAGAAAGTAATACGAATTGAGAAATCATAATAACAATTCTTAGCTCTTATTTTTATATATTAGAGCACATTACGTGTCGGCGCTTCATAAGAACTTAAGCTATGCAGGATTTACTTCAAGAAAACTTATTGAATATGAAGAAAGCTAAAATAATATTCCCTAATTTATGGCTTTTGAAAGAAGCGTTTAAGTTCCCCGGAGTTTTAGTTCTAGAGCTTTATAAAAAGCTTTATAATGCTTACGAAGTGTTTTTCTGATTCATCGTTTTAGAAAGCTTATGCTACACTAGCATGGTCAGGTCAATATTTGTTGAGTAATGCGTCCGTGGTACGTTCTATAATAGTATTAATAGTTGGTGTTTCTTATAGAAATAGCTCAAAAACATTGTCAGTGTTATATTATGTTATATTGCTTTAAGAATTTAGCTACAATGATCTATGTCGCCATAGGTAACCCAAGCGAGGATGTGTGGATTTAATCAAGCTCGGTAGATTAATATATAACTCTTAATATCTATAACCTATCATCTGGGACCAATGATTTGAATAGTATAAAAAGATGATCATTATAAATTGTCCAGAACGTCAGATGAAGGCACCATGGTTCAAGCCTTATCGTGGCGGTGGGGCTTAGTAGCCTAGGGTGAGCCCAGCACCTTGGGCGAAGAGAATTAAGCCGAGTGGGCTATTTGTACCTAAATATCTATGGGGCGAGGACGGGAACCTCGCCTCTTTGTACTGTCCCGACGTTGGGAGGAGTTATTCTGTAATGCAGGGCAACCCTTCTGTGTTGGTGGCGTCGATCCCTCAGGGACTGACTAGCCATTGAGGTGCCCTGTTGCTAGCAGATCCGGGGCACCTTAACAGAGGTGGCCGGGTTTTAGTCGGTAGAACTGCGTCTACTTACCAGCTTTCGGGCGCAGCAAGTCCCACATACCCGCCTGGGGAGACCCACTTCCCCGTGGGATGCCTAAGCGCATGGAAATGCACCGTTAAGGAAAAAAAAGGATAGTAGGAAGAAGGATAATAGGAAGTAGGATATAACATTTTTTTATCATCTAATCTTCGAAATCTAATAGGTTTTTACGCTTGAATAGATCCCCAATTACTATGTCAATGAATAATATCAGAAGCGCAAAAAGAGGCCATCGTATAAGAAAAGATATTCTTTATAATTGTTAAGATTGCCAGTAATGTAATTCTATAGGAAATTAGCGAAATCGTTATCACTGAGAAAGAAATTAAATGACAAAGAAACAATTGGAAAGCTTTCCGATGAATGAGTCAATCATCAATATATCTCAACCCTTCGCTATTAACGGACATTAATATCTTAATTTCATCCTTTTCACTGCTTGCCTTACGAATTACAAAAAAAAACCTCTAATGTTCAGAACATTAGAGGATTTTTCTAAGTATCGATCAATAATAATAATGAACAATAACTAAATACTTGACTACAAGCCCATGGAGAAAAAAGCCTGTGAAATGAACCAACTTGAATAACGCTTAAATGGGTGGTACTATATCAGAAAATAGCTCTGAGCACTATGCCGTCATTTCTGAGCGGTACAGGAGAGTGCAGGAGTAAATGCAATTTCCCAAAAATAAGTGAAGCATTACGACCAAGGAATTACAAAAGTAATAGGAGAATGATTTGTCGAAATCAGCTTCAAGTATTTCAGACGGACGGCTGTCGTCGTGGACTGACCTATTACTTAGATTAAACAATGTGTTTGATAAGTATAGATGTCTCTACCGGGAAATGTTAATTCAGCATCTTAATTCAGTTAAGCAATTTTGCTTCGTTCCGTCAACTCATTAAATCTAAAGATACATTCCCGTTCAATGCAGATTTCTATTAAAGTTGATAGTATATATTATTCGTTCCATTATGATTGTTTATACTCTGTGTCTTATACAACTGCTTCAATTGTATGTTAGGAACTATTCAGTTTTACTATAAAATATATCAACATTAATAATGTAAGTATTACTTTTTCTTGCAATTGTTTTTTTACGCGTACTTATCATGAGAATCGGTTAACATGTGATTGTTCATAAGAATTTATTCATTTCCTTGAAACTTATATAAATTGAACAATAAAAACGTCACCGATATTCGTTGTATTGGCATTTCATCAGCGGCGCAGCTCTCCCCCGACGCCACAACCAATAACACAGCAAATTTCCGATAATTTCCGATATAAAATGGGTCACAACAACAACAACAACTTTTCACGGTGTCTATGTACATAGTTATACATTCAAAACTTAAATATAATTATTCAAGTTTAGTGTAGATATTTTAAAGGATTTTATTTATTTAACGGTTTATTTTTAAGTTATATAATGGAACTTTAGTATATTCGTTTTTTTTTATGTGTCTTCACCATTATCTATTATGGATCAACGATTAAGAGGGATTACTTACTGGTGATGAGTATCTTAAAAAACGTTGACTAATAACTTTCTTACTAAAAATTTGAAATTCAAAAAATAATCTTTGAATTTAAAATGTCGCGGGAAACTTATATAAGTAATACCAAAGAAACCTAGCCTTTGTTAGAAAACCAAGAAGTATATTACAATAAAATAAATAAAAACATAACAAAATTAAGTTGAATAAGCAGTACTTTCAATTGATGGTTTTTTTTTCTTTCTCTAACCAACATAATATCCATATGAGCTTTACTTTCAATGAAATAGTTGTAATGTCTGCTATTACTGAGAATCACTTTTCGAACTATCATGATTTGTGTCAGAGGCATTAAATATGAAACTTATAACATTAACCCTCAGAGATCCAACCATGTGTGACTAAAAGTTTTATTCCAAGAACGTGTAACTTTCGATGCGACTGCGGTGAAACGTGTAGGTTTAAAAACACATTACGGGAGCCTGGTGAAAATAATTTATATTTGACTAATCATCATCAGCAATTGAGGTACTTGCAAAAATTGATAAGATACAAAAAAAAAATATTTATTTTATTTTATTAAGGGCCTGTTTCACAAACATATTTGACAGATAGAGTATGGAATATCTGTCAAATATATTGTGGATAGCCTATCCGGCACTTATCAGGAAGTGGTTTTATTTTCATATAGTAAAGTATCAACCCTTATATGTCCCACTGCTGGGCACGGGTCTCCATCCTCGAAATCAGGCGAGGAGAGTAATGGGCCAATAGTCCACCGCGCTGGCCCAGTGCGGGTTGGTGAACTTCACATACCTTCAAAGACTTTCAATCTCATCAGGCATGCAGGTTTCCTCACGATGTTTTCCTTCATTTTCATATAGCTTCTTGATAATAAATATGTAATTATACTTTTCAGACACCTACCGGCTTATTAGGTTTTCTTAACAAAAATGTTTAAAAAAAATCCGTTCATCGGCTCTATGTGATTAAGTAACAAACATTCTATACAAAAAAATACATGCACAATATAAGAACTATAAGATATTTATCATGTTTCTTATTTTTTTCACGGAGCGAGATATTTCGACATTGTCTACAAATGTCTAGTTCACGAGACTCGACAATGTCGAAATATCGAGCTGCGTAAAATAAAAATAAAAAACATGGTAAATATCCTGTTTTATTTTGTTCTAATAGTGAAAATAACCACCTTTATTTGAATTGCCCCATTGAATCACAAAACATTTGTATAGTTATATTAAAAAATTTCTCGTGTATTGCAGCCACACATTGCATTGAAATGATAGCCCTTTAAGAGGGATCTTAACATACGTTTGCATTTTATAATGTTAGTGAAGATAAACACAATTCATTTTATTGTTTTTTTATACCATTCTAGCAAGAAAACATTAGTTACTTTTCAAACTCCACGCGGGCGAAGCCGCGCGTATAAGTTAATTTTTGGATAAACTCAATCCAGCGTATCTCGAAGAAAATAAAGCTATTTCTATTCTTAATGTATTAGTGTTGAATGGAACAAAAATACATTGTCCAGTCGCCTCGAATTCAGGAAAATGCTTACGAGAACAAACGAGAAAAATAAAGTTTGTGTTGCCACAATTTGCCGCCTATTTTCACTCTAGTCGTCATCTTTGTGTGGCGCTACTCGGAGATGGACGTATAAATAAGGGAAAGATACACCGAACGGTAAATAACTCTGTCCATTGTTTGCTAGTATTATTTCTTAAAGAATTAAAAGATAATTACACACTTATACTTTAATTATATTTATTTAATAGAGACGATGTTTTTTCACAGCAGCAATGTTTTCTTTGCATCTCATCCTAACTCTTACGTATATTTCGTTTGATACAGGATAAGGAAGGAAAGTACATTATAAAGAATAAAGTTGAAAAAAGGTAATATTCGGTTTCGGTGTTAGTAATAACACTCACGACACTGTATTGTTTACAAACAGTAAACGTAAAAAAACTATAAGAAATCATCTTGGCCAAGGAAATAAAAAAACAGCTGGCGAGTTACTAAAATTACTATTTAGTCCTAAACGATTAAACGGAAGATTTTAAGCTTTAATATTAAAGAACGTCTAAACAATTTAAGTAAATACTTATTTATTTTAAGATCAGCACCTATATACGCGAAATATATTGCAGCCTATTTATCTAAGCGTACTCAGCGGTAAAAGCGGTGCTATTTATCATTGGAACTCTAACAGTGGTACCGTAAGTTTATATCGGTATTAAGCCTATCGTGTAATTGGCGGCAGTCGGCAGGGAACCAATTAATACTGCTCATCTACTGCCGCTTACTGCTCAGGACGGGGCTCGTTAATGTTTATCGAAACTGCTACTCACTGCTGTTTGTTTTTACTACAAACTTACACGACAACGGGCTTCGTTGCTTATATTAAGAAAATGTAATATGAAATAAATTTTCTTTTTTATGAAAACTACTATGTAGCAGTAGGGTTGTTCCGTTTGTTAAACAGTATCTAAAATTATTATTTTATGTTATTGAATTTGACAGCCCTATTGTTTTCTTATGTTTACGCGAATTTCACTCATTATAATAAAACAACTTTTACGGATTTTATCGCGGTTTATTTAGTTTTTTAAGAGCCCGACGTTTCGGATACTTTACAGCAACCATGGTCACGGGAGGACCATGGTTGCTGTAAAGTATCCGAAACGTCGGGCTCTTAAAAAACTAAATAAACCGCGATAAAATCCGTAAAAGTTGACAGCCCTAGTTTCAAGGAAGGTATTTTATTCCGTGCTAATAATCAAAGAAAAAAGTTTTAAAGCAATCAGACGACTCAATACGCAGGGGAAGATTCCAATATCAAATAGGTTGGCATCTGTTTGTATTGAATATTGCAATTACTCGCGGTATTCAATTTGCAGAGCGTGTCTAATCAACGTTTAAGCTGTTCGCATATCTCACGGGATTCCAAACTAATATGTCTCATAACACATGTTCAGTGAAATTTTATATTTATGACATGGAATATTTCTATGGGCCAAGGGCAGAACCTTCCTTCCAAGAGGATATGGGTCGTAGGAAAACATCACAGACTATCTATCCTGGCATTCTTTGAACAACATATTGATGAAAAACATGATCACCAATATATTGATAGTAACAGGCTGATAATAACGATGTTATAATATATATATATACACTGTTAAGCTTGAAACACTACCTCTTAATAAAAGACACATACAAAGAACTTGTATCCAGCTCTTTAATATATATTAAAAACAAAAAAATAGACAATAAACATTTGTAAATCTAAATAAATATTATTCAACAATCACGTAGCGTTAACCTAGCCCCGTTGTAAGTTCATAAGAACTTGTGTCACTGATGATCAATTTAAGAAATTCATATTAATATATATATTCACAGGTCCATGACCGGTGATTTTTACTTTACTTTTTATTGCACTTGTCCAAATAGTTAAAGTTAAGTATCAATCAGCCGGTATTTTTAATATATGGCCAATTCCATGTCAAAAAAAACTGGCAACACCTATTTAGTAGATAACAGCAATGTGATAGCCATCATCTAAATGCAGAATATATTCTCGTGTTATATCGCATCATACACATCATTAGCCGGGCCTGCGCCTGGCAGCTCGCGAGTACCACGGCTTAGGAAATTCGCTCATCTATACATATAATAAATTTGTAGAGGAGTCGTTTCTGTACATTGAAAATATTTAAAAAAAGAATAGCCTGGGTGTTAAAGGATTACTAACAGAATCCATTTCCAGCATTTTTGGAATTTTTGTCTGTTTGTCTGTATGTCTGTTTGTCTGTTTAGTTGTGCACGCATCACGTGAAAACTACAAAACCAGTGTAAATAAATTTTATCCATAAAAATTTAGCGTAACTTAGAGTAACATTTAGTTTTTGTTTCATGGCAATCGCTTCACTCTATCAAAAGATATATGTATTTGAAATGTAGCTAAATAAGATACTTAACAAATAGGGTCAGATCAACGCCATCTATTGAGCATTTACGGCGGCTTTCAATATCCTATCTATCATAAAATTTTCTTATCTATCTTGAAATTTTGACACATTTTCTCAGAAAATCTGTCAAAATTTTAAGATATATAAGAAAATTTTAAGATAGGATATTGAAAGCCGCCGTTATAGTGCCGATTTATTGACGATTTACAGTACCGACTTATAAGTAGGTATGTAGGTTGTCAACAGATGGCGTTGCATGTATCTGATCCTGCTGCTGCTATATGTGTACGTTCTAATAAAGCTTAAAAAAGAAGATGCGGCCCATCCAAATAGATAAAGAATTGTATGACACTATTATCCAAAACATGGTACACGGTCCCTGTGGTGTTAGAAATTCAGCCTCGCAATACATGAACATTGGAAAATGCACAAGGATTTTCACTAATCAGTTGATAAAAGAAACTGTGCAAAATGACAATGGCTACCCGTTGTACAGGCGCACAGCGCCCGAAGACGATGGCCGAACAGTTACAATTAAGACTCGATCTGGAGCGAACGAAACCATAGACGTACCATATTTGCCTATTTTATATAAAATTTTTAATGCTCATATTATTGTAGAAGTGTCCGCGCAATCAAATATACAAATATATAAACAAAGGAATTGACAGGCTATAATATTTAATCTCAGGAATGAAGGTGGAGCACATCTTCTGAATGAAGTGCAAACATTTCAAGCAGGACGTTACGTCAGCAGTAATAAAGTAACGTGGCGGCTCCTTAGCTTCCTCTTGCCTGAAAGACATCCAACAGTAACCTATCTTGCTGTACACTTAGAAAATGAAGAGTGCATATATTTTACCGAGAACAATTTCCAAGAAAAAGTATCTACACCGCCCAAAACAACATTAACAGCCTTTTTCCATCTTTGTCAGGGCGATTCCTTTGCCAAAACGTGTTTCTGTGCTAAAATCTTCCGTTGTTATACCTGAAACACATCTAGAAAGGACTGCGAACGCCGTTTTCAATGTCTGTTGAAAATTGGCCCAGAATGAATCATCTGATGCCCTTGGTCATGTGTACACCCGTCCACGATACTAATTTTGAATGTTTCTGTTTACGTTTGCTGCTACACCAAATTCAGGGTCCTATAAGCTATAATGATCTTAAAATTGTCAACGGCCAGAAATTCGGAACATGTAGAGAAGCATGTGAAACTCTGGGTCTGTTAGAGAATGATAATCACTGAGACGAAACTATAAAGGAAGCTGTCCGGTGCAAATGACCAGCCAAAATCAGAGACCTTTATGCAACCCCTTATAATATTATCATCTTGCGGGCTATCTTATCCTAATGAATTATGGAACAAATATAAAGAGTACATGACGGAAGACATTTTGCGTAGGCTACATTAGACACACACGGACATGATATACAATGAACACATTTATCATCATCAGCATAACGAAGCCCCTGGAAACACTAAATTGATAAATATTAATATATAATAATATTATACTAGGTAGAAACACTAAATTGAACGCTCCGGGATTTGCGCAACAGTACCTATGTTATTTTAATTTTTATTTTAATTTATGGGAGAGATGGTGGTTTTATTGGCTGGTGATTTCCGCCAAACGCTAGCAGTCATTCAGAAGGGGACACTTGCAGACGAAATTAAAGCATGTCTCAAGTCGTTCACTATATGGGCCACCGTAATGAAGTTCAGTTTGACTACAAATATGATGACACAAATGCTGGCAACCATGCCGAAACACTATTTAAAATAGGAGATGGTCGGCTAGAAACTAATGTAGAGGGCTGATTCAATTAGTACACAGTGGTTTAGAATTAGTTGCAAGTGTTTACCCAGACTTATAAAACAATATACAAGAAAATCAATATTAAAGTGAAAAAGCAATTTTAACACCTAAAAATGATATTATCAACTAAGTAAATCCTGACTTATAAGTAAGAGTAAAGTACCAGGACAGGTACAACAGATTATTTATCAATAGACACAGTTATGGTACAGAAAAGAACATATCATATCCCGTAGATTTTCTAAATTCGCTTGAGCTGTCAGATGTAGCCTCACAAAATCTAAATTAAAACTAGGTGTCCCAGTCATGCTCATGTGAAATTTGGATGCCCAGAGACTATGTAATTACTATTTTTCTAATTGACAATTGTATGTAGCATGTTCGCGCGTGTCCAATGCCCAGAATGTCTACATTCTATCCCCAAATGGAAAGACAATATATAATATTGTTTACAATAGTTTATTAAAATAATATTCTGTTCCGAGTTGTCTTCTTTGTTCTAAATCAGGAAAGGGGAACTGCGCTACTCCAAATTTTACGTGAGCGAAGCGGCGGGCAACAGCTAGTCCATTAAATAAACCACTCCATCAGAATCATACGGCAACCGAGTGGCTATTACTTTATTAATATACGTTGGTAATTGACTGATTTTTATTACTTATTAGTGGCGCCCCGCGGTTTCACCCGCGTACTTCTCATTCCTGTGGGAACTGGGAGTACGATGATAAATGATATGTAATATACATTGTAAAGTATCATAAAAATCCATTCAGTAGTTTTGACGTGAAAGAGAAACAAACATTCGCGTTTATAATATTAGTAGGACTAGCTTTTGCCCGTGGTTGCATCGTAAAAGTAGTTTATTTATTTCCTTCCTGGAATGATTAAAATAAAACGGAAACAAGTATTGTTTATCCTTACTAATATTATCATATTATGTATAGTGTAATAAGCTGCATACGTGTCTTAATGTAAAACATCAATATATTGAAAGGTTTGTTGCGTTCGACTACTATAACATAATATTATATATATATTTTTTTTTGTTTGAAAATTACGTCGTTTTGGATATTTCAATTTATGTCAATTGAAATATCGAAAACGATGCATTCGAAAGTATGAATGAATATAATAAATATCATGGCAAATATAATTCGGGATAAAATGTAGCCTATGTCTAATCCAAGGTATAAGCCGTGATGGCTTTTAAACTTAAAGCCAAACTTTTATTGTGTTAGTTAGATTATTTTGCTGTACCATTCTTGATATAATTTTAAAGCTAACTTCATACCTACAGCGAGGCCAGGATTTGTAGCTTGATTATTATACTTTTTTTTATTTTATCTTTTATTTACAAATTAAAGCAGTTACGTTCTCCGATTCTTTGTGCTCCTGGTATCAACATGATCAGTTCCCGCATGACGTCGCTCGTCGTGACGTACAAATTTGGAACGGGACAGGGCAAAGACAGATTTATTACCAATGGCACGCTATTTATAAAATGGCATTAAGAATATGATGCTTCTTGAGCATATTTTGTTTCAAAAGGAACATTCAGGTTTCAAAGGAGGATTCATCAGACGCTCCTGTACAAAACATGTTGTTTTTTTTTAAATATGAAAGAATGTTGTTAACAACTTACTTTACATAATATAAAGATATCAATTATTATGGTTAATTGTATACCTTTCTCTTGTTCAGTGCTCCCATAAGCGTGAATAATTTATAGAAAATTAATTTTTAAACGATATAGATGTCAGTCAATGTTCCTTAAAGAATATTTTTGACGTTTGGTCTTCATATTTTAAAATCAAACAATTATAATAAAACAACTTTTACGGATTTTATCGCGGTTTATTTAGTTTTTTCAAATAATCAAATAATTGTTTTGATATTTCGCCCACCTTAGTTAAATATATAATTTTTGACCCTATAAGCCAAGTTTATACGGCGTTGGTAAGCAATTGCGTGCGAAAATCGTAAGGAAAGATAGAGAAAAAGAGAGAACAAAAGAGAAAAACAAATAAAATTTCTTTCTTTTATAATTTCGTTCGTATTCGAGAAAATAAACTTACTCAGGATTAAGGAACTGTTCGCGCGAGCCCTTTTTTAACCGAACGTTAAAAAAGAGTTTGAATGAAATAAGTGGATACCCATGTATCTGTTTACACGAAAATGTTTTTAAAACGCAACGTTTTTTAATCGAACTGTTCGATTTTGGACGTCAAGTGTTTCACGCTACTCTTAAGCTGAATAGCTTCATCAGCATCAGCAACAAAAAACGTATGCATGCCCATCATTATTAAACACCAGACAGACACACAACCATTTCTGAGGGGAGATATTATACTCGTGTTGTTTATAAATTGTTTTGTACGTCGAGATGTATAAAAACTTTTCATCCGCAATCTGCGAACAATTATAAGTCCAACAAAATTGGGTATTCCTCTTATTATTTTCCGTTTCGCGTATCTCGGATACCTTCGGAAGAGCGTTTGTAGAACAATTCCTAGTAAACATATAACCTTACAATGTATGAAAACCAAGTTTGAAAAGAAGTATTTTTTTTTACCATTTAATCAATGTGATAGATAATGTTATATGAAAATACAAAGCACGCAAATTCCGGACGTATCGTATACCTTGGAAGTAAAAGCGTCCATAGATATTTAAAAAAAAATATATTTTCAAGGATGTTGAGTACAATCCTATCCTACTAATATTATAAACGCGAAAGTTTGTGAGGATGCTTGTTACTCTTTCACGCAAAAACTACTGAGTGGATTTTGATGAAACTTCATAATAATATAGCTTATACATCAGATTAACACATAGCCTATAATTCATTCCTGTATACCCACGGGAACGCGGGGCACTGCCATATTATATATTGAGGAAGGCTTAGACTATATTATTATCATCGCGCTTAGGTGCCGTTGTAAATCTTAGTTGACGCAGGCGAAGCTGCGGGTAACAGCTAGTGTGTAAATAAATATGTGGAATAAAATGACTAAGGACTATATGTATTATATGTTTGTATGTTGTAACATCACTTACCTCATCGTCGAACGCTACGTTGTCCGCCATTGTATTGTTCCCTCAACCTGCACCACTGGTAATCGTCTGTCACATCACATGAAAATCGACACTGCCATTGTTCTGAAACAAAAAGAGTTATTATAAACTTTAGAATTAATCATACATCAAAAGTTCCGTGTGAAATATTAATAACTAGCTGTTGCCCGCAGCTTCGCCTGTGTTAACTAAGATTTACAACGGGATCTTAGTACGCAAAAAAAGTAACTTTTCTGGATGATTTTTTACACCTTGTGTCCGAAAAACCGAAATATGTTAATCGTGAATAATGTAGCTTTCAAACGGTAAAAGAATTTTTGAAATCGGTCCAATACTTTTTGAGCCTATTCATTACAACCAAACAAACAAAGTTTTCCTCTTTATAATATTAATAATAGTATAGATAATCTTCCAAGAGCACTTCTTAATTGAATTTATCTCGTTAATTCACAAATTTCCGTTTTTATAGTTAGTATAAGCTCGAACCTATATAAGACATAAGTGTGGTATAGCGTTTATAAAACACGTCTTATACAGCTTACTACGACTGCGGTTTTTTAAGAGATCAGAAAAAAAATAACAGACTAAAACATGATTGTTAAAACACTTTTTGTTTTATTTTAATAATTTCAAAACCTTTCAATACTTGGCACATTTAAAAGCACACTCATTTATCTTCATTAGCTCCATGAAATCTTCTCATGTAAAATTTCTCCCGAGACATTAGAGGCGCAGGGAAATCTTAATTAATTTAAGCTCGTATAAGCCAGGAGGCCAATAACTGTGGTAAAATTTAATTAAAAAGACTTCAAGCGCTACAGCGGCTAAAGATTCCCACCTTTAGCAATTTAATAAATTAAGCACAGCGTACTTCGCTTAAAAATAAGTTACTTTGTTTTAAACGCAATTTACATTTTAAATGGAAAGCAAGTAACGGAAAATCTGAATTCGTTTTTATTAAAAAGCTTGTAAATATAAACAGTAAGGTAATTTTTGTGTATAAAAGTTTATCGCAGAAAGCAATTAAAAAATACTTATTTTATAGCATTTACTGAAAAGCGACGCAGCTTGCGAGAATAAGTCAATTTTAATGGCCAATCTTTGCAATCGCTCGGAATGGAGCGAGACCACCGTATCAGCAATGTCAATTATTGATCATTAGACAAACGCTTTCACAGCTTGTCCACTTGGCTATTGCCCGTAGTTTCACCCGCGTTATATTTATAGTGATTTTATCAATACTATACGATATTTTTATAGCCTATATTATTTTCAATAGCAATTCATTATGCTGATGTAAGATTTTTTTGCTTTTATGGCCTCTACATAATATTAGTTCAAATCCCATGATTATATAGGCATAACGTAAATACATAACACATGCGTACATACACACATTTAAAGTAAGCTGTAAATGCGACTAGGCACAGATTTATTTTCCTGATGGACGTAATTCTCAGTATTATATATTTAGTAAATCGCAATGGTCGCGATGTCATATAATACTATCCGCATCTTGACTGATAGTCGAACTAGTGTCTAGTACTAGGCTGAAATCATAATGGATAGGATTCTTTGTCGCTCTCTTTTTCCAACTGTTGAATCGTGAACAACAAACGTGAATAAATTATTTATACATTTTGTGTTGTACGGTTCAGTGTTCAGGTATGCTGAGCTGAGGTATGCTGAGTGTGAACAAAAATTATGGAACTTGCACCATCTTCAGCATTAGTTTCCAATGTGGCATGCTAATGTGATATTATGACGTCACTATAAAATTTCCTTACTTTTATCAAATTTATATTTACTCATTTATTTAATATGATCCTTTCCATGCCACTAGACCGGTCACTTCAAAATGAGTAAGGACGAAGTCATTTCAATTCACAGAATTCAAATATTTGAACCGAAAATGCTTTTTGGCGATGCGACAACATGACTAAGCTTCCAACCCTTCACTTAAACCCTTCAGTTGCCTTTTTATTCAAAGAAAATATGGAACAAAATATTCGGAGTGTCCAACTTATAAATAAATTTTCCACATTTCTTGCCTAGAAAATTGATAGCGTCGTTTAAATCCCGCTTTAAAGCTAGAAATTTTCCGAAACGCCTGCTTTAATTTTTCAAACACTAAGATGAGGTAATACTAGCTACTTTAGAAAATATACTGTGGAATTTTAGGCGAGAAAGTAGACGATTTTTAATAGTATTCTTTGATGATAAAGAAGATTAGATGTTACATTCGTTGTCATAAGATACAATTTTAGTTTACATTAAAACAATATGAAGAGATTTCTTTAACATAAGTATAATGTCCTGGTCATTTTCGTTCATATCCTCGAATAGAAGACAAATAAATGGGAAACAAAATTATTATTCTTCTTGTTATCATCAAATATATTGTGACAGTTGATACATTTCCCGTTTACGAAAGCGAATGAGTCAGCATTTAGGGAAAGCCGTCTGTTTTTGGCGTATTCGTTACTTCCGATATTCGGTTCGATAACATCGCTAGAAACTTTTCGATATTGGAACACGATTAGACCTACATACTTTATGTTTATTGTGTTAAAAATATTCTTGAGATATTAATTGCAAAGTTTTGAAAGAGATAATAAAATAAAACCTTATTTGATTTGGATCCGACCAATCTTGTTTGAGTATTTAATTAATAGTTCACTGTTTGTATACGGTGCAAAGTTCTCGTTTCACTTCATTATAAAATGGAGTTAGTTGGCATGTTGTTCCACTAGTTGCAGGCTATTGAGGAAACTTCTAACGTGAAGCAGATTCTGTGTGTGGCTGTACTCGGGCAAATCGACAGTGTAATTTTAATATCATTGTCAGGAAATTGCTATTTATAAAAGTATAACATTTTATATAAGATTCGCATTTTATATTTTTAATTAAATATTTTGCTTACCAATACAATATACTTGATTCATTGTGTCTAAATAATAGAACGATGTAACAATATGGCTACGCTTCCTGAAGGCAGCTCATACCAATTGAATCCATTTATCGAATTCCTTTTCGAAGTTATGTCAATCTAGCTGCAAAGCATGTTCAAGATAGATATACTCTTGCACAACTTTGAGAGATTGTTTTATTAAAGCCAGTGGATAGTCTTTGCTCTTTTTTGAATATCTCTAAGACGTATAGTGGTCGTAGCTATGATCGTGGTCCGAAACGTAGCGTGACCTCTAAATTTACGACTGGTCTGAAAGTTTTCCGTATCTCAACGTGCTATAGAGTGTGCTACGCAAGTTGTTTATTTGGCAAATAGGATTATAAACTAAGGCATCCGCCAGAGAACTAAAGTTTAAAAAAGGTTTTTCACGCGAAAAATAAGCTGGTTGAAGTGGCAGTGGTCTGATCACATATTCAGCATGGATGGGCCAATAAGGTTCAAGAGTGGCTGGGCCTAGGTAGACGAAGTGTTGGTCGGCCATTAACTAGGTGGGAAGACTATATCAGTGACCCATCCGTGTAGGATGTGAGTGACAAGGGATCGGTCGTCTTGGAATTCATTGAAGGCTTATGTCATGTAGTCGACGGATATGGGCAAATGATGATGATAAATCATTTCCATATTATTAATTAAAAAATGAAACCTCTTGAAAGGTTTATAACTTTAAAAAGTCTAAACTACCTGAACCACTATTATAAAAACTACTTTTAAATAAAAAGAAATAATATTCAGATGAGTTCACCCATTTTACAACTACAGTGCGACAAACAGACACAGCAGTCAAGTTTATTATTACACCAGTCTTAAATAATAATTAAAGCTCGAAAATATTTAATAGCATTGAGTAAAAAGGAAATTTATTTAAACGGTTTTATTCTAAACTCTGAGTCAAGCGGAAATACTTTGTCTTTTGGAAAATATCCCATGAAAGTTTTAATCAAGTAAGCCGGAGTGGACGTGAGCTAAGCTGCAATTTGCTTCCCTAATGCGAGCCAGCTCTTCTGGCGCCCAGTTGAGCGGCACATTAAATTATACTCCCACAGACTTTGAACCGAGCCTCAAATGACGCTATCTTTTATCTGTTAATCATTGAAAATATGAGCGTTTGACCTTTATCAAAAAAGTTTGTCCATTTATTTTGCAAGCTTCTGAAACATTGCAGATTATTGTTAGATCACAAGTTGTGAGATTCGAGTTTAATATTTTTATATTTGAGATTAACAACACAGATTTTTTGTTTCGACATAATTCAGATGAGATTTTACATCTGTTAGCGTTAAATCAATTATCAAAATGCCTTACTTTATACTCGCTAAGCCCTACCGAAAATAGTTTAGATGTGTCTAGAAGTACATAGGCTAAGTCTAGACGTTTCGAAAAATACGGCTGGATAACTAAAAACTGTTGAAATACATCTGCTGCTTCGCGTTTTTGACTGCTAGCCTGGTTCTTTGTCTTGAATCCTGAATCTGGTTAGAAAGGCATGGCAAGTCAAAGCAACTCATTTATGTGAGCTGGTCTCGTGTTAACTTGTTTATGTTAGACTAGCTGTTACCCGCAGCTTCGCCCGCGTGAACTTAGGTTTACGGATTTATCATGTTTGATGACGATCATTTTCCATTTCAATAATGACTAAGTTTTTGTATTAAAATGGATATAATATGGTATCTTGAATATAAAGACATTATATTCCTTCGCAGACTTTCTGCATGCATATTTACTATTTAGGATACTATTACATTACACTGCCCTCTCAAATCACGGCAACACGGTTTATTTTCTTGCGTATTATTTTGATATTTTGATATATCTTCTAAAGTATTCATTTAATTTGCATGATGTAAAGGGTAAAAATAATCTTCATTAAGTGCTCCAGCTAATTAACTAATTTAAAATGATAAGGATTCATACCGTATTTGTGTAAATAACTTTCAAATTATCGCGTTATAATTGCCCATTTATTTGAAGTATTAAATGGATATAGTATGATATCCCTAAGAGATAGATATATGCCATCGCGGACTTTTTTGTAGGCCTATTTAAGACACACAATTCCACCATACATTATTTTGATATATCTCAAAGGGTTTAGGCAGCGTTTTCGTTGGAAACTCCCAGACGGCCAATTTTTTTCCGACACCTCCAACAATAATTGTTATATCTTAGCCAATGTATATAAAAACTTAATAAATTATGTACATAAACCTTCCTCTTGAATTGTCCTATCCATTAAAAAAAACCGCATCAAAATCCGTTGCGTAGTTTTAAAGATTTAAGCGTACAAAGGGATATAGGGACAGAAAAAGCGACTTTGTTTTATAATATGTAGTGATAGTGATTAGATTTACAATTTATAAGAGTTACAATGGGCAGCCTCATTTTGTTTGCCTATTTAATTAACATATGTTATGTCATAAAGAAGCAGGTCTAATGGTAGCTACCGACGCCCATAGACATTCGCACAACAAAAGATTATAAAGATTTTGCCCCCCCCCTTTCAATGAGCCAACTGACACTCACAAGCCACACAGCATGGCTGTAACTTTATGCCAGTGGCCATATGCGAAAGTTACCAACCCATTCATGCCGGCACAATTCGGCAGCAAAGCAGCATGACACCACCTCTTCACATTAAAAAAAACTCGTAAACTCAATGCAGCATAGAAGAAAAATATAAAATCGGTCAGCTGAATAGTATATATATACGCCATATTTTATTCCAGCGCCCCAAGCCTCTTAACTCTTTTGTTTTTCTAGCAATAAGGTCAATGGTAAAAAAGATACAAATCTGAATGCCAAATGTTAAACTGAAAAACATTACGTGTTTATTTTATACGGTCTTATTACATGACATCTTAAGAACCTACATGTTAGAGGAAGGGGTCAATAGTTAGGGAAAGGGGTTACATGTTAGGGAAAGAATGCATGCATATTATAATGCTTACATTTAAACAAATAACCCGAACATTTTAAAAAGTTCTTGTCGATTTACGTATTAATACTTTTTTTATTTAATAAAATTTTTATTTACCAATTCCAATTTACACATATATACAAATAATATATAATAGATGTTATAACATAGACGATTCACGTGTAGGTACTGGGTGTTTTAAACTTTTCTAGTTGCGGCTCTTATTTTGACATTACTAATTTAATATTGTGATTGTAAGTTTCATTTATATAGTACAGTACCCGGCGATAAATATTGACCATCGACCTTTGGAAAGAGTCAATCGGCTAAATCGGCGCCGTAGAGCGTTATTTCTGTCGCACACTACCTATGTGACGTTTTGTCAATCGTTCAGTTCAAAATATATATATAGAGTTGTTAATACCCCCAAATTTAAATAATTTTAAGTTGTACTATGACAACTTTAGGGAAAAGAGGAAAACCTTTACAAGGTCAGTCACGCGAAATTATCTACAATGTTTATAAATATTTTGTAACCGAATCCAACAAATTAAAAAAAAATGAAGATAAAAATGTAAGTTGTTATTAATACCATACCATATCATACTATTCTTCGAACAACATCATAATCAAAATCATCCATACCCAAACGAAATTGCTTTTTTGGAGTGCCAAACTTAATTTCAGTGGATTGTGTTTCAATACTGACTTCGTTTAATATATTATTGTTCAAAGTTCTTCTTAAAATTCAAATGGAATTTGCAACTCGCTCTTGAACCTTATTAAAATAACAACTTACATTTTTTTTTTATCTTCATTTTTTTTAATTTGTTTGCTTTGGTTACAAAATATTCATAAACATTTCCCTAAAGACTTTTCCCTAAAATTGTCATAGTACAACTTTAAATTATTTAAATTTGGGGGTATTAACAACTCTATACATATATTTTGATCTGGGCGCGACCGCACTCTATCGCATTTGAACAACGATTGACAAAAGTTGAAAAAACGTCATATAGGTAGTGTGCGACAGAAATAAAGCTCTACGACGCCGAATTTAGCCGATTGTCTCTTTCCAGAGGTCGATGTGCAGTATTTATCGCCGGGTACTGTAATAGGCCTGTGCCCACTAAGAATAAATCGGTGTTATAAGGGTTTCTAATGATAAAGCATGGTATTTAGATAGTAAAAAGTTAACTTATTTAACATAAAAATGAAGGATTGTTTTTATTTTTACAAACTAAATTTTGCAAAATAAGGCAGTAAGTCACGTGACCGTGAACACGATCAGAAAGTGTGACGTCACGTCGTGCGAAACACTATGGTTGCTGTTGATATTTTCATAGGACGTTAAGTATGTTACGCACGGCGTAACGTCATTCAGAACGCCATGACAGTTTGGGGTGTTTTCGCGGCAACTTTTAAATTGATTTTTTAAAACGCAAAAAACATAATATTAACACAACATTTTTTCAAAATAATACATATTTTGGGCTTAAAACTGAATTAGGTAAATTATAAACCAATATTTGATTTTTAGTACACTAGCCTATTGATAATATAATAATATACTAAATTTAAGTTGTCTATGCAATGGACAGTTGTATCTCGATAAAGTATTAGCTCCAATAAATATGTACCGCACGGAACATACGAACCGCAAAGACTTGAACTGAATTTCGATATTGCTTACAAGGTACGCTCTATTTGAATCCGAAACCGAAGAATTTCAATATTATTCTATGATATATGCTTCATTCACTATATTGTATAAGTATATCATATATATATTAAATAAAAATAGAAGGAAAAGTAAAGTATCAACGCTACAAAGTTATATTAAAGGTAGAATATAAAATATTAATGCATCAAAGTTTCAAGAACAGCCGTATGATAAATCCATATTTTAATTTGTTTCCTAAAATACAATATTTAAAAATATTGTATAGTTCTCCTTTATATGAAACATTCCTAAAACTGCGTTAACTAGTAAATCGTAACCTAGAAATAGGTACAAAATAAAGCTTGGAATTTACGTTCTCTTAAGACGGTTATTTATTTTAATACTATTGTAAAGCTTTTTATTTACTCCTTCCTCAGATGATAAACCACACCATAAAATAGAATAACGAAGTTACAGCAATAAGAATTCTGGCTGATTTACACTGCAGAATATACTCGTAGCTCGGAAAAATGATACTAATATATAAATATACTATTAACAGAAATTTTATTAATCGTATATATTAATATACGATTAATAAAGTTTCTGTTAATTATAGCAGCTGCTGATTTTATTTATTCATGAGCAGTGACATCTTTTTGAATGTTAATGCTGGTCGTTATGTATCGGTTCACTCCTAGACATGGACCTCATTATTATTCTCGTAAATCTGTGACCAGTCCACGGCCTCTTTAACGTGGTTATTCTTGGCGTGATATCGGTTACTTTAGTTTTCTTACGGAGGCCTTCGTTACTAGTTTCTGGGTTCAAATTTTCGAGATTAGAGAAGACGAAAGTCTTCAATCAATTCGTTCTCCCCGTAACCTACTGGGACAAAACGTGACCTTTTAATTTACGACTAGTCCGAAAGTTTCGTCAATGTGGAGCGTGCACCACCCAGCATAGGGAGTTTCTTTGGCAGATAAAATTCGTAACGGTAGTATCACTGTGATAAAATTATAGCAATAAACATGAATGCCGGCTGGTCGAGTGGTCAGGGTACTAACGGGTTCGAATCCCGCCAAATGCAATAATTTGTATGATGAACAGATGTCTGTACCGGGTCATGGACATGTATATAATGTATTTATATAAATTTCTTTAATTTTTTGTTTCTAGTTCCCGTAACACAAGTTCTAATGAGCTTACCATGGCGCTAGGTTAACATGGTGTAAATATTGACTATTATAATTTTTTTTCTTTAATTTCTTCTCATATGTTACATTTGTCTGTAATGCCTTAGGTATGTGTTGGAAGCTTGTGGTATCGGCCGTCTTAGCGTTCATTAAAGGAGGATCATGTTAAGCAGTGGACGTATAAAGACTGGTGATGATGATGATGATGACATGACATCATTTTTGGAAACAATATAAATACCAACAACAGACATGATGGAAATGCATACATAATGCTTCAATAGATAAGAAATTAGGAATAAACAAACATTCCGTAACCTAATTGGAGTGTAGCCTCATTAAGGCGTTGAAATTCTATTAATTTGGACAAATATTAGTTCTGTAGGGGAATGTGTAATTACGAGTGAGATTCACATATTGTCTAGAACTCTCGTGAACATAGAGCCTCTGCTAACAAGGTCAAGAGAGTCCCGTGTCTATATACAATCGTCATTCTGACATCTGACTCAAATCTACAAAACTGGCTAATATAAAGACTTAATCCGTAATCGTTGTGGTCTCATGGTTTGCATTTGTCGGTGATTGAATACGAACTTAATGCCAATGATAAAGATGATACTAAATGATATTTGTCTGTATTTTCATTGAATTGCTTCGGATTCGGTGAATAGCCTCTGAGTGATTTCGTAACAATTAGATTTTTTTTTAAATATTTTCTTTGAATTTTTTATGAATAATAGTTAAATATTTATCACATATATGAATAATTCAATAACATAGATTTTAAAAAGTTAAAAAAAAACATAAAAAGTTATAAAGCATTCGATGCTATATGTAATAAAGAATATGAATATAATACTGAGTAATCTAGATGGCAATGCCAACGATCAACAAATACCTGACAAACTTTTAGGTAAAAGATAGATATGAAGACGCAGGATTAAATCTTTACCGGTGAGAGGTATGCGCTGTGCTGCGCTCCCGGCTGCATGGGTGCATCATCTGGCTTATTTCTGCCGTCAAACAGCTTTGCTGTGTTTCGGAGAGTAAGGCAGGACAAGAAGTGTAATTACTGGAACAGGGACTTAAAATCAAAAAATTGTCTAAGGATGGGCAACACGTCAATAAGTAGCCTGGGCTCGTTTCAGGTTATCTTGTTTGTTTTGAAGGGCGACGCTGACCACGTAACATCATGTGACTCCTCTGCCCGTTTGCTTTTCCGACTAACATAATAAAAAAAAAACTTGAGTGCACAATCAACTTATTGTTATTAAGAAAAGATTGAGTAAGATTTAATTTATCTTTGAGTTTATTACTCCCCGTAAATGTATTACTTCAAATACAGAACTTAAATTCACTAATACAATAATCGTCAAGCGTTTGCGATTTAATTGCTTAGAGTTAAGGACATAGAGGTGATTTAATTTAGCAGATTATTAAGCACGCATTATGTAATTATCATGAGAATTTTAGACGAACTATGTGTAGTAGGTATATAAGGCAAGTTAATAAAGTACAATATCAATACAATAATATTTTAACTTTATATTTTATCATCCAATATTTTTAAGGTTGTAATTTTCAGTAAAAAAGTGAAATTAATCTTACAAAAAAAAACGCTAAAATATTCTATTCAATGGATCCATACAAAGCCTTTTTAATTTTTTCCTGCTTATAGGTAGGCCCTTTCCTATAAAAATGCAAACATACCAACCCTATAATACATCTCTTTATAAAATCTATGCATAAATTATCATATCTGATTCAAATATGTAAAAGTAAATCGAAGCAAGCTGTAATGCTAAAGAGTAGAGATATCTCTATTTAAGATAACATAGTTTATAGACGAAAGATAAAGTATACTGAATTTCAAAAGACCGGATCTATTACCGCTGGTTAAGTCGATCTTTATTTAGAAAAGGTCGATAACCTTAATCTACACATTCATAGCCTTTCACTGCCTTATAATATTATATTCTTAAATTCTTGCATTGTGTACTACTTAATTCTTAGAAACCTCATGTTAAACTATATGCAGTGGCTACTTGCCATTAGTGGGAAGGTCTGGGGAAGAAAGACACCTGAACATTTTATAACAAATATATATTTTTTTCTGTTCTTTATATTATGTAGTATCTTAATATTTGGGATTTTAAATTTACATTGTTTTTTTTTTTAAATTGAAACGGGATATTTGCCATGCTTTTAACTATATTTCGTCCCGTGAACAAGACATTCCTAGATAGTGTCAAAATATCGAACTCCGCGACATAGTTACAAAAACACGTTAAATATCCCGTTTTTAATATTTCTCTTAATATTGTTTTTTTTTTCTACAATTCTTCAGAATTTTGAAATTTTTACTTACCAATCGTGTAGTAAGTAATTTTATTTTTGAGTTATTTTTGTTAATACTCTTACTTCTGATCTACTGTAACATAGAAAATTGTTCATGTTCGGAGTTGAGAGCTATCTATTAACCTTTTTCTTTGTCAGTTCGTTCTATCTGTCGGGTCGATGCAATGGATGGTATGCCGCAGGATGGATTTATTGCAAGCCAATACTAGGAATAAGAAATTGAAAGTAAGATAAGGATTACAGACGATTCTAGAAAATTCTTAAGATTAATTTACTATACAAATCTTAGATTTCAATTTACTTCGGCGTTCTACGCTTTCTTCGCTAACTGGAATTTTTAAATTGTATAATATCATTTTATAGAATACTTATTTGTGTGGTCATGGCTTTTTTATTATTTGTGTGCGTGGTGATAATCATTATTTACGTATGATCGAGGAAAATGTCTATTTTCTTTAAAAATAGGCTTAAACCTTTTCGGAGGCCTTGACGTTACATGATTGTAATTAGGAAATTTGAACCAGTTTGGCCCTAATTTAGTAGTTTCAATAAATTATGCACATACATTTTGATTCAGCGTACGATGCCTCTTAATATGGGCAAAGTTATTCATTGTGTTAGCTAGGTTTCTTATAAGAATTTAACGCATGTTCTTGTGTAACATACTCTATATTATTTTTGAATTGCTGTTCATTTTGAATGATATACATTGCACGAAAAATAACATCTCAGCTTTCATTTATATTTTTGTCGTAACGGCTGCCTTAATTTATTTGAACTTATTCGAGATTATGTTTTTGCGAGTCGTGTTACCTTCACCATACATACATTATGAAAATATTAGCCTTTACAACAAATATTTTATAAATATGTATTATTACAGTGCTTTTAATTTTAGAATGAGATTCCATTCGAAGACAAATAACCATTGCGGTAGTTTTATTCAAAAATATTCCCTAATTATAAAACAATGGAAAAGTGATTGAATTTGGATGTAAGAGATAAACTTTGAAACTACGTGTTTTAATTGAAATTGCTTATTCATTCGTAGTTTAGTCATTTTTCGTCGAATAAAAAAAATCTTAATTAATAAATAAATCGTGTCACCTAGCCCGTGTGGATTTTATATCTATGTAAATATTAGAAATGAGAATTCATAATTAATAAAACCAAAAACAAAATATGGGTTTAATTGATGGAATTACGCTCGTATGTAACACAAGCACAGACATACCAAACTAGGTTAGGTGGTCTATAAACACAAGGCATTCCTTATTTACATTAACGGAGGCGTCATGTCATAAAACCGTCACGAGTTTTATCGTCACGGCATTCTGACATTCTGGCAATCGATTTGATACAAATCTGGATCCGCTTTTCTCCCGTAAGATAATAATATTATAATACTACTTATCTGATTAATAATATTAATTGTAATACTAGGGAGGCATAGTTTCAAGATTATAGCGTATTTCGAGATTTATCGCCAATTCAAGAAACTAATAGTATCACATATCAAAGCGATTTGAAACAGTCTTCTCGAATGATAATATCCAGGAATTGTTAATAACTCCCCTTCCATTAACTTAACATGTCATTATATTATGCTGATTGAGGTA
Organism: Lycaena phlaeas; assembly: GCA_905333005.2. Taxonomy (NCBI): domain Eukaryota; kingdom Metazoa; phylum Arthropoda; class Insecta; order Lepidoptera; family Lycaenidae; genus Lycaena; species Lycaena phlaeas. Next base: position 5,927,023 of record HG995163.1, on the reverse strand, counting down.
TACATAAATGGATATTACAAAAATGCCTCTTCGTCAAATACAAAAACATTTCTTGAGCCCGACACACTTCAAATCACAATCTGTCTACATCTCGCGGTTCTAGTCTGAGCTCCTCATAAATGTCCCTGTGGCAGAGATGTCGACCAGCTAGGACGTCACGGACTATCATGCCAAAGAAGTGCAGGCCTCTTCTCGAGACATGCCGCACTTAAAACTTGCCAAGTCTACTTGAGTAATCTGGTATTGCAAGAAATGATGGCAAGAGACCGGACGGGTATGAGTTTTATTTCCAAGATGGTGCTGGTATGGGATGCAACCTGTTCAGACACGCTGGTCCCTTTCCATCTACATGGAACTAACTTAACAGTACTGGTGCGGCCTGTGAAGCGGCTGAAAAGGCTAAAACATACAAGTACACCCCTGTAGGCTCCGAAAATGATTTTATAACAGGAGACCGAAGCGCTGCCAGCTACCTCGGGCAACGAATAAGTCTAACCATTGAAATGGGGAACGCTGCCAGTATCTTCGGAACTTTACCTAATAGGATTCCTTTCAATAATATATTTTAGTTATTATATTATTCGTCGTTTGAGTAGTTTTCGGGTGAAGCGTAACAAACTTACATACTTTCACATATTTCACATATTTTATAATGGGTGGATGGACCATATGATTTCTTTACTCATGTGATTTTTTATTAAGGTTTTTAATTTTAGGTTTTTTGTTCTTGTATTATTAAGAATGTACTATGTATATACTTTGTTAGTTATTGTAATAATATATAAACTTCAATTAATATATACTTAATGCCTTTAGTTTTGAATTTCATAACGAAATTTGAATATAAAAAAGACTAGTTTCATGACGTAACTCAAATGCCTTGTTAGATGTTATGCACATTGCAAGCTAGATGGACCGTAAAACAATTGACAACTGCTACTGCTTTGCTGAATCAGTGGAAAATTCCAAGTACGCAATAAAAGCAGAAAGGTGCATAGTTACTCGAACGTCAAACTTTTCTCTGGCACGATCTAAACAATGTAAGTATTAAGTCCGCCTGTAGTTTACTAGGTCAGTTCTATAGCTGTGTATCCATGCGGTGATAAAATTAAAACATGAAAATGTATTCCCTTAAAAAAACGTCACGAAACTGACGGTGCACGAAATTCTTTTCAGTGCCGTCACTTCCAAGCTAACAAAGCCATTGAATAAAAGATATATAAATGTCACCGGAGAGGCGGGGATGACGGAGCTTATGCAGTGAATCACAAAACATGAATTATTTATATTCACCATCTCACTCTAGCGCAGGGAGATCGTATATGTATCTCACTCTCATCTGTATCTACAATCCCGCTTAAGCGAGACTACGTCAGTCAACAAATGTATCCTAAGGCTGTACTATTTATTTACATAATTTCAAACTGTAATAGGTAAATGGGGCGGAATTTCAGGCTATCTCTTTGTTCTGGTGCCATTAACATTCATGTAACTCACAGCGACCTTTACATTTGTAGAAATTGTTTATTTCCTTCAATGTATTTGGTTAAAAAAAATATATTAAATAAAATATATAAGAAAATATTTTATCGTACATAGGAGCCGTCAAAATGTACGTAAAAAGTAAAGAAGAAATAGTAAAACCTATAATTTTCGAATCCAGAATTAATTAAATGGATTAAAGTTTTCGGTAACCTGCCAGTGACACTCATTCATTTATTTAAACATGACTCAATGACAATAACACTTCCAGTCTAGGGCCAGTCCAGCAATTCTTTCTTAACTACGGCCAGGTTCCGGGAGCTGTTTGACGGATGAAAAAAAACAAGATGGCGTCGTATAAAGCGCCTCACTATATATTTATAATTATTATTGTTAGGTTATGAATTTAAAAACTTCACTTTTCTTATACTTTTATTCTAATTGTACTAGGAATCACAAAATGGCAATATGTTAACTCTTTGAGGCGTAGTTGTGAACAGAACAAGTATTACTCGATTACACCGTAGGTATACCCTTCAATTAGTCATGTACACAGCTATTTTATTAAAAAAGTTAATTTTTGACACATTAAATTTAATAAAAACCAACAATTATATTTGAAAACATTAACAATATACCTATAAAAGGAAACGCGTCACAAAAAATATATATTTCAGAACATAAAATTCTTTTACCGACAGAATTTACGCAGCTCATGAAACGCTCCGCAGGGCAATAGGGCAATCATATGATGACCGATAAATTGAACAGGAAACTTTAGGGATGAAGGCTCAGTTTTGTAATCCTGCCCACCGCGCTGTTGTTACAACTAACCTCAAATTCCCCTCTTAGTTTGTCATGTTGAAAATCCAACATAAATTCAATAGAATTATTAATGTTGTCGTAGTATGAACGGTTGTGTATTGTTTAATGTATTCACGTGATATATTAAATAAGTTTCGCAATTTAATAAGTAAATCAACCGTCTTGACATCTAGTTCTAGTAGTTCATAGTTTGTTATTTGAGGAATGAATTTACTAACTAAACTATACCTAGTTAGTAAATTTAATATCTGCAAAGTGCGTCATACGACTCGTTCTTTTAACGTCTTGTTAGATGAATCCTCTATGTTACTTTACATGACAGCAATACCTTTGAATATAAATATAAATGTATTGCCATGTTACGGTATTTATATAAATTTGCTGTCACGTGTTTGCCGGCACATGACGACGTCTATGTAAGCATTTTTTTTTGATTTTACAATTTTGAAAAATCCACCAAGAAATATAAAATTAAATTACAGCGTCATGCCATTTACCGTCATTTTGAGTCGATTCTACAATCATGGCCAACAATAGTTGGTCGGTTACATCGACCACATAACCCATAGACTCCTAATAACAGGGGAATGGCTTCTGACGACACATCTGACTTATAGTTCCGATGTAAGCCGTAAACAATGTACTCAAACTATCGTATCGTCTCATTCATTTCTGTTGCGAAATATATCAATTTCTTTTTAACGTTCCGTGATTGGTAATGTATGACATTGAATTAGCTAATCACAGCATTGCAACCCCTTTCGTCTCACCTCAGCTAGTTGCCAGAATGCATTTAATACGAAAAATCAAACATTAGGAGTCTATAGGTTGTGTGGTCGATGGTCGGTTGGTATAATAATAGTAGTAGTTGACAGTTTATACCTCACTATCCATATGGGACTTACCACATAGGGCCAGAATCCACCCAGGTACCTTACTACGTCTATAAATATTTCTCAGGGATCTTCCTACATATTGTAAGAAAAGTATTTAATACATATTGTAAGGAACTAAACACTAATGTGTAACATAAAACATAAAGAGCGAGACCCTCACTATACTTTTTTATTTATTACGACGTAAATTTACGAGCTCTTAGGAAGTCGCAACAAGCAATTTATTACAGATAACACAAAATAACGTTTCCGCACTACATCATTATGTGAATTATAGCAAATAAACTTAAGATTAACATACACGATTCGAACACTGCGGGCATACAAAAGTTTAAATGAAAAATAGTGTTCCTTTTGCTAAACTATTTGTAAACTGCAAAACCAATAGACGCTAAACTATGCAACTAAACATTTTGTAGTAGACCAAAATGTGAATCTAAACCATTTTCAAACCCATTTACAAAAATATCATAAAATATGATCCTGTGTTTTAGGAGGGGTTCAGTGAAGGAGTTCACAAGAATTTATATCCTTACTAATATTATAAATGTAAAATTAAGGTTGTTTGTTACGCTTTCACGCCAAAACTACTCAACCGTACATCATGAAACTTTGTACACATATTCTCGGAGGTACTAGAAGTGACATAGGTTACCGTTTAAAAAACTATTTATTTTTGCTAACGCAAATGAAGCCGCGGGCAACAGCTAGTATTTTATTAAGTTTATTGTCGTTGTTAGATGCTGGTGATGGTCGATTATTTATCTTGGGGTACATTAAAAGATCTTGTCCAACAGTGAACGATAAAAAGTTGATAATGATCCTAGTCTTTTTATATTCGTATAATACCGTTTTTTTGTTAGTTAGATAAGCTAACTTGCAGACGTACCACATGATGGTAACGTGTTCGACGTCATCCAAGAACATAAACTTGTTTATCTTGAATACTAGCCCAGCCAACTCAGCATCCTTTGCCTATCCTGACACATAAGATGTTTAGTCTCGTTGACATCAGACTGCCTATTTTGCCATTCTCTCCATAACACAGCAGGGGAAACAAAATAACACCTAATATACAGGAGGTCACATATTAAAATACCTGTCTCGCTCGCTGTTTTTTCAATGCACTGAAATAAATCTGTTTTTTTATGGAAAGTAAATCAAAGCATTTATTATTCGCTCAAGCGATGTAACTAAACATAATCAGACCATAGAAGTATTTCATCACTTTATTTAATTATGAAACTAAAAGGACAACAGTATATAATCAATTTGAGCTAAAATTGTAAATCAATTAAAATGTTTCTGTGAAAGGAGCCCACAGAAAGTTCGTATGACAAGAGGTTCGCTCTCGAGCCGTGAGGGTGCAGGGAGGTTCAAAACATAATGCCCCCGACTTACATTTTAATAAAACATTTAATTTGCTCAGTCAAATCAACACTATTACCATTATAATGAAGGTTATATAATATTATAATTTAAATAAAAGATTACTCAGGTTTTTAATCGAGTTCAATAGGGCAGTTCTTCATAAAGTAACGTGCTATCAACCCTTCTATGTCCCACGTGCTGGGCACGGTCTCCTCCTCGAAGTCAGACGAGAATTCACTGATACTCTAGCCCAATACAATTGTGAACTTTACATACAATATTATCAAGCATGTAGGGTTCCACACGATGTATTCCTTTACCGGTGTGTGAGCGATGGTCTCGTGTTCAGGGTGCACTTAGAAATTTAGAAAAATCCATTTTAAGGCACACTTTTAAGGGGGTCAGACTCGAACCCGGAACCTCTCGCATAAGAGACCGAGTCCACCCACCACTGGACCATTGTTGCTCATCTAAGCAGTTCTTAAGAAGTACGTCTGTATGTAACATATTTCGATTTCAAAATCTAAATATTATGTTACACGGTTACTCCAATTATGAGCGGATTTTGGTTATTCTTTTTCCATTTGAAAGCTGGTGTTTTCGATGTAATCCCTCATTTGCGGGTTCCCATTTTATTACTTGTCGATGTAAAATGAACAAAGAAAAAGCTTATACGTTGGTTTCAAACTGCGATGTAGTTTTCAGAGACTATCATAATGTTCTTAGTAATCTTTTTCATTAAGTAACAATCATTCATACTAGCTTTAAGAAAGCTCTTATGTTTACGCAAATTTCATTCATAATTAAACAACTTCTACGGATTTTATAGCGGTGTATTGAGTATTTTACATACCCAACGTTTTGGATACAGCAACGAGCACGGGAGGACTTATCGGAACATGGTTGTTGTAAAATATCCAATAAGTCGGGCTCAAAAAAACTCAATAAACCGCTATGAAATCCGTAAAAGTTGTTTTATTATAATTTATACTAGCTATTTATGTATGTATGTATGTACCTCTACATGAGAAACATTATTTTCATAGACCGATAAGTCTTTGGAATGGAGTTCGCATTCAGAAAGACAGAGTTGAATACTGTAACTACATAGATGAGATGGCATAATTCGCAAAATAGGTATTTTATTTTAGCTTCATATTGGTTTTGGACCGCTCAGTCGTACTGAAGTACAATAATTTTTGGTAATGGGCTTACTTATTTACAATTTTTCTTTCCAATATCGCTTACACATAATGTTCTAAAAGCTGCTTGCTAAATCGAGAGACTAGTTTTTTAAATAGTTAGTTTGAAATAGATATTACCACTAGTGCATTATAGGGGCGGTGTTCTTAAAGAAAATACTTTTAAATCACGCATTAGCAATATTATGAATGTCATTTTTAGCGATTCATTACTCACTTTCATATTTTCCTGAAATGAAGGCACCATAATAAATATTTAAGGAGTCTCCGTCGATGCTGGAATGATAGATGGGACGCGTGCGCTCAATCAAGGCGGAAAATGCGATGTTAAAATTATTTGTTGGAAAGTATTTTTTATTAGTTTCGAGAGGCTTACCATTTTTAAAGATTAATCGTTTTTTATGCTTACATTTGATTTCAATGGATTTAAACTCGGACCCATCATGTTTCTTGGCCCAAGAATTAAGCTCAACTCGGCTGACAAGTAGTCATTTCTTGAAATGAAATTAGATGCTTGCCAGCTTTGTATAATTTCTAAAAAAAATCAGCCTTATAATAAAAATTATTGTGAAAAGTAAGTAAGCTAATCTAATCTTAGTATTTCTTTATTAACTCCGGTACTTCTTTGTTTAAAAATTGTGTTTGTGTGGGGGTGTGTGTTTACTGCGTATGTGTAGTATGTGTGTAAATAAATTAATGTATTCTTTACTGTTAGGTAATAAGAAGCTACGAAAAGCTAGTGAAAATGCTCATTTCCTTATCGCGGCACAGTCCAAAGTGATCAATGAAAAACCTGATGTGCAAAAGTTTATAAATATTTATGACTTGTTTGTTACAAGTTACGCTGGACTTCAATCGTAAGAACTTATGTCATTCCATTCAAGAAAACGCCAACATGAGCTGTCTCATCTTGAAAAGGATTTATCGATGATCGTATCAGCAATAAAAAATAAAATCCATAGCTTTCATGTTATTCTATTTCTATTTTTAGATTTTTCTTACTTATCTATTCATAAGTTACGCGCTGGATATACCATTAAACATTTTATTTATTGACGTATCGTTCGAACTAGCGGTAGAGAAAATAAATTATGCCGGACTTGAATAATACATTTAAAATTATATTATGAAAATACAATTCTTCTTTACTGCATAGTTTATACGAGAAATATTTTCTAGTAAGAATTTTCCATTAAGTTTGTAGCATTTGACATAAAATCTACATGCAGAATTCAAGTTAACTAAGCTACACGTTTGTGGTTTAATTGCATTTCGCCTCGAATTTATAGTGACTGGAATAGCAGTGGGGTGGTCGTTTCACACGCCCTGTTCCTATAGAGGAAGCAATTATGGCATACACGAGCTCAGTTCCTTTGAAACTAGCTCTTTATGATTTCTGCTCTCCTAATAAGTCAAGATATTTTACATTACTTTGTTAATATAAAAAAAAAAGTTTTGGTTAGCCTGGCTACTCGACCAGCTGAATCGAATGATGTATTCAAGAATTCTGGATAACAAAACATCGCTGTTATGTTTTCAAATATATCTAAAACCAATTAAATCGTGGATCCAACCGTGATGAAACTACGTAATGCCAAACAAAATTTGTATCGATTATACTAATTGAATATTCACAAATTTTAGTCAAGTACTATGCAAGTTTTTGGTTTTCTAGATTGTTTGTAATCGAAAACTAAATCCATACGACCTTGAACCCTATTACAACCTCTCATGGGTTGAACCTTCAAAAATTCTTTCTTAGTGCCTACGTTGATTCAAAGGAAAGCATGTACCACAAGTTTCTGGGTCTGTTAGTTTTGTCAGTGCATTGATATATAAGTCAGGGAGTCTTACTTTTTTAATGTACTTATTATATGGATTTGATAAAATTTACCTTCCAGTAGCTTCGTAACCTCAATATTCTATTGTGAATCGTAAAATAATATTTACGACAAGATATTGAAAAAATCCTCCCAACGTCTTTGGATAAAAGGCTTCATATTCATAGAGATATTTAAAATAAGCCAATCCGTTATCAGCATTATTATATCCTTTGCAAAATTTTTTTCGACGTAGTCTATATAAGTATATAGATTTGAATGCGAAAAGCGGGAAATGTTCAGCATTATCTGGATAAAGACGATAAGACATACTTCAGCTTCCAGAAGTTTCCTCGTAATCATTATTCTTATTACCAATTCCGATTGTTGCATCTCTCTTTTAACAGTATCGGTCATATTATAGTGAAAATAGTAATCGTAATTCCATTTTAAAGTTACTGAACATTTGGTTTTTCAAACTATGGCTTATAACAAAACCTTATAGTCATCTCTACATTTAATAATGTTCTAGAACGTTCTAGTATAATAATAGAATCTGCTTTTAGTGACAGCAAGATAGATTTGAACATTAATCAGCTCAGCCAGGCGAGAACAACTGATGCCCTTGACTAGTTTAATTAATGAATCAATTCCTCAATATTAATGACATTAAACAAATTACCTACAAATGGTAAAAAATATTAATACTGTTTTAAACGTATGTATCGTAATATCTTGTTTAAGCGTTTTACTTTTATTTAGCGGAGCTCGAAGTTCCAACAGTGTGTAAGTCATTTTTTAACTTTTTTGAGAGAGTAACTGCATTGCATAAAGGATAAAAGCGCGTATCGTATCGACCAACTAAAATACCATGACTGACCAATAGAAGCACACTATTTATAATAATTGTAAAACTCGTAAAAATTTATTAATAGATTACTTGCTTTAATTAAGTTTTTTTACTCTCCTGTAAAGTAGCCGTTTTTAACTTACGCACTGTTACAACTTTACCGACGAATTATACGAATAACTTCTTCAGCCGTAATCTTGATCTTCGTCAATATGGAAAACATGCTGCATTTCCCATTTTAAACTGTATTAATTTTAAAAAAATACTTGCTGGTAAGAAAACATTTACTTCTATACGAGTATATAGGCTCTTTTATTCCGAAACTCAGTTTACTTCCATTTATAGTTTATTATTTCCATGTTCCTAGCTTGTCTTAACATATTGAAACCTCCTTAAACATACATGATATGATTATTTATATTGATAATTATTATTCCATTTATAAAGCACCATAGCAAGTCTAATGTTTTGGTCATAATATTATACTGTATATAGGACTCATGTTTCTGAAAACAAAGCAATGTTATATACAATTATATTATTTCGTGCCCATTTTGTATGTAAACTTACGTAAAGTAAGCCATATAATATGTCCCACTGCTGGGCAAGGATTTCCTTCTCCAAATCAGGCAAGAAGGGTATCGGGCCATAGGGTATGTGAGCGACGATGGTCCAGTGGAAATGGACTCGGCCTTTTGTGCGAGAGGGTCCAGGCTAGATTCTGACCTGGTGGCCTTGAAATGGGTTTTTCTAAATTTCTAAGTGCACCCTGAAAACGAGACCATCACTCGCTCTTCGTCGAAGGAAAACGTCGTGAGGAAACCTGCATGCCTGATGAGATCGAAAGTCTTTGAAGGTTTGTGGAGTTACCTGCATTGGGCCAGGGCTTCGGTGAACTATGGAACCCATTTTGTATGACTAATCCCGAACTATTTAGCTGATGCTATAACAATTTCAGATAACCAGATCTAGAGATCGGCAGTTTGAGCGTTTATTGAAGTAACTCGGTTCAGCAGTGGACGGATAAAGGCTGATAATGATGATGATGACAATTTCAATTACAATTTTCAGTCTAGAGTGCTTGTCAGTTAACTTGAACTATTCCAATAGCTGTGCTCGGTACGTGAATCGCCAGCTCGGGAAATAGCGCTTGTGTATACAGGGACAAAGTGGATGTGCATTTTGTGTAAGGCTCTTCAGAGTAGCAATATCAATGAGCTCTGTTACAGATGAAATCTTGCGTGCTCGTGTGTCTCCTAGCTATTGCTGAATGTTATTAGGTTCTTTCTTATTATACTAGCTGTTATCCGCAGCTTCGCCTGCGTTAACTAAGGTTTAGAACGGAATCTGAACTGCATTATGTATTAGAAACGAGAAAGAACTAAGTTAGAATATAACTAAACAAAAATAAGTGACGTTACTTGAACACGTCACGTTTACGCCAAAAGCTTTTATCCTACCAATAGTATAAATGCAAATGTTTAGATGTTTGCTATGATGTAATAATGCTATAATAATATCCGTACAGGAATGGGAATCCGTACGGTGAAACCGCGGAGCACTTCTAGTCACTATAATAAATTATTGTGTACTACATGTTCTATATTGATTCGTTTTGCGAAAAATTCAATTCAATTTAAAGTTTAAATTACCCTTTTAAGGACAATTTTTTTTAACATAAAATTACCTATTTCTTCGTAGCCTATACTGTCCCACAGCTAGGTAGTAAAAACCTCCGCCACCCTTTTCCACGACACGTTACATTAGATAGATAAAAAATATTTTCTTCCTTTTATTATATTAAAATAAAAGATCTATGAACACGCTTTCAATTCTCACTGCCATTCATAAAGAGACGCGCGACAATTTATCACATTAATAATATCATAAAATATGACAGAAACGTACGAATGAATATAAATTAAGCCCGGGATTTATGAGACGAGTCACGAGTGAATGAGCTGTGAATGTGTGAACTGTGAGCAAGTGAACGAATACACCATGAAGATATCCCCGAATTGTACCCAAAAGTTCTTATCAATGCATTGAACTAGAAACGTGCCTTTATCATCCTCTAAATTCACTCTAATCTGAGAATTCATATTAACCATGATTGAACCACCGTAATATAATGGTTTTTAAGTTTGGATACGGCACTGTTACTAAGTGATACTTATTTATAATTGATTAATTCAAAGATTTATTAAATACTTTACTTATTTTATTCACTTCCTTCGTTTATTTTAACTTTGAAATACTTATGTTAATTGAGAAAATACGTTAAAAGTGAGTATTAACTAAACTTACTACAAAAGGAGCCATGTATTATTCTTTTTAATTTATTATTCCTAAAATATAGCATTCTAATTTATACATAATAAATACAATACGGATTTACTAGCATATACCAGAGTTTGCTGCGACCTGTCTGAAAACTGTCACTGATAATTTTCGTGCTCGGTTTATTGAGATTCAAGTAAATATTGTACAGTCTCCATAAAATATTCACAAATAAAGTACATCATAAAATAAAAAACATTTCAAGTAGATTGTGTGAGTGTCGACTGAAAAATATATTACCTATAGTATCTACAATAAAGCTGGTACAAGGTAGTCACAGCCGTGGCATATGTACTTATGTCTTATTGTATTGTTTCTCCCAAATATATTCTTATTGCGCGAGGCAATCTAGGCGATTTTTCAACCTTGGTCGGATTTCGTGAGGTTTAGTCCTCTCCTTTGTAATCTTACGTCAAAGTGAAATAGACGCGATTGCGCTTTACTTTTTTTTTTCAAGATACCTCGTCAAGGACCTGAATACTTAGATTTTGAAAAATATAGCTTACAAATCAGAATAAAACGTAGGCTATAATTCTCTCTACGTAGGCTATCTCACAGGAATAGAGAATACGCGGGTGAAATAGCGCGGCGCTGCTATGTTTTAAATAAAATTAAACAATACAGCGGGCAGACAATAGAATAGAATACATCATGTTTACGTCTAAATGATGTAGGATAATTTAAAAAAGCTCTTGTATGTGTTACCGTACGTAATGTCTCTCGCAATAAGAAACGAGAATTTTTGTATTTTATAAATATGAATGTATTAATAAACCTCACATTATGTCCTAGTCGTAACATGAATAACAATTTCATTTTATGAACGTTTTCATTATCAAAATTTATGGACGTTTTTAAAATAATAAAACTAAAATTTGTCATATGTTCTAAAGTATTATTGATATTTTTATTACAATAATATAAAATAGTAATGTTATATTTATTCTTATAACGTCATAATAGCCGACGTAGATAATCATTATATTTTTATGTTGTTTTTGTCTCGTCGTAAAAGCTGTGGAATAAATAAAATAGTATTATACATTTTTTTATTTATTTGATGACAAGGATGTGGAATATATTTGAGTAGGTATACCTATTTATGTTTACCAGGAACTAGTCCAAGCAACGCATTCATATTTTGCCTATCCTGAAACAAAACATATCTTGTCTAGTCTCGATGATAGTAATTACACTGCATTCCCGGCCCTTTTCTTCAACATGATTTTCATGAAGCTCAGTAACGAAGTTTATTTTCATTATAAAAATTGTCTCCACTTGCAGAATGGCGTAGGAATTCTAACCTTAAATAACAACAGGCCATTATTATACACTATCTTGTGTCTGACCATGTTATTTAGGATAAATGTGACTTCTTTCTTAGCATTTCCTTGTTTACTCTGCGTTCCTAGTACATTGATCTCAAAGACTTTCGCGTAGAGGGACCCTAGGGAGGCGTCCCTTAATCATCGATCATAAATTTCCACAAGCAACCTGGCTCCACGCATGTCTGCACACTGCATGTTTTTTTTTAGGTTTTTGTACTTATTAACCGTTGGTCTGTCTGGGTGAGTTTGAGTGAGAAAAATAAGAATAGAATAATAAATTAAACAAGGCCCTCAGTTAATCGTTACATCATTATCAGTTTTAAATTCAAATCCAAAATTTCTCAAAAAATCTACCACAGTGGCCAAAAGGCCGATGCTTCCTAGATCTGTCTATACATGAACGAGTCACGGAAATCATTGTCCCATCTCATTGAAGGTCGCACTCTAACCGACATTCAAATTAAACTAGAAAGCAAAATATTATCCGCTTTTACATTTCATAAACCGGCTTCAAGGTACTCCAGTCAACAGATTGTTTTAATATATTCAGCGAGGTCCTTACCATGTAACCCTTCGTGAAGGGACTACTTCAAGGGCGTTCCTTAAATTTCAGTAAAGTCCCACAAATCGATTCCATGATCGGATCTGTGACAAAATATCCCGGGACCTCTTAAATTATTAAAGCTGATGTTATCTTCAGCATAAAGTTAAGTTTGCTGGTGCCCGAACCATTGGAACCAAATTCTAAGAGGTGCACGACCAGGCGGTAACTCCTGCTTACATGATACCCGCGTAAAGTGACAAGCTATATTGATAGTGGTCGTACGGTTTCCGACTTTCTGGTGGCCCATCGGGGGGACAAGGAGAAGGTGGGCAAGGCATCTGCATAAGCGTTGGTCGTGCGGATGTGGGTGTCGATAGTCGCGAAAAGGCCAAATTTTCGTGCCCTCCTATCCTATTAAAAAAAACACTAATTTTGAAAATTATTAAATTGATCCAGAAACCAGACGATCATAAATCGTATACTAATTTATAAAATATGTTAATGACAAAGACTCCGCCAACTAACAATGAACTTCTATTGAATTTTTATTTGTATCATGAATTGAAAGGAACTGTTTTCATATCCAATATTAATAATCGATACCTTTTTATTGTTTCCATAGAAAGCTTTTTAAGCTTCATTTTAAACAAGCTTTTACGAATTTGATTGTTTATTAAGATTTTAGGCATTTCTGACGTTTTGGATACTTTTAACAGCAACTAGTTACACCTTGGGAATTACTACGATGCTCATTTTAATATACTTAATATTTTTTGTAATAAACTATTATTACAATATACAAAATATAAAATAATAATATTAATTATATTGATTGAAAAATACCAAAAAGGCTTTGGAACCGGTAGATTGTTCCACTCAACTTTCAATATACTCTCGTGTACAATATTGAACACATATTTTTTAAATTAATACAAATACAATAAAAAAATACAACAATATATTTTCAGCTGCTAGTGTACACACAATACATATGTAACTAATTTCGTGTAAATGTATATTTTCTTATATGTATGTAATTAATAAAAGAACTATTCTATGTGTAGTTATTCAAAGAAGAAAAACTACGCTGAGAATCAAGAGGCAAGCTCGTTAAGTATTCTCTTGGAATAATAAAAAAAGAATTCAGCGTCCACTTCAGTCCCACTGTCGGATATTTCTAATGCACCTTAGTAAGTCGACTACAAAGAAAGAGCTCTTGTCAATTATAGGATAAGAGGCAATCAAGTTTTGTTCTTTTGTTCTATGTATATTTTTTTATCACTGCATAAAAAATCATTTAACCTAGATAACACATTTCAAAGTAGTGTCTGTATTAATGAATTTTCCATTCCAAGTGAACTTTCTGTGAGCATTTAACACATATTTTTTTAACATGATAATTATTGCACATAACCTTTCATATTCCACACAAAGAGGTTAAAAAAACTGAGGGTATTAAAAAGGCTTGCTCTTTTCAAAGCTCTCGATGTTTTATTTGCCAAGGACTCACCTGTAGACCTTACAACGCTGGTAAAACAGTCTACATTCACCGTATTCCCGGTCTAACTCGCTCGTGCACTTCAATAACCTACTTCCATATTTAAACAAAACAATGACGAAATATTGGTTTTAAACGAAAATGTTAGTATATATCTTCACTTTTTATGTTATACTGTCAGTCCATGTGTTATTTCCGGTTTTAATTCGATTTTTAATGAAGCAAGTCGAGTTTGCTCGGCGCTACCGACCCGCTCGAGCTTCAGTGAGTGACTGAATCTACTAGGTCCGGTTTCCCAGCGCTTTCAACAGTGTTGTTACACGAGGAATCTGTTTCCCGCATTATACTGAACGCAGTCTTTATATTCTTGCACTTTAACCATTTGATCTATATAATACATATTTTATTTTCTTTTTATGATTTTTTGCTAGCACTGAATCTTGGTTTTATAGGTAATATTTTCTTAATTAGGTAAATATTATTAAATTTAATTTTATTATATCTTACTAATATTATAAACGCGAAAGTTTGTAAGTATGGATGTTTGTTACTGTTTCACGTTAAAAACTAATGAATGGATATTAATGAAACTTTACAATAATACATCATAATTCCCACAGGAACGGGAACTGCTTTAATAATTTGCTGCTTTAATTTTTCCCTAGAAACGGGTGATTCTCCCCTATTTGCTCTCCGCCGCAGATCCTTTGTATTGTCCACAAACTGTGAACATACCTTTACAGTTCACAGCTTTTTGTTGTTGTTGTTTCCCTTGCACCCGTTTTAAAATGGATCGTGCTTACCCGTTCACACATCCAAACTTATTACAAGCTAATGTAGTGTAGTCAAGTGAAGTAACCGTCCCCAAAGGTAGCGGATGGCGATAAAAAAATATACTTTCTATTGCTTTGTACAAACATGGTTTTATGCTTTGTGTATAATTTGTTAACAGTTGGTAGCACTGACATAAATTAAAGGAGATATTTTTCGCGGTTTAGAGGTATGGTCTAAAGTATTAAGCATTTCTGTAGTATTATCGCTTTAGGCTCTAAATAGTCCACGAATTCAAAATACTAACACTGTATATCTTCTTTATTATATGAGAATAATCCACAATCTACAATGGCTGTGGTTTATCTTAATCCCGGTTAAACTTGGTAAAAAAAAAGTTATTTACAAAAGTAAATGAAATTTCTATTTAGAGTGCTTTTTCACTCCTCGTTCGTTTGTTAAATAAATGTTGTAAGCTCGTAGCTATTCTCCGATATTTCATGCATGTGCTACGCTACGTATCGTAGCAGCGTTACGAATTTCCTGGGTCGAGACGTGCTACGATTTTCTAATGGTAAATGGTTATTGTGCTTTAGTTAGTTTGCACATATTTTATACAAAGTACTTCAGAACGATTTCCTTATTAAAGAAGTGAATTTACACTTAAAAAAAAAGTAAAGTATCAACCCTTCGTGTCCCACTGCTGGGCACGGGTCTCCTACTCGAAATCAGGCGAGGAGAGTAATGGGCCAATAGTTCACCGCGCTGGCCCAGTGCGGGTTGGTGAACTTCACATACCTTTAAAGACTTTCAATCTCATCGGGCATGCAGGTTTCCTCACGATGTTTTCCTTCACCGGTGAGCGAGCGATTATCTCGTGGTTAGGGTGCACTTAAAAAATTTACACTTAACAAACTGAATGTTAACCTTTTAGTATACCGTCAAATTTAATCGCCCCTCTAAAAGAGAAGACTTTAGGGGGACGACAATATAATTTTGCCCATGATTACTTTAAATACTTATTTACTCGTTATTTATATCTCTGAAAAATTATTTAGTTTTTTTTTTTTATTTCATCTAACCATCCATTGACATCCGACTCGGCTTATTCGGCTCAATCGATTAAATCCGCTTCAAAGTTAAGTTGCGAGATTCCACCCTAACATATTATATACATAATATATACACACATACACACACACAAATTGCTAGCTAAATAAGAGTTTGGATAAATACGAGAAATTTCGATTACGTAGCACACTCCGCCTATGAGTAGATAAGGTAAGTTACTCTTTTTTCCATATAGATAAGATAAGATAAGATTTTATATTGTAGGAAAAATATTGTGTTTTCTAGATACAGGACATTTTTCCTTGTCGAGACTGGTTAAAATGCTTATGAAACTTCATATCCGTGGCCGTGGTAGTAAAGTCATAATCATGATGATTATAAAGCAGGTAAAACACGCCCTCCAGGACTATAAGTGGATGTTGGTAATCGCTCACCACTCAGTGAGTTGCCTTTTATGAAAAAATATACCGAAAGCCCGAATAAAAAAACTTGTGAAGCCATAATAGATACAACTGCTTGCGTTGAATTTCTTTTACTGACTATACACTAGATTTGGAACGAAGTATTCCTATAACAATAAAATATAAATAATATTATAAAAAGGTAAAAGTTTGTAAGTTTGGTTGTTTAGGTATTTCATGTTATTTGTTGCTCTTTCATTCAAAACTATTGAATGGATTTTATGAAACTTTAAAATAATAGTATAGCTACATACCTAATATTACAAATGTGAAAATAAGAATGTTTGTTACCCTTTCATCATCATGGAACTTTGAACACCTATTCTCGGAGGCACTAGATAGGATACATTTTGAAAATAGTTTTTTTTTTAATTTTTATATTTTAAAGGACATATTTTATTTCCGTACTCGCTCGGAAATAGAACGTACGCGAGTGTAACCGCGGAGCGCTGCTTTAAATACTAAATATTTAAACTATTACACTCCGAATACATTATTATTACATTCTGATGTATTAGCGTACGAAATATCAAACGCATTCATCACCAAAATAGTGAAATACAATTCGAATTATTTCAGTTATTATTATCATATAATTAAATAGTATTCCTATGATACTAAAAGAACACATTTATCTCTCTGTGATAGAACACTAACCTTTGTATATACTATGTCTCACTATTGTTTGCTTGCTGAAAGCTATTTTTATTAAGTACAAAAAATTCGTCACTCAAGTTTTCTTCACCGGTGTGTGAGGAAAACCCACTTAAAATACTTTAGGAAATAAATGAAAATTTGATAAATAATGTGACACTTTAAAAAATCGAGAATATAGCTCATGACTTGTGTTCAGTGTGCCAAATTTATGTTGTTAATTTTTGTTAATTCCCTATATTGTTTGTTAATGCTGTGTATTGTTGTGCTCGTTAAGTAAAGTGTAATTGTTGTGTAAAATGTCATTTATGCATGCTGTATCCACCTCTAATTGAGGCCACATTTAACTGTCATACTGTTGATTGTTACTATAGAATAACTTGTTAGTGTGTATCCTTATTGGTGGATCGAATAAATAAAAACTTATATAATTATGCTGCTGGTGTGTGCCTTGAAATGGGTTTTTCTAAAATTTCTAAGTGCACCCCAAACACGAAACCATCGCTCGCTCACCGATGAAGGAAAACATCGTGAGGAAACCTGCATGCCTGATGAGATCGAAAGTCTTTGAAGGTATGTGAAGTTCACCAACTCGCACTGGGCCAGCGCGGTGAACTATTGGCCCATTACCCTCCTCGCCTGATTTCGAGGAGGAGACCCGTGCCCAGCAGTGGGACATAGAGGGTTGATACTATACTTTACTATATAATTATGCTGTATTATATGAAACAACGATAGCTAATTGGATCACATTACAATATTATCAACGTAAAAGCCTCTGCTAAAAATATTTAAATAAAGCGACTTCGTTACAGTAGTATGTACACAACATTGTAGAAACTAATAAGAAAACACGAAGCGTAACGATCACCGTATCCTACATATGCTAACGAGTGGAAAAGGCTTGTTCGTTTTAAACTTTTAACCGTTTTTTGCATTCAAAGAGCTCCGGTAAAATGTTTGTTTCATATTTTAGTTGCATTGGCAAACTGGTAGAGTAACACTATAATATTGTTTAGTTAACGTGGCCCATGAACTTAAACTTAGTTTAACTAGCCCAGATTACTCAGTCATGTGTTACCCATTACGAGACTCAAGATGTAAAGTATCTGTGCTGGTAATACACCGCCTGTTTCATAGGAATCGTGTGGATGGTGACGAGAGTCGAGAGCGCGGCATAGCGAGTCTCCTCCACCACTAAAATAATCGTTTAGTTATATAAATAATAAATAAGTGATATTAATTTATGACTAGAAGATTTATTAATAGGATTTTATTAATAGCTTCATTTTTAGGTTCTCGAATGGCGACCGCGTACCGGACGACGCTCCGTGGGCAGGCCCTCTACAAGGTGGACCGACGATCTGGTAAAGGTCGCGGGAAGCCGCTGGATGCGGACAGCGCAGGACCGATCGTTGTGGAGATCCTTGGGGGAGGCCTATACCCAGCAGTGGGCGTCGATTGGCTGACATGATGATACGTCAAATCATTTTTTTCCTACTTTAAGTTCTAGCGCATTAATATAAAAGTTTCTTTATGAAGTATATATACAGTAACATATGTGTGTCAGTTCCGACGCATGACAGGAGTTAGAATACGAACGATTTTACTTCCATAGATTACTTACTTTCATTATTATCAGCGATAAAATGTAAAGTTTTGGTGTCAAGTATAACAGACATCAGTTTTATAAGCATAGAGAAAATTATGTCATAATTAAACTCATGTGACATATTTTCCGTAAATGCCGGTTCTATAAAAGTTAAACACACAAAGTCGACCTTTTTAAATTCGTCGCCCGAACGAGAGTAGTGTAATGAGTACCCTCGTACGTATGACCCAGATACCTGTACATTTTAATTACCAGCTAGCACACATGCTGCCTCTGGGAGTACGTGATCTGTAAACTTTTTTTTAAATGGAATTCTCAATGATTTCAAACCTTTACGTGCCTGCATAGTGAAAATTTATTCTTGCTTATACCATCTTTCTCTATAAATTATATGTTATTTTCGTACGTAATTTTTTTAGATCTTTTCAACGTCGAATCTTTAATTTAGTTAATTTTTCTATATTAGTCAACAAAGTTAGATTTTTTTTGTAAGAAAGATTTGTTGCTTCAAAATAAAGTTGGATTATAATTTGTATCAAAATAAGCATAAGTGACTCTTGTTTATTTCGTGTGTACAGTAGCTGTTGCCTATTCCTGTTGCCGTAGCTTCACCTGCGTTAACTAAGATTTACAACGGCGTCTTACCAGGATAGCCTTCCTCGTTAAATGGGCCATCTAACACTGAAATAATCTTTCAAATCCAATCAATAGTTGCTGAGATTAGCTTGTTCAAACAAACAAACTTTATATATTAGTATAAGATATAATAGTATAGATAAATTTCCTGCCAGAGAAAATACATGTTTCATCTACAGTCAAACTACACTGTGAGAGCTATTGACAGTTTTGTCCATCATCGTGGTCCGGGAGCGAGAGTAAAATTGTAATTGTGTCTAATAGAACGTGAAAATGCGACAAAAGAATTAATAAAACGTACGTGACCGGACTTGATGAAACATGTTGCGACGCTTTTATGAAATCCTAGTAATTGAGGGTGAATTGTTTGGGATTATATTAGTGGCCGTTATAACAAAATGGCTTGATAATTGGCATCATCGTCAATAGGTATGTTTTTGAGCAATCATTGAGTATTGTCTGTGGTATTGTAAGCAAAAAACTTAAAAATTGACACTTTTTGTCACTGATTAGGAAATAATAATTTCTTTTGTAATGTTGGTTTGAAATAACTTAGCATAGACTTTAGTATGAAATAGCTATTCTAATCGAATTACATTAAAACAAAGTACTCTTCCGCCTTTGTCTGCGCGCGAGAAACTCAAAAATTACTGACTGGATTTTCATACCTTTATCAGTGGATAGAGTAGTTATCATTGAAGATGTTTTCTTCATGTATGCATCAAAATCGAGAAAGGTAATTAATTTATTAATTTTTTGTTTGCTAATATTAACTAAAATATAACAAGTCAGACTTAATAAATTTAGTTCTGGTTTTGGCCGCAGGATTTCATTGGTGGCGCGGATTATATACACCACTTTAGTGACGGCTCATTAGAAGACACAATCATTCTTTTGTCATAATAATGAGATGCTTCCGTGATGGGGCACCTTTCTCAAAATTAAGCTAGAAGGATTTATAAAGCTATATTTCGCAATTGGCTTTTTGTTTTTTTTTTATTATTGTCAATGACAGTTGAGAGAAAAAAAGTGACAGCTCTGACTTATAAACAAGTGTGTCATAGGTCATAGAGAACAGTAATGGTAGTGTTTTATTGTTGAAAAAACGTTCATGTTTGACATTAATGAAGTCTTTTAGCCCAATCATTTATATTTTTAGTTTTAGTTTTAGTTTTTAAAACCTAGCGGGATTCACTGTCTATAAGTTGGTATTTTTATGTGAAATCTAGGCAATATCTAAACTCTTATAGATGATTTATTTCATAAAAGTGAACCAAGTTGTAAATGTACATGCACCTTTGAGTATACGTAAGCATCCTATAGAGCACGCGTGAATTTTATAAACTGTAAGAACAGGTACAATTCCGGATGAAGCAAGCGCGGGGCCCGTAGCAATTGCTACACTTGCTACGTGGTTGGTAACGATATTTTTTGAAAAAAAAAAAAGGTGAAATTCGAAGTGCTTGGCATCATAAACTGCGTACTTTATACGACATGCTTAGACGATATTCAAGCTTTACCCAACGTCTCTAAAAGCAATCCACAAGTGTAGTCGATCGGATAGTAATAACAAATGGTCTAAATTATAGGAAACCGCATCACCAGGCACCAGGCTCACAGCGGTCTGGAACAGGTCCAATAAACACCGCTCCATCGATACTTAATAGAACATTAATAACACCGGCCGTTTAATAACATAATGCCAAACTAATATTATCGTACATATTCGATATGAATAAATCAGTCTAGCCCACTTTCGTGAAATGATGATCAACACGTGTCTCATATATTTTAGAATCCATGCTAATAGTAACTTACTGAAGAATACCTATAATTTACACCTTAGTAGCAACTGATCGAGACTAAGTTTTTTTGCAAAAGTATACATTTAAAAATACAATTTCAACACTGATTTTGGCCCAACTGTGCTAATCCCAAGGGACCTGTTTAAATTACTGAGCAAGGAGACTACTTACCATTAGATGACTTGTGGGCGATGGTAACAACTTACCATCAGGTTGCACGTCAGCCAATGATCTCGCCTACAATAAAAAATGTTTTTGTTATCACTGACATAACTACAGGCAGGTACAGCTCTATCAAACATTGCACTTACAGAATATGGAAAAAGGCAATTTTATGGTAATAGGAGAGGATCCCAAGTAAGATTGACCTTCACCAATTTTACCGAAGGAATCACACGTGTATAATGTATTACGAAAACGTTTATTTCAAATAGGTTTACAGAAAAGCGCGCGATTGCACATGTTTCTCTCTTAAGCTAACATACTATATCGATGTTAAAACACATACAAATCATTTAAAATACATTATTTGGCTTGAATATTTCATGATTTTTTTTCCTTTACAGTAAGCAATGTGATTGACGACATGTAGAAATAAACAAGGTGCTCAATTTTTCATCGAAAAAAAAACCATCGACTTTATTATGAACTTCATCCGGATCTACTTTATTATTAATTAATAACGCGTATATATAATTCTGTTTGCGCATGCGTGTCTAACTGCGGGAATGTTTACCGCAGGTTAATAAGTGAGTGAGGCTAAACGTAAAATGCTTAAGTTGGTTTACACATCGTTAGACGAGCTCCGGCGTATGCATTATACAACGCGTTTAATCTGTCACGTGCTACACTAATGCCTACCTAGTACTAATACCTACTAAGGTACATCACTTTTAAATAAATAAATAAATTCATTTATAACCTAATAATCAAACCATTATATTCTATAATTGATAGAATGTACTGTCGGTCCTTGATGGAAATTCATGTTGTTCACTATAATGAAATTTTATCCACTTTTTCCACTATTTATTTTATATATTTTAACAGTTACAATTTAAACACGACCGGTTTCGACAAAGTCATCCTCAGGTGTAGGTAGATAGAAAAAATAAAATTACAAATAAAATTGCACAATGTTTATATTTTATTTGTAATTTTATTTTTTCTATCTTCCTACACCTGAGGATGACTTTGTCGAAACCGGTCGTGTTTAAATTGTAACTGTTAAAATATATAAAATAAATAGTGGAAAAAGTGGATAAAATTTCATTATAGTGAACATTATATTCTAGTGCCGAAGTGACATGGTTTTTATTTTGTTAGAATTCTAATTTCTATTGGCAACACCGATCCGATCCCGAGTCCTACCACCACACATGGTGGGGATATGGCCGAATCTACTCTATTATCAACTAGCTGTTACACACAGCTTCGCCTGCGTCAAATAAGTTTCAATACGGGTCTCTAACTTTTTGAAAATTTAATATAATTATAGCCTATGTGTACCAGGGATAGTGTAGCTTTCCAACAGTGAAAGGATTTTTAAAATCGGTCACTACTTGACCTATTTGAAAAATCCTTTTTCGGAGCCTATTCAATACAAACAAACAATTAAATCTTTCCTCTTTATAATATTAGTATAGATGATTAGCGCGTACATTTAATTCTGTTTCTTGGTTTGACATACTAACAAACGGACAGTAAAGTGATCCTAGAAAAGTTCCATTAAGTCATTTTGAGAAACCAAACCCTAGGAAGGTTTAAAAGAGGCAAATACGGGTATCTGAAAGCCCGACTACAAACCTGCTAATCTCTGCCTTGTGGTATGGCAGGTGTCTATGGATATCGATATCACTTACTATCGGCTGAACTGACTGTCCGTTTGCCACCTCTTTTATAAAAGACGATATTTTTCCATTAGGGGCATAGGGTTATATGAGGCCCGTGCGTAAAACCTGCTAAAATAAATATAATAATAATAAAATAAAATATTCCAGTATATTTTTTACTTCTCTCGGTGAGGGACGTAATAACCAGCAGAATTCTTACTTAATTGATTAAAAATAATATACTCTTATACTCGATCTATTGAATGTAACTATTAACTATATAGCATAATTATTTACTAAATATTTATTAATATAATGTTCGAATTAATGTCAGGACTCAGGACTGTAAAACCTTAACAAATCGCGATCATCCGTATATGTCTTATTATAATGTGCTTTAAAATCTTACTTTTAACAATTAAAAATGTAACCGATTATAAATAATGGACAAAAAAAACAATTCCTTTATATTCGTGAAACAAATAAAATTTCAATAACAGTTTAATAGGAACTTTTATAAATTACCGTCTACGATATAATGTCGCGTGCTTTCTTCATTCAATTTACAATTTGAACTTTAAAACTTTACCATGATTCGGATTATAAACTTATAAAAACTTTTTGCACGAGTGCAATCGCATTGGCTTTGATCTATGATGAAGTTTTACTTGTTTGTTTCAATTGTTCTGTAGCGGACAAATCATCGCCGTAGTCCTGAATCGCGCTATCGGTATTTGACAGTTTGCTCTTTAGGGCCTTGTCACCTATCAAACAGTTCAATCTCCAGAATTACCCGTTGGAATAAGAAAATATTGTTTAAATTTGACATTGAGTTAGATACAAGGGTTTATTTCTAAAAAAATTAAAGGAAGATTCTTTTTAATTTTGCTACGGGTGAAACCACGGGTTGCTAGTAGTAGCTACAACCTATAAAGTAGTTTTGTAGTAATGAATATTTTAAAGTTTAAGCATCTGTGACTCATTACGTCGTTCACGGCGCGAGACGTCGATGCCGACAATTTCATTAAGAACCTCTCACGATTATTAATTTCAGTGAGTAACTCTAATTATTACATGAATATGCCAGATGAAATATGCCCCCACGAGCATACTGAAATACGAGACGAAATACATACATTTCGACTCATATGTATTACTTATTAACTAACGTATCCTTTATTAACCAAATTAAATATTATAATGAATGAATGAATGAATAAACTTTTAAGGACTTTATCGCGGTTTATTAAGTTTTGACATGGCTTCGGATACAGCAATCAAATTTACGGTCACGTAAACATAAGAATACAGTACCATTCTTCATCTTTGGTATAAATTATATATATATACATATATACCGAATGAATACACTGAATGAATTTATTATTAAATTAAATTAATATTATTTTACGTAGATTCGTAAAAAAAGATTACAGTAATGGAGCATTTATAGTAAGATAGTAAGTATGTTATAGTAAGTATGTAGTTTTATTGTAGTTATTATTTTAGTTTTAGTAGTTTTAGTTTAATTATTATTGTGTTGTTCTTTCTAGGGTTTTAAAACTATCTAGCCCATTATTTTTTTTCGTTCATTACAACATGTTAACATAATAGTTTAAATAGATTCCTATTAAACAATACAAGACGGCCAAGCGCGTCTAACACGGACCGGCCACTGCACTGAAATCGTCTTTCCACCTTCAGTCGTCTTTGCGGTCATTGAGGGAGGCCTATGTTTAGCTGTGGACGGATGAAGGCTGATGATGATAAAGAACAATACAAACTAAAATGTTCAAGCCATAGCTTTCGCATTTTGGTTTCGTTGTTCAGAACAGTAATAAGATTATTGATATCTAATAATAATAAAAAATTGGTTGTCTGTAAAGTCGGTTTACGGACGGTTGTTTGACGTGTTGACGTGACAAGCATTACATTACATGCAGCATTAACCGGACTGAGCTGATCATGCCTCTCTCTCCTTCGTGCAGCGTGAAGTCCTGCGACTAATGCCCGAACTAAATTTGACAACATTGACATCTTGACATCTGTCTGGAGTAAGAAGTTGTGATATTTTAAATTGTTTTACGTGAAATATGGAGCATATAATATAAAGTAAGGTGTAAAAATTGAAGGCCGTATAATGATCGTTAAAGTGAAATAATTTTGTGAATTAGAAAGTAAAAATAAACAACAATTAACCCGGTAAATAATGTTTATAAATGTCACTGCCATGACAGGTAAATTTTTGGAGATGCCAGAGTCACTCATTTTTGCCTAATTTATGGTTAAAATATTATCATTAACTCTATAGCTACATTTATCTTATGATATTTTATATGAATATAAATACAAGGTAAGAGAATTAAAATCTTGCTCAGATTAATTATATTTTCAGGTGTTTCTATAAAAAAGATCGAATAACAAAAAAGCAATTACTTCTGAGAAGATCGTCACCCCTGCCAAAAGCCGAACACACCCGAAGAAGCTTGTTTTAGATGAATTCTACTAATCGGTTATACTTAAAAAATACAACGAAATATAAAAAAAAATGTTTTATTTTACTAAAACCTGGTAGGGAGATTTTTATTTTGCTGCTATAATTATTTTTGTCATTATTATCACCATCAGTCTTAATCAATGCACTACTGACCATAGGCCCTATAATTATTTAATTTTTTTATTGTACTAGACTTGGTGGAAAATCATTACGCTATAAATTGGCAATATTGAGTTATGAGACCGCAGCGCCGCGTCTATCGGACTTCTTAAGTGGCGCGGACTCTAGTAATACATATAAACATAACTACTATGAAAGCCTTACGTTACCTGTTTATGTTTACTCTTGAATCAAACTCTCGCATAAAGGACTTCTAAACGGAGCCACGTTCAATAGGGAATGAAAACGGTTCTATGTATAATGATGATGACGATAAATATGAGGCTTTAATAAATGCCAGTAGCGCCCGGCAGCATGCCAACTACTCATATTGGCTTCTTGTAACTTAATAACGAAATCATTTAGAATCTTCAGAAACACTGCAATACTGCACTCAGCGGAAAATTGCTTTCGCCGGGTCGTGAAGCATTCAAAATGGTGTTTGACTTGTGGATGAGATTGATGCATTCGTTATACCGACTTTATGCATGAACTTTTGATGACCTTTGCTTCGTAAGATTGGTTCACGTTCATATTTTCCTATATTAATATATAGTATTGGTACTCGTCCGTGCCTTTATCTTGCTCATTTCTTCTGTGAGACAGCTTTGCTGTGCTTGAGAATGGAGGCACGAAAGGCAGTGTAAAGACCAGGCACCGGGATTTACAACTAAATTTAAAAAAATCGTTTATTTCTTTTCTTCTTTTTCTTCGATCAGTTCTTAATAATAAGATGTTTTTCTTTAGAGAAGGCATCTTGTATATTAGGTGGTATAAGACATTTGAAATTTTACTAATAGATATGATATAAAGGAATAATCAAAGTTTTTCAAATATGGGTACTGATTTAATCTCATCAAGGGAATTAACAGGAACACCGAGCTTCCCCTAAATCCTGATGGACGGACATTCCCAGCTGCTAGTAACGGGAGGATCACGTTACGCATAGCTGTGATTATATAATCATTGTGAAACTCCATTGAAATTTCTGATATCTTGGTATCAATTTATATTTTAATGTGCGCAATAAAATTAAAAAAAAAAAAAATACCAAATTTCATATTTCTAAAAGTTAAAAACACTTTTCGATAAAAGTTTTATCTTGCTTCGCTATTTTAGACTTTTACCGCACCTACGGATGTAGCCAGGATCGGCAGCAATAAACCACCAAATTACAGTAAATACGATCTCAAAGAGCTCGAAGCATGATTATATGTAAAAAACCGCAACGAGTTAAAAGAAGAACAGAAGTATTCAAAGGAGTAATTTATTTATAATTCAAAGAGTACTTTTAGTTTTTTGGTTGCTGCAAAGTATCCCAAACGTTGGGAATTTCAAAATTTCAAACCGCGATAAAATCCGTAAAAGTTGCTTCAAAATATTTATTGTGCCTATTATAAAGTATCCTAAATTAAATAACTCCATAATACATTTGTATTACAATCATAATAGTCTAATCTTGCACTAACATATAAAACGGTAGAGTTTGTTTGTTAGAACGCACTAATCTCAGGAACTACTAGTCGGATTTAACAGGTTCTTTCAGCTTTACATAGCGCATTTTTCGAGGAAGGCTATTATAAATCTTTGTAAATCTTAGTTAACGTCGATGAAGCTGCGGGCTAGAGCAAGATAAGTCTATAAACTTAAAATTTTACAACTTTAAGAATCATTACAGTTGAAGTATATAAGAAAATACAAATCCGGATATTACAGAAGATAGATAATATGAGAATATTACACTAAATTAAAAAAATTCCAATAAAATATCGTATCCCGATCCTAATGATATCGATTATGAATATTACTCAATATCTCGGGAGTCGGGCGGGATCAAATTAGCTGCCACCTGTTACCCCGACCTTCGTAAACTCCTGACGAATGGTCTCCGTGAATTAATTAACAGAACCCACGCAAGCAAGGAACACCAGTTAAACGTTTGTTATTGTAATAATGATTTCTATTTCTTAAAGAATTTCTTTTTTCAAAAAAAGAACCACCTAAGTTAGGATTTTTTATTTTCATCTTCTAAGAATTGTGTAAGTATATAATATCAATTTTGAGAATTGCTATTGTATCGTACGCTTTTAAGGTATGAATCATAGCGCAATGTAATAACTAATAGGTAACGTAAAATACATATTATATAATTATAATATATCTTCTATTAAAACACAAAAAAAAAACTTTAACATAGGAAATGGTCTCGTAGTCCTTCAATACTTATTATCATAATATTATGTATAGGTATGTATAATAATACTAGATTAGACTAGTATTGACAAAAAATATATATTTTATTTATTTATTATTAAACATTATTAATTACGAAATTATTATTATAATACATCTGTATTATGATATAAAATTATCAGTCTATCCGTTTGTCGGGAGCGGGAGGCATCGCATATAAACTCCCTATTTTAGACATGCTACAAATGTTTTCAGAATAATAATCAGAAAATGAACAGAAAACGAGTGACTGTTAAAACTCCACAGTTTCTAATTAATAATCTTTCGACACTGACTGTTCTCGCTTTGAAGCACGTCTAACGCAGAAATTTCAATTATAAAATTCAATTTTAATAAAAACCTTTTGGTGCCACAATCGTAGTACTTTTATATCGTCTAAGTAATTGTTCTAACCTGAGCTTGGTAATAGATTTCCTCGGCCCTTCAGAATACTTTATGTGACGTTAACAAATTACCCGCGCTCCAAGGAAAACTTCTTTCCAATTAAAAAACCAAGTCATTAAAATTTACTTCAAAGAAAAGGCCAACAAGAAGGCATTGAAACATAACTTTAAAGTATTTCCTAGTTTATATTATAAATCCATCCGGATCATTTTGTATTAATGACTACAATATAATAATAAAAAGTTTATAACTTGAGCATGATATTCTTTTCTCGAAAGTCATTCGTAGTCGCTCGAGAGTGCCCGATATTATGGAATTTTGGCCGATACCACGGGCCGATGCAACAGGCCGATACCAGGGTCCGATACCCATAAGCCATACGGATCCGTTGATGATAATGCTGGTATATAATATTGAGTAATGCGCATGTATAACTTAAAATAATTAATTATATTATGAGTTATTCCGTGACCACAGTTCTATAAAGTATCCGAAACGTCGGACAAGTAAAAAGTTATTTCATTGTATCGAGCGTTTCGGTAGACGAAGTGTTGGTCGGCAAATCACCAAGTGGGAAGAAGATCTTTAGGTAGTGGCCGGTCTGTGTAGGATGCGAGTGGCAAGAGATCGGTCATCTTGGCGTTAATTGAGGGAGGCATATGTTCAGTAGTGGACGGATAAAAGCTGATGATGATGATGAATGAGTTAAATTGTTGTGAATATTAGAAATCAAACAAAATAGTTTAAAAAAAAACATTCTTTCTGTATTGTTTTTTTGACCTGATACTGAGTCTAAATATCGAGACTCACCTGGTTTCAAAATAGGCAATAAATAAGCTACTTGGTCTAGTTCCAGGTAATCTAAATTATGTTCATATGCGACGTCGACTGCTTACCACCAATTTACGTCTGCCAGATAACCTTTCCACGTTAAAAAAATGTGCTGAAATAAAAATGTGTTAGCCACATAGTTTATACAGTGGATATAATTGGAATAACTCTGACTAGACGACTGTTATCGGCGGAATAACAAATAAAACCACACAGAGCGTTGCCAAGTTCCGTTAGCACTTCCAATTTGAAGGACCATCGCAGTTAATACGAGCACATCATCCATTCCATCATGAATTTCCCTCTTATTATCTATTGAGAGATTCCAAATTGCAATAAAACATAAAACAATCATTCAAATGTTTAAACGCTGTAAATTGGTGGTAAGAGTACTGCCACAGTACTGTTATAAAATTCACTAAAACTTGTAAACATTTTTAAACATTTATAGAATTTTATTCTAACGTATTATTATCGAGTATCCTTTGAGATATCTATAGATATCATCATCATCATCCTTTATCCGTCCTCTGCTAAATATAGGATGCTTTTTAAACAACCGAGTACATTTCAATTTAAGCGAACGTAATTATAAAATCTAGAAGTAAATTCTATATATTTTTTTGTTATTACTACTAAGTTTGGAAATTTGGATTTTTAGTTGAAGTAGTTAAGGGATTTTCCTTCCAGTTAAAAACAATATATATATATATGAAGTATCAAGGTGTTTATGAATATCTTGGACATTATTGATAAACTCGCAAACATATAATGTAATGAAGCAACTTCTGGAAGTTACTAAACCTGAAAAGATACACAATTATTTGACTCATAATAATTATGAATATTCTTGTTATTTTATTATTATTATTATATATTCCAATAATTGTATTTTATCTGTTATAGTATAATATAACCACAGCTAGAAAATTTTAATAGCTGCGATTCACCTATAAAAATGAATGAAATACAGAAATAGACGCTTTCGTTTTTTCACAGTGCGTATTGATTGATACTAAAATTTTATTGCCACGATAAAGCCAAGACAACTCGGAATTTTACTGAAGGCTTTTTGTGTTTAGTAAAATAAGCGTTTCTTACGTTAACTTTTGTTACGTAGGATATTAAGAATATTTAGCAATAATTATTGTTTCCCTTATATTATATAATTGCTATGGAGTATTTCTTTCTATATTTAGGCATTTATGCATGGCATTACAATAATATAAATTATTGTATAAATAATATTTAAAGTCATAACTTAATATTTATAGTTCACTCATTTTTATAAGAAATTCAATTGAGTTCATCATAAAATGTATTAATAGAGTCGGAAAAATTTGGATTAAATCAGTAAAAACTAAGATGGGATTAAATCCGTCTGTAATCCCCTAACAATAAGTCTTAATATAAGAGTAGGTTCATGTACTTCTACAGCGGACTCTGCCCTGTTTGTTTCACCTTTAAATATGTATGTCAATACCATTATTAATCTTTTCCTCATGAGCTTTCATTAAACGCTAAGACGGCCAATCCTGCGCCACTCAATTGCCTACCATATTATAGATATATATTATTGTTAAATCTAGGCAAAGGATTTCATCAAATAAGAAATACATAATATGAATCAATATGTCTGGGACAACTTAGCCAGACTCGAACAGTTAGGTTTATAGAATAAAATAGAAACACCAAAGTATGAAATTGACGTCATTATATCTCATACCTCTTAAACTTCCAGATGAGCCATCTGCTTACCTACAGACCGATTGAGCTTAAAGGCCCAAAAGTTAAGACCTTTCGAAAAAACCTCTTAAAATTTAAAAGTTTTTTGCATGTCTGTTTAAGGGCAAAAATAGGTCAGCAATTTTTTTACAGCCTTACACGGAGTGAATGTGTAAATCCACCCGCTAACACAACATTTTCTAATTCTAGAGTTTAAACAAATAGTCAGCATAATGTTAAGCCTACAGCTTCAAAATGTGTGAATCTACAATAAAGAGGTTAAAATTAAAAGGTTGCAAGTTTCTAGAGAAATATCAAATAACATTAAAAATAAAATACACAAATCAAGAGTGGACGTCATGAATTAAAGAACTTTGAACTTTTAACGATTTATAATTAATTTCGGTTACGAATATAATATTTTTTAATTAATTTATGTTTCAGAAAGGCATTTTGGTGAATTAATTATTAAAAATTAAGAATAGTGTTAAAAATTTCAATAACTATAAATTAATAATAGTGTAAATAAAAAAATATTATTTTATTTTAAAAAAAGCGTGGGGTGCTTTTTAAGATATTATCAAAATGATAATCACTCTACTCATATCTGTCAATAAAATATTTATAACTATATTGACACCATGCACCCCACGCTTTTTTTAAAATAAAATAATTTTTTTTTATTTACACTATTATTAATTTATAGTTATTGAAATTTTTAACACTATTCTTAATTTAAATTTATTAAAATTTATTTTCTATTTTTTAGTTTGGGTTTCTATAAAAAGCGTGTTTTTAGTTTTTTAAACTATTATTTATTTTTTACTTTTTAGTAATTATTTATAAATATTATAAATACGGGGAATCAGAGTTCGATTTCGGAGAGGGAGCCTGAGAAACGGCTACCAGAACCAAGGAAGGCCGCAGGCGCGCAGATTACCCACGGAGAGTTACATACTGACATACTGACATACTGACAAACTGACAAACTGACAAACTGACAAACTGACAAACTGACATACAAGTGAAGCTAATAAAAAGCGTGTAAAAAGTTATAACAGCGAATGTAAATTGGCCATTAAAATAAAATTCATTACAATGGTGATTACAATTTGATGTACGTTTACAAAAAAGGTGATATATACTCAAAAAGTAAAATGTAAGTAAAAAAAGCAATTGGTGAGTATATAAGATTTTTTCTAAACCATCTTAACACTATGGTGGTTGTCAATTCTTATCGTTAGTTCGATATGATTTTTAACAACACATGAGAGCCTCATAGCCCTAAGCATCATATGGCAGTTTGCCAAGAATATGAGGTTGTTTCAGTGTTCACTTTAATTTGTGGGAATATATTTTATCGGATTTGCAAATGTCTGAAAGATATCATTAATATCAACATCACCAGAGTCTATCCGTCCACTGCTGAATATAGACCTCCCTCAATGAACTCAAGAAGAATCTCTTAGCACTCGCATCCAACACAAACCGGAATATTATAAAACTAGCTGTAGCAAGCAGCTTCGCCTGCGTCAACTGAGATTAAAAAGGGGTCCCTAACTTTTTGAAAATTTCGGTCAAACCGGTCAAGTAGTTTCGGAGCCTAGTCAATACAAACAAACAATCTCTCCTCTTTATAATATTAGTATAGACTATAGATGTACTATCATCATCATCTTTAATCAATCTTTTTATTTTATATGCTCTACATGTAAAAATTATTAATATTAATAATTATAATATAAAAATTATAAATTACTAAACAATCGCACTACGTTAATTAGAATCGAGTTAAGTTGGTCACATAACAAGCTCGCGAGTCGCAATGGTACTTTTGAGGATTATCTGTGGTTGACATAAATGTCCTATTTTCAATGATTCAATTTTATACACATATTTTGTACTTTTATTTGTATTTCTGATAATTTATATAATTTTCATAAAAATGATCGACCTTTTTTGTTTATTTTTTTAAGTTTTTAATTACAACTCGCGAAATATACCAAATTATGAAAAATAGCTCCTACTTTCAAAGAGCTTGTCCACTTCTTGTTATATTATGCTTTTCATACCAGCCTTCTTTTTATTACATTCCGACATATAATATGTAAAAGTAAACATTTAGATGTGTGTCGAATCATGAAAACTTGTTACTAAAAAAATAAAACTTGTTACTTCGAACGTGCTTGGCAAATTGGCAACAAATTTTAATATGACAATCGGATTCTACAATTTGAGTAATGGCACGTTGAGTCAAACTTGGAACACTGATTGTACGGAGTCGGTCCAACTTCGTCGTAACGATAACTGTCTTAAACTATTCGTTTAAAATTAAACTTTTCTTACTGGTTTTTTGTCTTAGAAATATGTGGGTCAAACTGCATTGAGTGTTTCGTATAGTCTACTTTTCTATACTAATATTATAAAGAGGAAAGATTTCATTGTTTGTTTGTATTGAATAGGCTCCGAAACTACCGATTTGAGAAATTCTTTCACTGCTGGAAAGCTACACTATCTCCGGTGAAGATAGACTATATTAAATTTTCAAAAAGTTAGGGACCCGTTTTAAATTTTAATTGATGTACTCAGTACATTGTACTGCGTACAACAGCTAGTAGTTTATATTTGACGCAGCTAGAATTTTCTCAAAAATTCTTATGCTGCCAATATTATAAATATGAAAGTTTGTATGTATGGATGTTTGCTACTCTTCCAAAAAAAAACAATGGAATAGATTGTAACGAAACTTTACAATAATATAGATAGGTCATCAGAATGACACATAGGTCAGGGGAACGGAAGTATGTGGTGCAAATTAAATACATTACAAAAATCATATTAAATACGTACCAAAAAATATATATATTGTGCTTTTTAGAATTATGCAATCGATAATCTCCCTCACACACAACGCAGCGCGAATCGCGATATGCATGCGAAATTAACAAAGTCTATTAGCAACGTTATTAACAAAATAAAATTACTAAGAATATCACCAAATCAGCCAAAATAAGTTATAAGCATAATATTGAGTTCTGTAGTGCCATATTATATTTTAATCGGTGACACGCGAGCCAGTCATTACTCATTATATTTTGAGTATCGATCAATATGGTTATATACGCTATAGAGCGGAGTATATCGAGCCGCGAGCGACCAACAATCAGAGTACATTAAAAATGTATGGAGCACGCAATGACGCAGCCCTAACGGACGCACGGGCGACGGAGGCGCGCGGGGCGGGGCGGGGGGGCAGGTCTGTGCGGTGCTGACCACAATTCGGTGGATTGCACAAAATCCTTATCAGTCGAAAACTGCAGGGATTTGTAATTTTGAAGATATGCTATAATGCGATTTAATATTAAATCAGACGCCACGTAAAGTAAATAATCATCACCGCATCCACCGTTCTACCTGCTATCGAAGTGTGCTATGTATTCAAACAAATAAATAAAATATTAAATATAATATAGTAAATGTTGCTCAAAGCTTCACCTGCGTTAACTAAGATTCATAATATCTAATGCAATAATACAATTTCTAGAATATCCTTTAAGTACAGACGTGGTTATGCTATGTAATAAGCAGTGATGTGACGTCTCATGGACGGATTCGCAAAATACGGATTACTTTATATATTTTTAATAAATCAAAATTATTTGATAAAAGGTAATATTTTGAAGGTATTCTGGAATAATATAAATAAAAATACGGGAAAAATATATGCAAAATCAACATTTATTTGGCACCTAGTTAAGCCCTATCTAATTTCAGTCTTTCAATTGTAACTTGACTTATATACTAGCTTTTTGGTATTATTAGGAAAAAAAAAATAACAAAAATGCTTTTAAATAGGTTAAAAATTAGTGACTAACATAAGAAAAAAAAGGTAATATTATATCACTTTGAATTTCAAATAGTTTCAGCGCATTCAACACACATGGTTTTAGAGCAACCCAGACAGATAGGCTTATGACATGCTACACATGTATACTTTGTACGCCTTTTAAGTCTTGAGGGACATATTTTATAGGTCTTTTTGACCATTTATGTGTTAGCTGGTGTAGGTCTATCTGGCTCTGGAGGTAAATCTTTCCCAAGAACACGCTTTACGTCGGATCAATCATACTACAAGAGAAAAGTTCATACCACAGATTTTCACAACTAATAAATGATCTGGGTTGCGTTCGAGGTATTTCAACAATATTGTGGCTCAAGGAACGACACGATCTACTAATAGATTCTTCTGCCGACCATTTAAAACCGTTTTTTCCAAAATAATATTTTTGATTTCCAGGATCAGAAGATCTTGCTGTCGGTTGTTCTATCGATTCTATCGAGTTCCGTGTCTGAGATATAATAGGCAATGTGTTTTCATCTTCTTCTAACTCGGACTGCTCAGATTCGGTTTCATGTGCACTTTCCATGTGGAAATCCGGATCAACTTGCTCATCATCAACATCGCTAAAATCACCCTCAAGTTCTTGCTCTAACCACGTTTGTATGGTTTCATCAAAGTCTGGAGCCGTGCTGGATGCCACTTTTCTTCTTTTATTACTTCTTCCAGAAGTACTTGGTTCATCCATCTGAAACAGTTGAACATTTAGTGACGTGACGTTCATAAGACACTTCTAAATAATCACACAAAACAGGACGTGACGTCCAAAAACAATAATATACTAATACTGACCTCACGTCTCTCAGACACCAAAGCACCGTACACGTGAAGCTGTTTACTCGACGAGAGCGCGAGCTAAACTGGCTAATGGGCATCGTAAACCCCGAAGCTAGCGGGGCGCGCGGGTGTAAAATATTTACTACGACAAAATTACAAATAAAATTGTCAACACGCCGTCTGTGGGACACCCACATCACTACTTAAAGGATATAATAACAAAATTAATAACAATAATAAATAACAGCTACCTGCCAGTAATAGTCCCGTCAAAATCGGTCCAGCCATTTCATAGATTACTTGGATTTTTTTATATATTAGGTAAATATTTATATCAAATTATTAAGTCATGATGATGAGATGATGATAGAGAAACTGAAAATCATAAAAATCTTTAAAAAGAGAACATAATAATTTGTTTTGTATGATGTGTGAACGGCAAGTTGCTATATTCATTATTCGTGGGTTCCGATCTATATTATGATAAAGGGCACGTAAAAATAGACCCGAGGCTCATTCCCCAAAGGCCAAAGGCCAGCGGATACATCTCTTTCATCTTTCTTATTACCTTTGAATTACTTCCAATTCTATAGCACATTTAATCATTGTTATTGTACATACACGTATCTTATTTGCTCTGTTTCATCACTTTATCAACGGAGCGAATAAGCTACATACATTAGAACTCAAAAGCACCAATGAAATAAAATTCAATATAATATTTTTCTCTATATTTTTAAGATTTGATATTGTAACAACCATATTCACAAACAATACTTAGATATGTCAGTACTCCCGAATGCATATGGTCATACAAACCAATTCATACACAATACTGAAGTGAAATACGCCACTGTGCGTCTGTCAAACCGATATAAAACACCAGGAGTCCAGGAGCGCATGAATATGAATTGGTTTGAATGACCCTATGCGTACTGTGACTCCCAAAGTATTGTTTGTGAATACTTGTGTGACTCTTTTACGGTGAAGTACATGTGGCCTTTTTCATCTTAGTATGATATAGATAGTAGATGGGCAAACTATCTGACGTGCCAGCTTACGTGGTATTTATGTTTTCCTTATTCTGAGACATCACATGTTAAGTTGCAGTGCCATATGCCTTTCTTGCCCTTCATTCCGAAACACAGCAATGCACGAGAGGAACAAGCAAAATGACAGCACTTTCCTCCCACCTTTTACGATAGATTTCCAGGCTGAGATCTGAATTTCTATATGTATGCTATGTGTGTGTCAGGCGAAGAATATCGTACACTTTATAGCGTTAGCCAATATATTACCATAAAATATTTTTAAAAAGCTTGTAAATACAACGAAAATTTTACGGTAGGTACTGTACTCCGTGTCCTAGCCCAGCCTTATCCAAATTTTATATTATATTATATTTAAATAAAGTATTTGTGATCTTAACTTTAAACTGGGAGAGGATTTATATACAGAACAATAAGGAAAACCGTTTTAAATGTAAGATTACAGATTTAATATAATCCTTCAAGCTTAGTATACAATTTTCACTTTTTCATAACACGTTAACTGAGCGTTTTATGTGCATATTAATTAAATTTAAAAACATTAGTAAAAATCTAATTTAAATGAGGCTCCCTTAGTCCTTACGAATTATTAGGGTAAAATAGTAAAAAACCTAATTCGATAAATAGTGTGTTGAACGGTCTCAAAATGCTTTTTTTTAGTAAGTCAAAGTCAAAAAATTGATGCAAAATAGTACCATAAAAGTATCTTTTTGAACGTCAATTGAGTCCACCACCGGTTCCAAAGGAAGCTCACTGAAAAAAAACCAGTGAAACAAACTCAGTGGAACTAATCTAGGAACTCTGGAACTAATCTATTTATGGCTTCCTTTAGAATTTTAATGAGTATGATGACGAGTACCTGATGGATGGTTTGAAGATCCTATCTTATCTTTATAACATACGGCTAAGGCTTTCTACGTTAGTATTTATTATCATCAGCCTTTATCCGTCCACTGCTGAACATAGGTCTCCCTCAAT
This sequence comes from Lycaena phlaeas, assembly GCA_905333005.2. Taxonomy (NCBI): domain Eukaryota; kingdom Metazoa; phylum Arthropoda; class Insecta; order Lepidoptera; family Lycaenidae; genus Lycaena; species Lycaena phlaeas. Next base: position 5,889,474 of record HG995163.1, on the reverse strand, counting down.
GAACGCCAAGACGACCGCCACCCGCTTTCAACACGTATTTATCATATTATGTGTGTTTTCTGATTAAAATAAACGCGAAAGTTTGTATAAATATTTATGTATGTTTGTTTAATTTGTAACTTATCGTCCCGCAAAATTTAATCAATATTTGATTAGCCGTATAGGCGTGAAAATGTTACAAACACTTTCACTAATTATATGAAGGATAAGCTTTCACAGCTTTATAACTTACTAGCTGTTGCCTGCGGTTTCGCCCAAGAAAAAAAACCTATTTGTAATGTATCCTATGCTACTTTTAATATATCCGAGAGTACATGGACAAAGTTTTATGATCGGTTGAGTAGTTTTTGCGTTAAAGCGTAACAAACATCCCTACTTTCACATTTATAATATTACAAAGGAAACATTCAAAGTCTATATTTCATTATATAAACTACTAGCAGCGCCCCGCGGTTTCACCCATATACTTCTCATATACCCTATGTGTTATTCTGATGTATAAGCTATATTATTGTAAGGTTTCATTAAAATCCATTCAGTGGTTATTACGTGAAAGAGTAACAAACATCCATACTAACAAACTTCCACGTTTATAATATTATATTATATATTGTATAATATTATTCTCGCAGCGCCCCGCGGTTTCACCCGCGTATCTTACGTTTCCGTGGAAGTACGGTGATAAATGCCTATGTGTTATTCTCATGTATGAGCTATATTATTGTAAAGTTTCGTAATTAAAATCTATTCAGTAGTTTTTACGTGAAAGAGTAACAAACATCCATACTTACTAACTTTCACGTTTCTAATATTAAGTAAGATAAGTAAGATTAGTAGGATGAAGGATCAAGTAGTATGAACGTTTATATAACTTGTACTTAGCCGTAGCGCAAGCCTCGATCGTATCTATCTCTGAGCACGCGGCTATTATGTCAAGTTGAATGCATTTTATTCAATTGCCAGTCGAGGGAGGACAGGGAAATTTATTCACTTGTTCTTAAGCTTCTTTGGTTTCATAGTACACGAGATAAATCCAGCTGTACCTACACTGGACAGTATAGGACAATTTATGTTCTCAAGTCGAGTAAGTTTAAGTTATTCTTTGTTTTGTGTTTGAGTATATATAAGAAAGCTTATGTGTTGGCAATTTTACTGTAATCTATAAATGTATATATCTACGAATGGTCTTAATAAAAAGGTTAAAAAATAAAAGGTCTTAAATACGTATTACAATGAATGTTCATAGCGATAAGCAAAGATAAAAATGAGCTGGAGGCCTAGCCAAAATGCCATTAAGAAAGCGTTAGCGAAGTTAGAAATTATAAAATGTATTGGATGGACCACGTGATTAAGCGCGGCCTTATTTCAATCCCACACATTTTATCAATTTCGAACTTCGCTAACGCTTTCTTAATGGTGTTTTGGCTAGACCCCCTGGAATTTCGAACTTTTAAATCAAATCTTTTATATTGAATGACTTCTCGGATTTCCTACGCAAATAATGTATTCAATCTCAAATAAATTCAAATCATATTACTTTAGATTCAGAAAAAGGAATATTCTTTTTTTACATTAAGACACTTCTGTTATTAAAAAAATGAAGAGAGTGTATAATTTGTGAGTTTGTTAAAATGGAAATTTACTTGAAACTTTTCGCAAGAATACTTAAGATAAATCATTAAATTTTCTAATGTGGGGTAATAAAAGAAAAATTTTATTTCTTCAAGACGTCTCAGAGATCCAGATTTTTATCGTAACGAGCTAAGTTCTGGCGAACAATAAACAGAGTTGAAGTAGTTAAATGGGTTAAAAGTTTGATCGGCGAAATCGGTCATTATTTGTTACTTCTGCGACTAATAATATTGTTCGACCACGTAAGGCTAAGTTGTGAGTAATGAGAAGAGTGGGTTGAAACTAAGTAAGAGCACTTCGAGTAAAGAAAAACAAATGAACGTTGAGAATATTCGAGAAAACAGAACTCAGTGCGTCTTTTTGGCCATCATCTACTATTCCGTGTGTTGTATTGTTACTTTGAAGAAGTTTTTTATGAGCTATGTTGTTATGGCTTATGAGCCAACGTAGTGATGTTTATAAATTGAAATTTTCATACTGTAGAAGAAGAAAACGCTGTAACGTTTTTATGAAATTTCAACCCATCAACTTGCGTGGTTTAAAATAAATATTCGAATGATATAGTTTTAAACCATATACCTATATTCTTAAATCAAAACATTATATATTCAATACGAAGTGCTACTTTTCAGCCGATGTAGGAATTATGAAGGAAATATCGCAACAACTAATTAGAATGCTCGGTGATATTGCGAAAAGTATTTTCGTTTTAGTCTGAAACGGTTTCAAGCGCTATTACAATTTTCATTAATTCACTTATGTTTTAAGAGAGAGCTTTATACACAGATACTTAAATATCAGTGCTTATACCAGACGCAAAACTGTTTGAATAGCCTGCCATGTATGCTCTTTGCCTCATGTTATATTCACGTTACAAAATCTAAATTAATTTATCGCTTATTAATATGAAAATTCTCGCTTCAGTCGGCCAAAATATCGCTTTATGAAATTGTTATTTATTAATATAGGAAACCGTCGTGATTTATTCCCGTGTTTATTTAAGCGATAGTTATTTCAATAATCAACTTGTTATTATTCTATTTTTAAATATTTATATTTCTATTTAGACACATCAGATAATTATTTATATAATAATTTATTGTGTACCAGCATTTTTATGTGTTATTTTTTTTGTTACTACTCAAGTGTAGATAAACTGTTATAAATATATACTTATTATTATTGTTATTATTAACCATCTGGTTAATAATAACAGGTGCTTTAGTAGGCACCATGGTCTTGGCGTTCATCGTGGAAACCCTTTGATCAGCTCGCCTCACCACACTCTAGAAGGTATGCCAGAGACAGCTCGCATGCTCGAAAGTGATGAAACCTGCTTAGATCATTAATATGACATATTAATATGACATAATATTGATCTAAGGAAAACCGTAATTTCGCAGTGGAAGGGCGTGATGTGTGACAAAAAGAACGATGCTATGTCCTCCCTCCTCCATCGAGATAGTATGGGAGTTCAAAGAAGATGCTGACCGTCTCCCGTCTAACGGGGCTCAGGGTAAGATTGGATGCTTGCTCCGGTAGAAAACTTGCGGCGTCGCGTCGGTGGGGATGGACTTACAAAAAACCCATATAAATACAAAATAGTATTGTGTTCGATCAATCATAGATTAAAGCAAACCGAATACCATACACACCGCTTTAGTTCAATGATGACAGTGATATGACCGTAGCGTACGCAGTCATTGATCCAAAACACAAGAGAGATCTAGATATAGGGACGTGAACGCCCTGAGATGACACCGATATGTATGTAGGTGACCAGCTGCGCAATAATATTAGACGGGCCATTTACGCTATATACAGCGTGGTTTATGTACGTCGCAATTAATACAATATAAAAAAAAGAAACATGGACTATACCTAGCGATTACAAATAATGTTAATACTAGAAAGAGTCATGCTCATGGCAAAAGAACAAAGAAAGAAGCAAGGATAACGCAAAAAAGAATAAACCAATTTTTTATATATAAAAATAAATATAATAAACTACAAAACGTATTTTGAACCTCTAGGTTTCAGGAAACTCGATAAAGGTCTTTTCAATAAACTCAATAAACCTTCTTATTTTGAGTTTCACAGGAATTCGAAGACAAAAAGAGACTGGAGTTTTTCTTCGTTTATTTGCTATTATTGTTTTTAAATAAAACTTACCAATATTGAATACGCTGAGCGAGTTAATTAACCAAATCGCAAAACTATTAGTACCCTTCACTAAGCCTCTTCTAAATTTCTAAACGTAAATAACATGAATATTAAGTGAAGGTTATATGTATAAGTTATTAAAATAATGCATTTATATAGCATTTAAAACGCCAATACTCATTTACATAATTATTAAGTGATAAATGTTAATGGAACGAAAGCGTTATGGATAATAGCGATAAATAGGTAATAGTCTAAATATGATGATATTAATATTTGCAACAAGGTTTAATTAAAACATAAATCCAAAGAATGAAACGAACAAATAAAATAAGTTATATTAAGTTTCATTTTTTTTAAGTAACAATGAATAAAGAGTAAATCAATAAAAACACCGAGTACCGACGAATTAAGCACCTCCTTTTTTGAGGTTGGTTAATAAGTATTACAGTACAATTTATTAATGTACAATATAAACCAGATTTTATATTAAAAATATACATTGTATTGTTTTCATATTATTATGTTCACGCGAATTTTACTCACAACGAAACAACTCTTACAGTTCTTATCGCGGTTTTTAAAACTCAATAAACCGCAATAAAATCCATAAAAGTTGTTTTATTAAAATGATACATGCTGTATTAAGTAACGTTCACTTTTTTATTTATGCCTGAAGTAAAACGAAATAATTAGTAACGTAATAAATAATGATCTCATGGATGTTGTAAAACCTACATCCATGTAAGACTACTGTAAATATGACTTGAGAGTCAGCAGTAATACTGTATTTTGCATAGTAATTATTTGTACATACATACTAAAACATGTTGTATGTAAGAAAATGTTGTCAACGCCTGTAAATGGCAAGTTCACGGATATAATAATAATAATAATAATAAAAACTTTTATCCCTGGAACGCCTTAACAACATTAAAGAAGAAGTAAGAAATGAATTACAGCAAAGTATAGCCAACACTGAAGTGGAAGAAACAGGCAGTGAACTTAACACTGAATTATCTTTGACGCAAACAACTAACGATAACCAACTACACGAAACACAGCTAGATATTAATATTGACATAGAACCTGAAAATAGACAGAATAACACACACACTCAAAACCTGTCGTCTGAGGCAGCCCTGCAACTGGAGACTATGTTTACAGATGTGATTGACAAATTTAGAGAAACTGATCCAACAAGCAGACCGAATTTACCAAAACTAAAAACATCAAAAAAACTGGCGCTCATTATAAATCACTTAAATTCTAAAACAATACCAAATACTATTAGGTCAGATATAGATTTCGAAACATTGCAAACAATTATTTACTGCGCAGCCTATACTACAGTAAAATTCAGTGGTACCAAAATATTTGAACATACTCAAAATTTCAACACAAAACGTGAAGCCCCTTGGTGGCAGAAGCGCCTAGAAAAAAGAATAAATAACCTAAGAGCGAATATAGGGAGACTCACCGAATATATAAGAGGTACCCGATCACCAGCACTAGAAAAACATATAGACAGAATAAAACAACACTTTAAAATACACTCACAGCATGAAACTCAGAATACAGAAATTCCCCACTACCTGGATACCCTGAAACAAAAACTTAATACATTAGCTAATAGATTACGAAGATATAGAGAAACGACGAACAAGAAAAGACAGAATAAAGAATTCTCTAATAATGAAAAACTATTCTACAGAAATTTGAATAAACAGCAAAATGATCCCTCTGAAAAACCATTACCTAGAACTCAGGCTTTACATGATTTCTGGTCTAAAATATGGTCCACTCCTAAAGAACATTCGCACTGTCAGTGGATAGAAAAAGAAAAAGATAAAATTTTTGATATAATACCTGAAATGAAATTTGAAAACATAGAATTAGCTCAGCTTCAAACTGTAATAACCAAAACACATAATTGGAAAGCTACAGGAACAGATAAAATACACAATTTCTGGTATAAAAAACTCACTTGCACTCACCTTCTTTTACATCAGCATATAAACACATTCATCCAGTCACCCGACAAAATGCCAAAATACATAACCGAAGGTATCACGTACATGCTACCTAAAGATCTAAAAGATTCTGAAAATCCATCTAAATACCGACCTATTACATGTTTACAAAATATTTATAAAATAATTACATCATGTCTAAGTGAGGCGATATATAAACATACACAAGAACACAATATCTTAGCAGAGGAGCAAAAAGGTTGTCGTAAACATAGCCAGGGATGCAAAGAACAACTAACAATAGACGCCGTAGCCTCAAACCAAGCATTTAAACACAAGAAAAATTTACATACCATGTTTGTTGACTATAAAAAAGCTTTCGATTCCGTACCACATTCATGGCTCATATAAATCTTAAAACATTATAGAATAAGTCCAATCATCATTAACTTTCTTGAAAAAATTATGCTTCACTGGAACACGAAATTAAAAATATGCGCAGATATGAACACGACCGTTGAGACTGATGTCATCCCCATCAGAAGAGGTATTTTTCAAGGAGATGCTCTAAGCCCTTTATGGTTCTGCCTTTCACTCAACCCATTATCTTCTTTACTCAACTCCACCGAAACAGGATACAAAATTAAATACAACTCATTGCACGCCCGACTTACCCATCTCATGTACATGGACGACATTAAAATTTTCGCAAACTCCATTCAGGATCTACACTATTTAGCTGACATCACCCAAAATTTTTCAAATAATATTTGCATGGAATTCGGAGTCGATAAGTGTAAGATCCAATCTGTAAATAAAGGAAAAATAGAGAACTCGACGTACCGACTAAACAATAACGAAGTAATAGGACCAGTAGACCAAGCTGAGGGTTATAAATATCTGGGATATAACCAAACGCAGATAATACACCATAAAGACACCAAAAAAATATTACGAGATAAATTTAAAAATAGAATCCATAAAATACTCAAAACTCACTTGAACTCAAAAAATACAATTAAAGCTGTTAACACTTTTGCAATCCCAATTCTTACATATTCATTTGGAATAATCAAGTGGACTAAAACTGACCTTAAATCTTTGCAAACATCTATTAATACGGCACTAACAAAACATAGAAAACACCATCCAAGATCCTGTGTTCAGAGGTTGACCTTACCTAAAATAGAAGGGGGTAGAGGGCTGATAGACATCACTAATTTACACAACAAACAAGTCACACTTCTCCGATCATACTTTTACAATCGCTCTAAGGAATCCCCAATACATAACGCCATATGCCAGTCAGACACATACACACCACTCATGCTAGCCGATCATTCTAAACCAATCACAATCATTTCAAATCAACAAAAAATTGACGCATGGACTCAGAAGTCTCTGCACGGCCGCCATCGTATGGATTTAACCAGTATCAATGTTGACAAAGTAGCGTCAAACATGTGGTTAAAGAGAGGCGAGCTGTTCCCAGAGACCGAAGGCTTTATGATAGCAATTCAGGACCAGGTCATAGACACAAAAAATTATAGAAAGTACATCATCCGGGATAACACAGCAGGAAGCGATCACTGCAGACACTGCCACAGACAACCTGAAACGATTCAACATATCACCGGCGCCTGTTCATCCATAACACAAACAGACTACAAACATAGACACGACCAAGTAGCAGCAATCATACACCAGATACTCGCACTCAATCACAACCTCATCACAGATAAAAATCCATACTACAAATACACACCACAAATCATACTAGAATCACCAGAGTTTAAATTATATTGGGATAGGACATTACTGACAGACAAGACCGTACATCACAATAGACCTGACATAACTCTGCACGATAAACAAAATAAGATAGTTTACTTTATCGACATCGCCATACCTAATTCACACAACCTCACAACCACACACACAAATAAACTAACAAAATATACTGACCTCACAATAGAAATAAAGACGCAATGGAAAGTTAACACAGTCAAAACTATTCCGATAGTCATTTCAACCACTGGCATTGTACCTAAAACGTTGCACACTTCCCTCAAAACACTCAACATTCATCCACTCACATACATCACCTTACAGAAAGCAGTCATCCTCAACACATGTCGCATCGTCCGCAAGTTTTTAGCTAATAATAATAACTAATTAACACATCACCTGTAGTTGTTTGGCCACAAGCCCGCAACTTCAGTAGAACCCTGTAAAGGAGAATGGAAATCCCAAAAAAAACATAATAATAATAATAATAATACTTATATACTTTTTATATTAATACTTATATTTCAGATTTTTATTTTATAATACACATATTTAATATACATCCATGACCCAAGAACACAAAAACTTTTCCCGTTCCGTTTTCGTGTTCCCTGGCGAGATTCGAACTCACTACCTCCATGCTTGTGCGCCAACGCGCTAACCACTAAGCCACAGAAGACGTCAAAATAATCATTTTTTTTTTAAACTAAAACTAGCCCAGACAACTAATTAAATGTTGCCTACTCTGAAACAGTAGTCTGAAACTTAGTATCGATGCCAGTATATAATATAAAAAGTATCCAAGTAAAAGATAAAAAGAATCGACCCTGTATACGAGCGCTATTGGCACAGCGCGTTACGCATCAAAGTGCGCTGCGTCGGCTGCTGCGATCTGACGTCGGTCCACTACTTATAAATAAATAACTAACCTGCCGTAATATTTCATGCTGTTATGAATTTAGTTGAAGAACATTATTAATATTTTGCTTAGGTATACATTACCTTTTGAGCGACGATGGTCCAGTGGGAGCGACGATGGTCCAGTGGTGGGTGGACTCTGCCTCTTATGCGAGAGGTTCCGGGTTCGATCCTGACCCTCCCGTGTGTGCCTTAAAATGGGTTTTTCTAAATTTCTAAGTACACCTAAACACGAGAACATCGCTCGCTCACCGGTGAAGGAAAACATCGTGAGGAAACCTGCATGCCTGATGAGATTGAAAGTCTTTGGAAGTATGTGCACTATTGGCCCACTACCCTCCTCGCCTGATTTCAAGGAGGAGACCCGTGCCCCGCAGTGGGACATAAGGGGTTGATACTTTACTTTTTTTGTACATTACCTTGACAATCTATGAATATATCTGTGGAGTACCCTAAAGCTCCTACAGGTAGTCAAACTTATCCCTAACACGTCATTAACATGGCGATTTCTTTTTTCGTTAATTAGATAGATAAACGGATAAACTAATCACCGAATTATACTGTAAGTAGTGAATGTCGTTGAACATAAACGAGACGCCTATATTGAGACGAATATTATTACTCTTTCTCTCCTTTTTCTGAAATTCATAAAAAATGTTTTACGGGAGAAATACAAGCAGAAAAAGACGTAATAGAACCTTATCTCATCAATAAATATATGAACAATTCTCACAATCGTCATACAAATAATCGTTGCTTAAATTTTAATATATTTATATATTATACACATATTTTATATTATTAGCTAATGTGAAGTATTAGCACAAAGACTATTCACCACATTTGAAGCAAGTGCTTCGTATGATTGAAACATCAGGTTCGTACTTTATAGTTAGTGCAGAAGCGTGTCAGTCGTAAACTAAATTAAGCGAAGTGTGCATTTACCCCTGTATACATATATCATGCGACTATATTCTATACAATTATCAAGCACCTTAAAATTCCCACAGAAATAATGATGATATTGCGTTGATATCGCTGAACCTCCTCCATAACGACTGGTAATATTATGATAAAATTGTACATGTGTCTAATATGTTCAAGTGGATTCAAGACTGAATAAGATTGTTCGGGAAGAAGGTCTGAAGATTCGCCAATGTTTGTCGGGTCCTCTGTTGTATTATAAATTAAACAATACTTAAATACATAGCTATCTTGCTACGACGGCTGCCTGATCGAGGGGGCTTACTGCTTAGACAAGGGGGCTTAGTCAAAACGCCATTACGAAAACGACAGCGAAGTTCCGTCGTCGCCGTTATCGTGAACGATCAAGATCGTTCGATCGTTCAATCGACGACGTGATTTAGCCAATCACAACTTCGAACGAACGAACGAACTTCGCTGTCGTTTTCGTAATGGCGTTTTGACTAAGCCCCAAGGTAACATAAAAAACGATAACGAAGTTCGAAAAGTATAAAATGTATGGGTTGGACATAAGTCGCACTAAATCACGTGGTCCAACGTTATGGTAACGTAATCCTATTGGTAATCAATCGTTGTTGTAAATATTTTATTGGCTACGAAATTGTCATTGATAACTCAGAGACGATGACGAATTTCGGTATATCCGCTACGAAACTATGCCTAAGTCCTCAGACTTCTGTACACTTTATGCAGCGGTTACGGGTTATATATCCTAAATCTATTGCCATTGCTAGGTTAACGTGGTTGTATTGTGTAATTATACGCCGTTTAAAAAATACTTACTAGAAAACAAGAAAGCAAGCCAGTTTGTGGGAGAAATAGCATTTTTGAAAATGCAAGATTCTTTGACATCCAACCCCCAATGGCATAGTTTGATTCGTGCAACATATTAGAGGTTGATCAGCCATCCTGGTATTTTTTTGAAGGAGACCTCTATTCCGCACAGGACATTTACAGATGGGCTGATGACGATGATATAAACAAAATGTTCCTACAAGTTTGACTAAGTTACAAAGTTTTATTTACTTTGAACATATTACAAATACGTATATGAATAAATTTTATTTGTTTACTTGTACTAACTTTCATCTAATTAATAACTTTATTTGATGTTCTCATTTTGAGTTCTAGACAAACAATCTATAAAGTTCTTCGAATACACAATACCCAACTTATGTTCTATATTTTGATAAACACTGCAATAAATATCTATTTTTTTATTTTTTATATCTAGACATACAAACAAAATAAAAACAGTACGATGAAGCGTAGAGCACAGAATAAGGTGAATAATTTTATAACATGTTGTAATCAAAATCCACTCAACGGCTGCTCAATCCTACTAATATTATAAACGCAAAAGTTTGTTAGTATGAATGTTTTTTACTCGTTCACGTAAAAACTACTAAATGGATTTTAATGAAACTTTACAATAATATGGCTTATACATCATAATAACGCATAGGCTATAATTTATCACCGTACTCCCAGGGAACATTAATATTATTACTATTACCGTCTGGTACCTATAGCTAACAGTAAACTGACGATGACGAGCGCCTAGTGAACTCATTATTAATTAAAACTTGTAGCGGCGTCCATATAAACACCAATAGAAAACGCCTCAAGTCGTGAATATGAAAGCTGTGACCTATTTCCTCAGATGGAATTGCCTAAGGCTGCACTTTAGCAAACGCGCCACTCGCTAAAACATTTTAGAATATTAGAGTGTACATATATTTCAAAGCTCTTTTTATTCTTGAAAATGTTTTATACGAATGCAAAAGTATAAACCAAAGAATTATGAGAACTCTCTAATAAATATTTGTAGGTCAATGTAACATTTACATTGTTTTCGTAAATACATATATCAAAATAACTTTTAGGTAATATTTGCTTTAGTCTGATAGATATCCTTGAAGCAGATTTTATTTCTTATATTTTTACTATAAATGAAACGGAATTTTTTATCAATCAAATCAAAATTATGAAAATTTGGTAGTAAAAAAAAAGTAAATGTAGAATGAAAACATTTTTAACTCATAATATTAATATTATTCATTATGATGAATAATCAGTATATAATATAACATATTTGCGGATGTGAATATCTTGATTGTCTTAAAAAACCAACACTATGGCACATATAATCTTTATTGCTTAATTTTAAAAAATAAAGCGAATTGCAGCGCTTTTGTCAGGGTTTGCAGAGATCTACCATTTTCTAAAACAGACGCGTAATGCGTAGAGCTCTTTGTACTCAGTTTTTTATTAATCTCTGATTGTGAGAGTCATATTATAGAGGACAGTATCATCGGCAAATGGACCTAAATATGAACGTTAGGCATTCTAGGGATCGCTACAAGATCAAGAGTAGGGGTGCCAGGACCGAGCCCTCGGGTACCCCATTTGATCACTGCCCATATGTTATGTCGAAATGAGAACAATGCGCCCTTTGTCCCATATTGATTGTCACGATTTGTTACATAATTTCGTATGTTGTGCGTTAGCTTGTATAGCACACGAACTTGATAAGGCTGCGTTTCCACCGGAGATGAGCTAAACTGCGTTGCGAGGAATGTGTTTTTAAGAACCAATAGAAACGCTTCATTTGCCTGACCACGTTCAGCGCAACGTCTCTATTGGGTCTTGTAAAGCACATTCCTCGCAAAGCAGCTTAGCTCATCTCCGGTGGAAACGCAGCCTAAAGCTAGGTAAATCAAGCCGTTGTTCCAAACATTATTGAACGCTTCTCTTATGTCTACGAACACAGCTCATGTGACTCTAGCTTATACATGCCTGGTTAGACGTTGTCGTATGGTGGTACGCAGGTGGTGTATCCATTATCTACCTATCTACAAAAGTTTGGCATTCATTAAAGAACGCTTTTATGCTTTAGGTGATGAACACATGATATATAATAATGCCCTAAGTTCCGTTGCCCAAATTCAAGCAAAATGTGCGAGAGTAGCGATAAAAACGTTTGTCTAAAATGAATGTACACGTAAATAAGACTGCATGACAGTAAACCAACTTATTTTTAGTTCCAAAAAAATCATTAAAAGTTGTCACATTATTCTGAGTTTTGTGCCCGAGCGCGTTTTTGAAGCTATAAATAAAGTTGTTCTAACTTTCCCTTTTTTCAAACAAGTCAAGACAAAAGTTTGCAGATGTGACCCATACGGTAGCATTTTATAGTACTGCTAAATATTTTTTACATACATCTGAAACAGCTCGACGGATTTTCATAAAATTTAGTAGGCAGAAGTTTTCGGAGGTTATAAATCGATGTAGCTGTGTTTCATTTTAGAAGCGCCATTTTATCCGTATTAATTATCAAGCAATGGAAAACCGCTACAATGTAATTAGCTATCATTTAGGCCTCGTACGCACAAGCGCTTTCACCGCTTTTTTATCAGGCATTGTTGGATTTTTAGCGTTGGGTAATTGGACATCAAAATAATCGAATCGAGCATAGGAACTCAGAACTCGCTCCATCGTCAAGTTTTAAAGCGACGCTCTTTCGAACTTTCGTGCGAACCAGGCATTCGATTCTTCATTTCGATTATTGATTTCCTGTTTTTTTTTTTTAAGATTGTTCTTTAAAAAAACCCAATCATTTTTCCCCTTTTCTTCAAGTTCCTTCATTTGCTAAGAAAAACTTTCAAGCACAAAAACAGTGTATGGTCTGAGGTTAGAGTAATATAAATTTGATTTACAAAAAACAAAAACCTAGTCATTTTTTATGTCAGTTGTTAGGCAAATGAGCCTGACCTAATGGCGGGTGGTCAGCATCCGTAAACTAAAACAAACAAACAAACCTCAAACTAGCAGAGACAACTCATTCGCGTGTTGCCTTTCCTAACTCCTGAAACGTAACATCATCAACTTATCCTGCCCTCCTTTTTAAGACACGGCTCTATCACGAATGAAACAAGTAGGGACTAGGGTCGTGGCTAGTGGTAACCATGCAGATTGCAGACAAGAGCGCGACCCAGCACAACCCTACCAGTGGTAGAAGTTCACATAAGGATGTGAAGAAATTATTACTGGACCAAGGGGTCCAGTAATAATTTCTTCCAGCTCCATCACGCTAGACGTAGCCACGTCGCTTATCTGCAACACATACATCGTATTGTGTTATTATATCTGCTAGTATAAAATACTACCCTAACCCGGCAGTTTTTTGATATAATTCCGTGTAATTCCTGTTTTCGTGAGAGTACAAAGATAAAAATGGTAAAAGAATTTTTAAAATCGCTTAATTCGTTTAAGAGGTGAAGAATAACAAACAAAATAAAATATTTCCAGTTAATATTATTTAAATGTAGATTGTTTGACAACGAGAACAGAATAGAAGATTGACGAAGATTATTTTAAATCTTTGTCGTAAGTTAGGTAGTAAGATAGTAAGTAGACTTTTCTGGCTGTATCTTTTATATAATTATTTTGGATATAAACGCGTAGTATCTTTCTACAGCAGCAAGTGATCCCCGCGACATCACACAATATAATAATATCTTTCCGGAGACAGTGCATACCTTCCCGGCCAGCAGAGCATCATTGAGTCTCTTGAGCAGGTCATCCACAGCCAGCTCCTGGCTCGGTGCCAGCGGGGCCCAGCCACCCAGCGCACCGCATCCGCCTGGAGACAAAACATACACACTTAAATATTTAACCTTAGAGGTCAGTCTAGAATCAAGATGTACAATAATAGATGCTTTTAATATCTCAGTAAAATAAATTGTTTTTCAAATATATATATATTTTTTTTTTTTTTTTTTTTTTCGGTTGGATCTATGCTAATGGTCCTAGTGACCGTTATGCGTCATCGGAAATGGGGTGATCCGGTTGGATCATCCTATGACGTTAAAAATTTGGGGGGTTGCCCCCCGCCATGTTCATGGCGTCGGGTTTGTACCTAACTTGGTAAGCTACGGTCGACTGGTTTGGAACGGGTGACGTTAGAAACCTATCGTGAGGGCCGGCCCTCCCCTCCCCCGGTAGCGGGGGAGGCGGGTCAAGCGCGGGACCCGAGCAAGCTGCCGATAGCAGAGTGCTATCGGTGATTACACGGTCTATATTGGTGTCGACTCGTAGCTGATCTGAGCCTATGCTGTCGCGGTTGATCCGGATCAACTGGTCAACGGAGTGTAGGGTTCGACGTCGCATACGACCCCGGGGCCCATGCGGCCCTTAAGAAATTATTACTGGACCAAGGGGTCCAGTAATAATTTCTTCACTATTGCATCAAATTGAACCTCTATTCAAATTAACAACAGTTATATTTGAAAATCGCGACCTCAGACTAGATTCGATTAGGGGCCATTTCAAAGCGATGTCAGAACGTCACTTCGAAAAGGCACTTCTCCACCCGAACCCACTCGTCGTGAGTGCGGCAAACTACACCCCCGATAGCTTAGCACCTAATAAGTCTAGGTTACCTAAGAATGTCATAACCGATCCTGTTGATAAAATCACAGAACTGTTAAAGCGCGACGCTGAAGCGCGACGTAAGCTACAACACACACTCAGACATAACACAGCCGGTGTTAGGCACACATTCACACCGCATGGGCCCCGGGGTCGTATGCGACGTCGAACCCTACACTCCGTTGACCAGTTGATCCGGATCAACCGCGACAGCATAGGCTCAGATCAGCTACGAGTCGACACCAATATAGACCGTGTAATCACCGATAGCACTCTGCTATCGGCAGCTTGCTCGGGTCCCGCGCTTGACCCGCCTCCCCCGCTACCGGGGGAGGGGAGGGCCGGCCCTCACGATAGGTTTCTAACGTCACCCGTTCCAAACCAGTCGACCGTAGCTTACCAAGTTAGGTACAAACCCGACGCCATGAACATGGCGGGGGGCAACCCCCCAAATTTTTAACGTCATAGGATGATCCAACCGGATCACCCCATTTCCGATGACGCATAACGGTCACTAGGACCATTAGCATAGATCCAACCGAAAAAAAAAAAAAAAAAAAAAAAAATATATATATTTGAAAAACAATTTATTTTACTGAGATATTAAAAGCATCTATTATTGTACATCTTGATTCTAGATATTATATTTCGATACTTCATATATAAATATAGATATTCCATCTACAAAGTTTAAGGTCGTAAGTCGTCCAAAATTAGTCTCGGGGGCAGCGTTGTATTGTATAGAAATAGCTGGGGCCGGACTTATTTTATGCTACATTATTATAAGCAAGCACCCAGGAAATAACAAAATAGTTACATAAAACGAGATTTTTGTGCAGCTTAGCATTACTATTCATAACGGGGTTTTAATTTCATGACTAATAAATAATATAATATAATATAAAGAGTGTTATCAATTGCAAACAGTCATAAGGGTATAAAATAAAACCATATTATTTGTAAAAATATTTATGTCAATTTCGTAAAAAAAAATATGCAAATTTTATTAATAAAAATGTCTTGACAATTTGAAAATAATATTTTACGCATTATTTTAAACCACATTATTTATTACAGCCATACTCAGTTCAATATAAGCCTTCTTATAAAAACGCTTAAGAGAATACTTTTTTTAATTTATTTGCAATTCATGCAGCTATATAAATGTATTTCCTAATTCAGTGACCGTTTTATAAAAATCGGTTATCTACATTTTTCCTAAGCTGTGTAAACCAACCAAGAGCTTCATTATAATCTATTTTTATTATAGTGTAGTATCACATAAAGAATTAACTGCAAAATTTTTGCGCAGCAATTATTTTGGTACTGTGAGACGCGCTTCAAAGGATCTGCACATCACAGGACAGTACCCAGTAAGGCCCAGCACTCTCTTCATGTGAACCGACTAAAACAATAAAATCTCCTGCATGTCCTAATAGTGTGTATTATATATTTGTGTTATAATAATTGTGAATTACATAAACTTATCTTCAAATATTTTACATAATTTCAAATAATCTTGTATACAATATCAAAAGACATGGACCAGTATTAAATACATCGAGACATAAGTGTTAAAACTAAACTCAATATGAGTGAACGACGTCTCGACGATTTTTCAATTTTTCTATTACACCAATGCTGTTCTGTGGAATAAAGTGTAAATTAAAATGACATTTTAATATATATTTTAATTATATTGATTCTTACGGTATTCATTGATAAAGGTAGTACTTGATGTTTGATGATAATGTATTAACTCTAGTTGCTTATACCTATATGAAAGCACACAAGCGACAAGAGATTTGAATACAAAATAATTCAGGAATTTTCGAAATGTTTTTTTAAGAAGTAAATTATATATATCAAATGACTTATTAGGCATTTTTAAGGTTTCAAAGTCTGAATTACCGTGGCTAGCTGGCGGGCGTGGAGGCGCTCTTGCTCATCAGCTTGGCGACCATCTCCTGCACGCGCTTCATCTCGTCCAGCTGTGACGTCACCTGGTACAGGCGGTTCTCGCGCTCCACCACCGTCTTCTCCAGGTGTTTGATGCTCTGCAAAACGAACTCACGTTTTCAAACTTCACATTTCAAATTTCATAGACACTATACAAGACGAGTAATTAGTCGAAGTCGCCCTTGAACATAAGCTATGTAGTTACATAGTTATGTACGGGAGTAACCGAGGGCGGCAGCTAGTCTCTATAAATTATCGATCGACTATAATATGATGTCGTCTTATTTGCGACCTACTTCTATCTATAAATTATGTATCTCATTTTGTTGACAAAAGAGCAACCCCTAAGTTTTTTTTCCGTTTTTCTTAGGGGATCCTTTTTTTTTCTTTTACGCCGGGAAATGCACAGACGCATCCCGCAGGGGAGTGGGTCTCCTCAGGCAGGTATGTGGGACTCGCTGCGCCCGAAAGATGGTAAGTGGACGCAGCTCTACCCACTAAAACCCGACGGGTGCCTGATCTGCTAGCAACAGAGCACCTCGATGGCTAGTCAGTCCCTCAGGGGACCGACGCCTCCTCCACAGAGCGGTTGCCCCGCAAAACAGAACAACCACTCCCAACGTCTGGACAGTACGATGAGGTGAGGTTCCCATCCTCACTCCTTGCCCCCTGCTCTTTAGTCCCCTCTTCTTATAAGAGGGGTACAAAGAGCCTCCTTGGCTCAATTCGCTTCGCCCAAGGTGTTGGAGACACCCTGGGCTACTGAGCCTTCTTAGGAGATCCTGCATCTCAAACTATTAATTTTTGTTAGTTTTTATGACTATTTCTTTTGACATATTTCAAGTGTACAAGTACCTACGAAATAAAGATATTTTGATTTGATTTGACCATCAGTGCCACTCACCGCGTCCTTGGCGTCCAGCTCCTTCCTCAGCTGTATCTCGGCGCTGGCCGCCTCCTCCAGCCGCTTGTCTCTCTGTTTCACTCTCTCCTCGAACTTGACGAGGACCCCAGCTAGCTCGTTGTTTTTGTTTGTCTGTAATTATACACTGACATCAAGAACAGACAAAACTGAAGGAAAGAAAAAGTAAATTGATATATAAGTAAAGTAGGCAAGGACGCCGTCAAGCCTCCTCCTAAGAGCTCAATGACGCCATGATAAATGAATTAAATCGCGACTATCTCTGTATCTCGACTACCTCGTGTGTTTCCTATCCTTTGATAGGATGATAAGTTTCCCTTTACCCTTCTCTCTGAAACGCAGAAAAGAAGTTCTTCAATAAAAACCAGCAGAATACCCTAGCGGCTAACCTGCCCTGCCGACGAGTCGCGCACATACCTCCCACCAGATACACAAATAGAGTAAGGATAGCAAAACCAGTTAGCATCATTCTTTATGAAAACATTTTATTTTTAATTTACTTCGTCTATAATAGAATATTATCAAAATAATATACGATTATAGCTATAATACATACCCTATTACATATTACTAGTACGCTCGCTCACATAATGCACGGGCAAAGAGTGACAGCTATGCTGTCTCGATCGTACGGTTTATGAGTTTCCCGTGGCCAATTGTGACGAATAGGGAAAAGGGGGGCAACGCATCAGCATATTATGTCTATGGACGACGGTAGCCACCACCACTGCACGTTTGCCTCTTTATAGCATAAAATATATATGAGATCAGCAACAGCTAGTCTAACCTGTTGGTCGAGTTTCTTCTGCAGGCTTTTGTAGTCAGCTTCCATTTTTTTCATCCGTTCTGCCATATCAGCTTCTCGGACTTTCATTTCCTCTTGGATACTCTGAAATAAATTATAGAGATCTTCATAAATAAATTAAGATACAAAACAATTATATACATTACTGTCATACATTAAAATTTATTTCGTTTTCAGATAAGAACAATTGGACACTATTTTTTTAAATAATGTAATATTATATTGTTACATTGTTAATATTTCAATAGTTTTGTTAATGTACTTCATACTACTATACTTTATGTGTAAGTATATTATTATTACATACTGCTATTTGGGATTTAAATTCATTTTGTAAAATTTCTTTATGTTTCTCTTTATCAATTCGCTCGGCGGCGAGTTTTGCTCGGAATCCTCGTAGCGTCGTCTCAGCATCCTCCAAATTTTTATGCAAGTCGTTTATTGTTTGTTTGAGTCTAAAATAAAAATAAAAATATAATTTACATATATAAACAATGAAATAGAAAAACATTTTAAAAAAAGCTTGCATCGGCCGGGAATCGAACCCGGGCCGCCCGCGTGGCAGGCGAGCATTCTACCACTGAACCACCGATGCTTATATTAGAATATTGAAATGTTCCTATATAACCATTCCAAAAATCAGATATTTTATAAAATAATATAATATTATTACTTTTATAAAAAATCTTTATCCTTTCAGACAATGATTTTATCATCCCCAATTCATGATCGAAATTCTTTTAATCATAAAATCACATGCATCTGCTTACTTTTCGTTTTGCATTTGTGTGGTGTATAGGACGTCCTGCTGCGACGAGTTCGTCGCCTGGTTCAAGGCCAACGCATGCTGCAGCGACGCCATGTGCTCTGTAGCTCCCTGGACATAAATAACAAAAAAATAAATAAAATATCATAATACATTATAAACTTCATCACTTTTACCCACGAATTATGACCAACTCACATTGCTTGACAAGCAATGTGAGTTTTTCAAGTTTAATTTAGGACTCAAATAGACAATAAATTAAACAGCATTATAATCTAGGAATGTCAGAAAATCATAATGTTCATCACGGATTAAGTATTTTGGGACTTCATAGATATTAATCCTCGGATAATATGCATCACCGTTGCCCATACTTTAACCACAGCCATGATCACGAAAGAACTGGTCTGCAAAAGTGTAGTCTGATTATAATGATGGCATGTTACAGCACTGTGATGCAGAGCCGTAAATAGGGCGGTGCCACCGGTGCCCAGGCACAGGGCGTAGACCCTGGGGGGCGTAAGAATGGCCAGACCAGGCAGGATTATTATTTTTTTCAGTTTGCTAAGGGCGCAGTTATAGAAGCTCGCACAGGGCGCAAAAAAGGCTATTTACGGCTCTACTGTGATGTGTTTCATGGTACCTGCAGCGCCACGGCGTGCGAGTGCAGGCGGTGCTCCAGACACGTCATCTTGTACCCGTACAGCTCCATCACGCTAGACGTAGCCACGTCGCTTATCTGCAACACATACATCGTATTGTGTTATTATATCTGCTAGTATAAAATACTACCCTAACCCGGCAGTTTTTTGATATAATTCCGTGTAATTCCTGTTTTCGTGAGAGTACAAAGATAAAAATGGTAAAAGAATTTTTAAAATCGCTTAATTCGTTTAAGAGGTGAAGAATAACAAACAAAATAAAATATTTCCAGTTAATATTATTTAAATGTAGATTGTTTGACAACGAGAACAGAATAGAAGATTGACGAAGATTATTTTAAATCTTTGTCGTAAGTTAGGTAGTAAGATAGTAAGTAGACTTTTCTGGCTGTATCTTTTATATAATTATTTTGGATATAAACGCGTAGTATCTTTCTACAGCAGCAAGTGATCCCCGCGACATCACACAATATAATAATATCTTTCCGGAGACAGTGCATACCTTCCCGGCCAGCAGAGCATCATTGAGTCTCTTGAGCAGGTCATCCACAGCCAGCTCCTGGCTCGGTGCCAGCGGGGCCCAGCCACCCAGCGCACCGCATCCGCCTGGAGACAAAACATACACACTTAAATATTTAACCTTAGAGGTCAGGGCTTCCCAGGGTAAGAAACACCGCCTGAAATAATTTGACCCATAAATGTATAAATAAATAGGTTCAAAGATTGCACCTAGGATACCATGGTCCCCAAGTGCTCCGATATTTTAAGGTCGTTTTGTAATGCCGGACAAAAGCACCGAGATTGAAATAACAAGTATGAAAGCTATTTCATAAGTGTAACAACAGAACTTCTTATAGTATTGGAACCAGATTTACTATGGATATGTATTCCAATTAACTTTTGTACTAATTGCTTTATTATTTGTCTCAATAATTTAGATATTAATTCAAAAAGATTTTTTTTATTCTTACCTGTAGTTTCTTCGTGGCTAGCGTCTGTGCTGGTTTCGCACGTACTGTTGCTATTTTCGCCAAACACCTTTTGAATACAAATTATTTAGAAACATTTAGATAATAACAATATAATATACTTATAATTTTTAAGGCAGTGTATTAAAATAAAATAAGACATCAAAACCATATTAAGTTTAGATTTGGACGCTTTGTTTTGGGTTATAGTTATAGTATTGTAAACTTAAGGCTTTTATTTAAGAATACTGCAATTTTATTTCATATGTAATATAATAATTAGGTGAACTGACTGTTTGTTTATCCCCTCTTCTATATGAAAAAAAATATAATTAGAAACATATATATATACAGATAGATATATATAGAAAAGTACTAAGTTATTACCTGAGTCATCTGGTCAGAGGGGAAATAGTGATGTTTTATCAGCTGCAGGACTTGTTTTCTACGCTCTCCCTTCGGGCCCGTCAAGCAGGCACACAGAAGTTTCCGTACCTGCAAATTTTCAAGTCAGTAACGATTCTAGTTAAGGGCATAGTAACAAAAGTTACAAGCATCTTTTCTCTTAATGTACCGCTAACCAACATACTTGGTTTCTTTTGTCACAAATAGGTATAAGCAAAGCGTTATTGCACACGACTTAGCTTCTGGTTGCCAGTTGCCCTATCTTATTACTTCTAACAAGATATACCTAAAAACCTTTTTTGTTTCTTCTATTTGATATTTATTTATACAAATGAAAAAAACTATTTTAGTGTGAAGTATTAAATATATCATATTAAACTAGCCCATTGCTGGTACAATGTTTTCTACAATTTTCTCTTTCATATTTAATTTTTAAATTGCGTATACTCCGTGCGGCGTAGCTTGGTGCGGCTGACACATGCCAATATGACGTTGACCTCTGTCAGTATCACATGGTTAGGGATGTAAAATTATGTTATTAATTTTTATTTCTATCGATACTTGCAGCATAAATTTAGTTCTTATTAATAGTGAGTGTAATCAAAGAGCGTTTGTGTGGTAAAAGATATTACAAAATAAAAGACTTCATTGAAGATACCACACACGCGTATTATAAGATTAATTATTATTATTTAGACGACACAAACTCTTGGGATTGTATTGCTCTTTTATCAATTGTCCATCTAGAATGTGGATAATTTTTTAAGCCTGCAGTATTTTGAACTAAACTTGTGTAAAGGTGAAACGTATGTCATGCTCGCTTATGCCATTGCAGTGGTCGCGTTGTGGGATGGGTCTTCCACTTCCCTCTAATATGTGGAAGAGGTTGATGCTGGCTCACGCGTCCTGGCCTGTGTGGAGGTGCTGCTATGGTGGCTGGTCGTGTTATGCGATTTCTACCTAGCTGATTTTCTTTTCTTTTATTAACATCCTCTGGTTTGTTTTGGATGCTGCGGGGTCTAAATTTACCTACTTATTAATCTTAGGCTAGTGTGCAGTAAGTAGTAGTAGAATGTTTATAAAAATTCTTAACTATATTTTAAAAAGAGCAACTCAACAGAGTTTCTTACTAAACTAATATAGTAGTATGTATTTCATTTTTTGTAACAGAATATCTGAAAAGATTAGGTTCACTGAGTTTGTTTCGGCGGTTCTTCTCAGTGGGCTTGCTTTGGAACCGGTGGTAGACTCAATTGACTTTCAAAAAGATACTTTTATTGTACTATTTTGAATAAAAAAATTTAACAAAATAAAAAGAGACATTATATCTGATTGGGAACGTGACATACATATTGATAACATTATGGACTCATCGTTTATAATATCTGTCACAGACACAGACGATGAATGTAGTAACTATTCAGATGTTTCAGACACTGATATTAGTTTCAACGAATAAAATTATTTTTTATATGTATTCTGTTGTTAAATTTATTATATTTATAGAGTTTTTACAACAATAAGTAATTAAACTGCGCCCAATATATGTGTTTTATTATTAAAAATATCGACTATCTATCGTAGGGATATATCACATCACTAGATACGTCTATGGCGTTACGTTTTAAGCATAACACATTGCTTAATTTTTCTTTCCGTTACATTTAATTTATAGACTAGAACATTCTGATTGGGTTTAATTTAATTTATTACAGTAATTAATTATTTAATACATAACGAGTGTGAAATAGTTAAATTAGTAAGTTATTATTTATAAATTGTTGCACCATTCAAGGGTGAAATGAAACGTTACTGGAACTGTCACCCGCACCATGCTACACCAAAATAGGTATAGTGTGTATTAAAGAGTATTATTATTGTGACCTGGTGGTGCGCCAGCATGCGTGCGAGCGCCGCCTCCCAGGGACGAGACAGCGGCGCCAACGCCAGCCCCACGCGACACGCCACCACCGCGGCCTGCTGCGCGCTGTCCACGCCCGGCGGACCGTTCTGGAACACGCCACCATCCGTGTTAAAAGTCAAAGTAAATCTTTTAAATGTTTTTGTGTCCAATATACATCAGAGTAAAAGTCAAATATCTCTATTACCCTTTAGTTGGACTAAAAATTACACCATTAGAAAGTATCTGAGCTATCTTATGAAAATCAGTGATATATTTTATCAACACTATTTAGTTACACATTTTATTGTATCTAAAGGACTTCTGTCGGGTCCTCTAGTATAAATATATTATGACTAATATGTATACATGATCATAATACGTTACCTGCGACATGTAATGCAGCACGCTGTACAGCGTGTCCTCGAAGGCGTCCGGCGAGACGTCACGCAACACGCGCTCCTGCGTGTCGCCCGACACGCACAGCGCGCCCACCACGTGCAACTGAAACGCACACATTGATTGTAAGATTATGTTGTTCATTCCAAAATACCAATTGTAAAATATAGTGATCATTCAAACTTACCCATTGTAACCCGGCTTTGCCTGGCTGTATGGTAGGTGGAACCAGCAATCCTGGGAGACCGTCACTGAGCACTGCTAACAACTCTTGAGGTATAACACCTTCATCTTGGGACAAAAAAATAGTTTTTAAATAAGATCAATAAATAGTCAAATTGGTCTGTAATACCAAGAAAAAAATATTCTATTAAATTTTTTGAGGCCCTTCAGAGTAAACACTTAAAAAAAGAGAAAAAAAAAACCTGTCTTAGTAATATTAAAAATTAAAAATTGTACATCAAATAAAAGTGAAATTTTCAAATTCCACTAGCCGCAGAATACTTCCGGTATTAGAACATTGAAACAAACAAACTGGTTAAGGAAATACAAAAGAGTTTGTGTAGATATGATAGAAATAAGACTGATATTTACCCTTATATTGCAATATAATCGCCGCAAGCAATTCCAAAGACTCCGCAAGGCTGATCTGACTTGACTTCATACACAGGCTAACCAGCTGACTATCGTGGCAGCGCAGAGAATACAGATCTAAAAAATACATACACAATATAATAAAAAAAAAGTGTTTGTTAACTCCAAGGTATGAGCTTACTCAAGAACAGATTTTCATTTCAATCATACTAGTATGAATAAATTTAAAGAGTGTTTTTTTTTTATAGAACAACTTTATTTGTTTTTTTTTAAGTTTTGTTTTCTTTATTACAAACATATAAGAGAACTACTAATTGGATAAGAAATGCAATAACTTCAACATAATAGAAGCCATATAAAAGTTTACGATATATTCTTTCTTAAAGTCAAAGTCAAAATTTTATTCAAAATAGTACCATCAAAGTACCTTGTTGAACGTCAATTGAGTCTACCACCGGTTCCAAAGCAAGCCCACTGATGACTGAACATACCTAAATTAGCAAATACACTTACCTAAATTAACTAATACAGTCATAAATTTTAAAACATTGCGTAGGCAATTAGCTGTGTTTTCTGATTCTCCCATATCATCTGATGCAACTTTACAAAGATTTTCTGTGTTCTGAAAATAATTTTTATTTTAAACTTTTATTAACCTTATATAAGGCTTGTAAACTATATTAATTGTTGTACTACAGTTTTTACATCTTACATTCATTGAATACAACTGAGTAAAAAAACATTATTTTTAATAAAATATATTGTAGCTATCTTTATCTTTAGATAAAGAAAAAATTAGATAATTTTGACAACATTCAATAGAAATAAAAGAATTAATATTAAACGAAGTAAAGTATTTACGAGCTATAAGTCATTATGCCAACAAATAAAAAAATATATAAAGACCTGATATCATCATGATGAATGACTACAATAAGAAAGCTAGAGAAATTCTGCAGACAGAAAGTAAGAGTAAGATTACTAATAAAAGTAAATAAGAGTAGATTATTGTCGACGAGTCATGCAAAAACAAATGGCTCTTTGCATAAACAGCCAAAGCAGCAAACGTAAGAAAGAAATATTTTACCGTTATTGCATTTTTAAGCTCGGTAGACAAATTTGCATATGTGTAAACAAAATTTTTCAAAGTGTCATCGTTACACAAATCATTAATAAATGTGTAGGCGTGTAGTAGTTGTGTGGCATCAGATGTACTGAAAACAAATATATCTTATTAGTAATTCTCTTGACTCTTACAATAATTATACAAGTATATTATTATTTATTTACCAAATTACACAAAAATCTGTCTGAATAAATTATCGTATCTCATTTTCATAAAAATCCAGACATCTGGACGGAAAGATGCAGCAGAGGACAAACACAAAATGTATACTATACTATAGACTAAGTAGTGATTGTATGCTAACCCAGCAAAGTAAATGTGCATTATAACTGTATATAAACTTAAATTAATCTCCTTTTTATTTTATCCTTTGGTTTGTATTAAATACAACTTACACAATAGCTTTATTAAAAGTCCTCATGGTACAACAGAGGTATCTGTGCACATCAGGTTGTTTAATAGCCCCCCCTCTTGTTGCACTGGACAAACATAAAAGTAGTCTGCAGACTTCCACACCTCCATAACCACCGTCCTGAAAAGATAAAGTTTTTACTATTCGTTAACACAATCCAATTAAAGAAAAGGCATGATGGACAGATAAAACACCTGAAGGTAAGTTCCATTTATGTGTTGCCTATATTGGGACATAAGATGATAAGTGACAGTGCCAGTAATTTGTCCAGCCTGTATGGCATTTAATTCTGAAACCCAGAAAAATGATCCACAGGACATAATATAGGAAAGATGATGATACCACAGTATCAGGGTGTAATTATTTCCCTAGTGATAATCTTTCAACTCTGCTTACCCTTAAACTAATCAAATGTATCACAAATTCCTTTGTATCCACTGTTCTCATCAGAGAATATATTGCAGGTAGATTCCCATAGCACATATTGACTAATACTGTAAGAGATTTGTGGCCAATAGTTTTATGAGCTGCATCCGCCATTGGTTGAGTTATCCAGTCAGTTAATTGTTTCATAAGTCCACTCAGATAAGATTCTTGCCAGCTTATCTTAATACCATATGAAATATCCTGAAAATTAAAATATTATATTAATTTTTATGTGTTTTATGTATACAACAGTATGAATGTTTATAGAGTATAATATTGATTTTAAAGGTTTATTTCCTATTGCCATATATGTTTGGGATATATTTTGTTTCTTTATATAAACTAGTAATTTAGTTAACTTACTTGCATTACAGAGAGTAATTTTATCTTTTTGTCATTTGATATAGAGTCAGACAACAGTCTACATAAGACAGGCATAAATCTGCAAAAAAAAAGAATGTATAAATAATGGATTCCAGTGAAATCTAACATAGCTAATATAATTATCATAACAAATCTACATTTACTACTATTATAATTGGCAACACTTATATAAAATGCAATGCAAATATGCACCTAATATTTAAAAAATATAATAAATACCATTCTTCACACAAACTTTTATGAATTTTACAACTTATACTTCCACACCTCTAGAGGTAAAACGGGAACCCTTATAAGATCAATTTCTTGTCTGTGTCACCTCTGATTATTTCAGATACTTGATACGTATTTAGTATGTAATCCCTATTGGATTGTGAATAAAGATTGATATCCTTTTTACACCCTATTTGTCAAAATTTTATTTTCCTATAAGCTTTCAATACAAAATTTACCTTTTTTATTTTATAAACTTTACTTGTGCTACGGGTATGCTTTTGACCTAACCAAAATTGACAATTCAAGGTCAACTGGAAGTATCCAATGGATTTTGGGTCGAAAATCTATATGCTAGTTTCTGTCTGACAAGAACCACATAATTTGGCAAAAAGCAAGGTTTTACAAGCACATAATTTAATGGATAAAATAAAATAATAACTGGGAATTTAAGGGTGTCCCATTTGTACATAGTAAAGTAAAGGAGCAAACCATATATGTCGCACTGCTGGGCTGAGTTTTGGTGATGTCACACAACTTCAAAGACTTTTGATCTCATCAGGCATGCAACTTTCCTCACAATGTTTTCCTTCATCAATGAGCAAGCAATGGTCTTGGCTTTAGGATGCACTAAGAAATTAAGAAAAACCATAAAAGGCATCACAGGGGGTCAGGATCGAACCCAGAACCTCTCGCATAAGGTGTCAAGACAATACCCACTGGACCACTGTCACTCAAGAAAAACGACATAGTTGATGCCAATTAGGATAGTCCTCTGAGTTGTAAGGGTATACATATTTTTGTAAAAGTGTTGTTACATATAATATGGACCCTTTATGTCTAAGACTTACTTGTAAGTATGTGTCAAAGCGTATCTAGCACTTGACTCTATCGAAGCCCGTGCAAGTACAGCAATGCCAGCCCAATGGGGTCCCCTGCTGTCACACATTACACGCCATAGTGAGCTGAAGAAGGCACACACTTCGCTTCGTCCGGGAGAAAATATTGACAAGTCACAAGATGAGGCTATTAGCTGAAATATTATATTTTTGTATGTTAATTTCAAATATTTTATCAATACAATATTCTATAAACATTCTCGGCCATTTCCAATTTAGAACTCACTATTTCTGAACTTACACTTCATAATATGATTTCATTAGTCTATGTCCTAGCAGAACCTGCTGATTTGCACATATTGCATTAAATATTTTATGATTGACTCAATATATTTTACTAGACTTTTTAAATTCTCTTTATATTTTGAAAACTCAGTTATATAATAATTGAATAGTTGACACTTGGACCTCAATAAAGTTTTGTAGGTAGGTGTTTTAAATAAATGGAATAATTATTGTGATGAATGATGAAATTAATTGGCATCAGTGGGATTGGGAAGTGCTCTCTACTCTTCTAAGTGTAAGTTCTATGTCAGATAAATTAAGCAAAACATACCGATTTAATAACCAAAACTTTAAACTAATATTTCTTTCTAAACTTTCCAAACACTTACTCCTAAGTAGCGAGTCATAAGATTGATAGCGGCATCACTGTGCGTAGCCTCAAATTCACGAGCTGCATTCACAAAAGCCTTTAAATTTGCGAATTTCATTCCTTCCGTGGCATTGCTGTTGTTACATTCTCCACCGTCGACTTCCATGCTTAGATGTATATATTATTCAGCATGTAATAACCTAAATTAAATCCATTTAAAAACTTGTTCGGTAATTAGAATTACAGGATAAAATTAAATAAATATAGCACAAAACAGAAATAAGGATGAAGTCTGTATATATATTCTTTTCCTTATATACAAAAGTACTCTGTGATTCTTTTGAATTCAACTGTTTTCTAGTAGTACTACAATCAGAATAATATGATTGGAGCGAAAGTTGTGAAGCATCGTATATTTGAACATTATTGGATAATCTCCACAAAGTGTCACAATCAAGTATTTCAATTGGTTTATGATTTTTATTTACAAAAACAACGACTAATCATTGGGGAACACCATGGATGTCGTACAGGATGGCGTACTCGGAAAAAATGTATTTACGAAAGTGAACACTAACTCAATGCACTAAGTATTATATTCTAATGGGCATTACACAGATGCTGATCCGAGCCGAGCGGGATAGCAATATGTTAGAGGTTTTTTTTTTTTTTTTGAAGATTTTATGGCCTGGTTGCGAGACCTTTAAGCCAAGACTTATTTTCAGTCACAATTTTTTAACGTTTATTTATTAACACTTTTTCACTGATTTTATATTTCAAGTATTTAAATTTTTCCCACTGTATTTTTAACGTATTTATGTATAATGCACTATAACACTTTTTGTTCTTTAGCAAATCACACAGGTGGCGGCGGGAGGTATCACTACTTATATATTCTATTATTTCACTTGCCATTACTAGTCTTTGAAAAATGAACGTTTGATTTTGACACTTGAAGAAAATGTGGTTCATGTTGGCGATCTCGTTATTACAGAAGGTGCAAATGTTATTATTTATTATATTGAGTCTTGCGAGGTGTGCGGGTGCAGTGTTGTGGCCAAATCGTAATCTGTTTATTGTTGTAATATATTCACGGCTAGCTGTATCCAGCTCATCATACCAGGGTCTTCTTGGTAAATTCTCTTGGATACTTCCATACCATTTTCCTTTATATTTTTGATCCTCTTTCCAGAAATCTAACCACATTTTTTGTAAGGCCGTGCTGATATGTTAGAGGTTAGGAGTGTGTCTCGTTCTTTTATCTTGCCAGCTTAAAAATGTATTTTATTAGAAATTATGGCTGATCAAAAATTTCATCGAAAAAAATTGTCTTTTTAATGTTATTTTGACATTTTGTGCTTGTTGAGGTTTGGAGTTTGCGGCAAGCCACATACGTGTGGTAGTTGTATTACAAAATCGTGACGTCACGATTTTATGGTTGGTTTGACGGACTTTGACCTAATATGGCGGATTGTCATTTTTTATAGTTTTATTTTTATTAAAATAAAAAGAATCACACATGTAAATTAAAAGTAAGAGATTTATTTAGAGTGTCTCTGTCCTATATATTTATTTTAAATTATAATTTCAGTGATTCTTAGGTACTGTCATCATGCCTAATCACGAAAAGTAGAAACTAGAAAGTGTTAAAGTAAATCTTATCAAATAGAGTTAAGATGTTATGTTCTTTGGTTCAATAGATGTTTTATTGTTTGCGATAGTGTTAATTCTCAGCGTTTTTTTTACTTGATTTGAGGTTCTTATGTTAAGATTAATGTTTACATACTAATTTATTTTAGGTAATTTCATTTGTAATAGTTAACTTTTTTTATATCTCCATTGTATAATGTGCAAGTGCTGAATTTTAATGCAACGTTATCAAATAATGACGCTATTATCAGAAAATTAATAGCTGTATGTAACGATCTGCTAAGTTTGTATTTACTATATCAATGGCTCTACCAGAAGCGCAACCAGCAGAGGTACTGAGATCTTGGCAAAAGGATGATCTTTATGAAAAACAACTTGCTGGACTGCTGAGTAAACTTGTGCCATCACAGCTTTCAAAAGCAAGTCCAATATCTTCTATACTTTACAAGTCATTCACTACTTTAAAAGATTTACAGACTCTAGGTGAAGAATACTCTGGCATTGTACAAGTCGATGAAACATATCACAAATTACCAACATTTAGTAATCGTTTATTCAGTATATTATTATCAGCATTTGGAGAAAACTTGTCAAGAAAAATTATAAACCATGTAACAAAACAAGTAGAGCAAAATGCATCACTTAAACCAGAAGCACAGAATGCTATTATTGTTGTATTAAAAACATTAGGTAATATACTTCCGCAGATAGAAAGTATACATCGAGCTATCTCCTACATAAATGGAGGTCCCTTACAAATTGGTAAAACTATAACTGGAATTAACTATGTCCATGTCAGACCAGCTGCACCTGCATATTATGCACATTTAAGGTTATTGGGTATTGTAACACTACTTCATGATTTTGTGTCTTGTGGTCAAAGTTTTTATCAAGCAAAGAAACATATGGATGAAATAGCCAATTTCCCTAATGAAGTAGATAGTAGTAAATCATGTGTGGCTTGTTTAGAAGAAATTGTCCACCCATGTGTATTAGAATGCGGTCATTTATTTTGTATGCAGTGTTGCTATGGAGCATTAGAAAGTTGTGCACTCTGCCGAACTCCATTTACAAAGAACACTGTTGTGCCTTTAATGAACTACAATCCTAGAATTACATAAAAGGAGATGGTCCATTTCTGGTATAGTCTTGTACAGTATACTATAAATAAATAAAAATACATAGATTTCATTAAAAATAAAATAAACTAGTTTATCATAATAAGTTACTTGCAAAAAAATTTAAAAAATTGTCAAGTTTTTCAAATATTACCTATTCCACACAAAGACGGCGGCTATTATTTAAGCGTCAATATTGAAAAATGGCGTCACTCATGGTACTTTTGTAACTATTTGTATCTATTTCAAGCTTTGTTATGGAGTTGTTAACTCGTGAATGTGTTTCTTGCATTTTTGTGGATATTTTGATGACTTGGACTTTTTATTTGGACATAGATTTATAGCCATAAATGCCAAAGAAAATATTTATATGCCATTGTTATATTATGTAGTGTTGCATATCTTTTTATATTAAATTATGCTTACGCTGAAATTGAAAAGAATTTATGGATATGAACATATTAAAACTGAATATTTATTTTCCTTCATATCATTATGTGTACAAAAGTACACCAACATCCCATACAATTTTGGACCGTCTCCTTTGTATACTTTTATGTTAATGTTTTTTTAATGCTATATTTTATGAGGGTAATTAAACAATAGATTGTTAAACTATTTTATAATATAAATAAAACAAATTATGTCTATTTAAAAAATAAAAAAATGATTTAAATAAATTAAATTAATTTGAGGTTCTTTCAACAACCCAACACACTACATCTATAATATTTAAACAGGGGTCAGATTTTTAAAACAATTTGAGATGCAATTTTTTTTATATTTCAAATAAATTAAAATAGATTATTAATACTTAAACAAAGTTATGATCACTTAAATCATTGTTATAGTGAGTTACAGTCATTACAAATTCAATCTTGTATGGCTTAACAAACATTATATTTTGTTCTCTCAAATTTAAATCATATTTACTAAGCATTATTTTGCCACCCACTTATAGCCTTTGTCTTAAATTTAATACATTAATTCATAACTTTATATCACATAGTACACATGCAGGTAAGAGAACAGCTTTAAAATGATACTTTGATTCCTTTATTTTATTCTACATACAGTAGTTCCACATCAAATATTAAAATTGCATTGGGTGGAATTATACCCGGATGACCTCTAGAACCATAAGCAAAATCTGGTGAACATGTTAATCTTGCTCTTTCACCAACAGACATCTGAAAACATTTTTTTAAGTTATTGAAACAGTTAAAGTTTATATGAAGATTATTTTAGGTGTAACATAGAATGTTTGAAAACTTTTTTATGGCATAAGAAGACAAACAGCCCTATGATTACCACTGACACCCACAAATATTCACACAACCAGCAGTTAGGCAGAAACTTTGCTCTTCATGTCCCTATCAATAAAAATAGTAAAAAAGGCCATTGGAATTGTGATTGAGTGAAGGTCTAATAGTTATTCATATATACTTTAAAGTAAAGTATCAACCGTTATATGTCCCACTGCCGAGCATGGGTCTCCTCCTTGAAATTAGGGCAATGGGCCATAGTTCACCAATGCAGGTTAGTGAACTTGACATACCTTCGACATTCAATCTCATTAGGTATCCAGGTTTCCTCACTATGTTTTTCTTCACCGGTGAGCGAGCAATGGTCTTATATTTGGAGTGCACTTAGAAATTAGAATAGCCCATTTCAAGGCATACACGGGGGTGTCAGGATCAAACTTGGAACCTCTCGTGTAAGAGGCCAAGTACCACCTATGGACCATCATTGTCATTTATACTGTGCTTTATTGAAAAATAAAATATTATTTAAGAATATATGGTTGAAACCTTCTTGTTTTTAATTGTCTTTAGATGGTTAATTATATATTGATTAATTCACATAGAATTTAAAAGTTAATGCATCATTATACACCCAGTTAGTAAAACTATTAAAAATGGGACAGTGGCAAAGTATTGAGTCCCTCGTAATAAAATAAAAAATATGGTTGGTATCCGGTTACAATAGTTTAAGGAATTAAAATAACCATTTTAATTTACATAGAAATGTAAATTAATATAATTATTATTACTGCTCTGACGTGGTATAACTTAAATGCTGTTATCTACCAAATCATAGTTTTGAGTAAACGCGAAAAAACTATGATTTGTTATTTACACAAATAAAAAAGTATAAATACTAACTTTTGCTAACCTTTGCTAATCCCACATCCCAGCCTTTAATCACATCACCTTTACCTAGAGTAAATTTAAAAGGCTGAGCACGATCTCGCGATGAGTCAAATTTTTTTCCGTCTGTTAATGTACCTGTATAGTGCACCACAACCGTTTGTCCTGGTTTTGGATATGTCAATCCTAAAAAAATAATGTTACGTTTTTTATAAAATCATACTTTATAGCTTATTTGATTATTTTTGAGCATTGTAGAGACAAAAAGTTCTGAACCAAGTCTACAGTAGTATTAAGATAAAATCATAAAATAACTTTCGTAAATTTACCATTTCCAGGAGTAATTGTTTCCACATCAACTCCCATTGTAAACCAAAATATATTGTTATAAATACAGGACTTGCTAGGGTTATCTATATATATAAAATAATTTTGGACTCTTAATATGTTGCAACTTTTCTGATTTATATCTATTTATAAGTTAGATCATTAATAAAATCATTAAATTCATTTATATGTGAAAACTAGTTTTTATGCACAACTTTATAAATATTTTGCCTCTACGACCATAATATGACATATTATGACATATCAAAGAGTATATTTAACTTTTTTTTTTTATTTATTAAGAGCTGGATACAAGCTTTTTGCCCAGTATTAGTAATGTAAGCAAAGCAGTAAGTACTACATTACACTAATTCATGTTCGGACTTCGGCTCACTCTCGAAGACCGAAGTATAACTTACACCATGGACGTAACGTAGTGTGTTTTCAATTTGTGATTCAGAAATGGCCTCGTGGTCAAAAGATTTTTTTTGGACTTAATTGAGTTATTTATTTAACATTAAAGCCGCTAAGTCCACAGTGCTCTTATTTTCCTTTTTTTTTAATAAAGCAGTTGCTGGTTTGATGCGAGTGACAAGGGATCGTTCGACCTGACTCCTGGCGTTCATTGGAGGAGTCCTAGCCCCTATGATCAGCAGTGGACGCATAAAAACTGATGATGTTAATGATAGAGCCAGCGTAATATCATAACTTACTTTCATCCATTATTAGGGTACCTAACAAAATACCTTAAATAACTTTTGGTAGACCTATACAGACTTAACGTAGACTTATCGAATAAGGTCATTTTGATTTCAAAAATCCTTCGATGGGGTGCTTCGAACTTTTTTTTATAATGTCAATTGTCAAATGTGTATAGTCTATGGGATCGATTTCAGCAGCCAGCGCCCAGCTCTCAATAAAAAAAAAACACAATTAAAAAAAAAGTCCGAAGTCGGGATTCTGAATAAAAATATAAACAATATCCAAAACTTTAATAAAATTGTAATACTTGTATTACTGAAATGGTTTCTAGTGAAGAAGAAACTGAAGGACAAACGGGAGATACATTGGAGTGGGATGTGGATATGGAAATACAGTTGTTTTATGCCATGGCAAATCATAAGCCGGTCGGCATCAACAAACACTTCCAAATGGCTTGTATTTGGGAAAAATTATCAAATTCTATTACAAAAGAAATATCCACTCATGACATTTGGAAACATTTAGGAACTCTATATGATATGAACATGTTAGATGACACAGAACCCATCCCTTTTCCTAATAACGAAATTCCATTCAGTTTGCCAGAAAGTGAGTTTGGTAACTTGATTAAACAAAAATGTAAGGATAGTATTCTTGCTGAAGATAGTGAAGGTAATTATAAGAAAATTTTCGTATAACTACTCTTACTATGTTTTATTAAAGGACTTTTTATAATAAACAGGTGGCAGAAGTCCATCGCCAAAGCCATCTACACCAAGAAGCAACTCAAGAGGCACAACATCTAAAGATGCCACACCTAAAGGCATGGATGAGTTATTATGTTACTTATTATATTATTATAGATTCTTATTATTTATTCTTATTCAGTGATTATTTTATGTCCAGTCAGGGCAGTTGCATTTAATTGTTTATTAAAATGTTCAATATACTTTACTGTTTTGCAGCACGAAAGGACAGCATAAGTGCACTAGCTACAAAGGCAAGGAAGGAAAGTGGTAGTTCACATGCATCTACAGATACACCAAGTATAAAATCTGAAAAGGATTATGGCAAGTTATCTTTTTTTATATGAATAAAGGAAAAGTCTTTTAAGAATAGTCCAAATGGATTGTATTTATATTGGCCTTTCTTATTTGTGGGCCAATTAGTTTCAAGAGTAGAGGTTGCATTTAGGTAGAAGAAGTGTTCGTCGACCATTAACCAGGTGGGAAGACGATCTCCATGCAATGACAGGTCCATGTTGTATGCAAGTGGCAAAAAATCGGTCGTTTTGATAGTCATTGAGGGAGGCCTATGTTCAATAGTGGATGGATAAAAGCCGATGATGTTGATGATGATGATAAATGTTCCAGATAATTTACATTAATCATTATCATGGAAGGTCAGTCCTCCTTTTACCGTATAATATAGCTAGTCGCATCCACTAAGCTAGCCAGTAACCCACCTGTGGGAACTTGTGGTGGAGTTTTTTGCCAAGGTACTGCCATGTCTCAGATAGGAAGTCTCTCGGCGAGAGCCCTTTGTTGGATAAGATCCTTCGGGTTCGCGGACTAGACCGCTAATAAGAAGCTGGGAGGAGAACCTGGTGTAATAGCTGTATGGCAAAAGCCTAACTGCTGCTCTGCATCTGGTCCATGAGCAGTGGATGTGCTGGAACTTTTAGTCTAACATGTGCCGGACGGCCCATGAGGAGCCGATGACAGTATGTCATAACTATATTGTATGATATAGAATATGGATAATGCAATAATATTTAAGAAATGTCAGTCTCGAACACCAATAAAGACTAACATATTTTTGGGCGTAAAATGCAGTCAAGTTACTTTGCTCCCATTATAATAATCTTATCTGATTAATAACATATCATTATTATTTGTGGTTTATTGACAATATTTTCATAATCAGGAAGTGAGTGGTAATTTATTTCAAGAACTAACTATTTTTATAATATTATCATGATAATCAATTTTGTTTGGGTTAATTTAATTATCATATTTTTATACACGGTGTTGCGATATTGTTGGTATGGCCTGACATGATACAAGTGAAAAAAAAGTCGAAATTATTTTTGTTTGGTTATTATTAACTTTTTTTGCATACTATGTAATTTGTTTATTGAATTCTACCGTTCGCGCCGGTCGAACTATAACAGCTGATTCACAGAGTTCGCCGCACGAGGTGAACGAACTACCGCACCGCACCACACCGTGAGCGCATAATGTGTACTGATACATAGCGAGTTTGCAAAATATAAAAATTTACTTAAAAAATGTTCTTGCGATAAATGGTTATATGTATGGTGTAGTACATAAATAGTATAATATTAGGCTTAAATCTTTGCAAACATTCCAAATACATGCGGTATAGTGTAAGATTGCTAACTTTCTAATAAATCTGGCAGATCGTAGAAGAGATTCCAGGGACTCTAATGCTTCTGGCCCAAGGGACAGCTCAACAAGCAGAAAGTCTACATCACACAAGGACAAACCTAAGTCCAAAATAAGTTCAGTGGCAGGTAATTTTGAACGATTTTTATATTTTCCTCTAATATAATATATTTTCCACTGCATTTTACTGTGTTTGTTTCGCCGATTCGTCTCAGTGGACTTGCTTTGGAACCAATGGTAGACTCAATTAAGGTTCAAAAAGATACTTTGCCGGTACTACTTTGAACAAAATTTTTTGATTTTGATTTTGACTGCTGGGCACGGGTTTCCTCCTCGAAATCAGGCGAGGAGGGTGATGGACCATAGTTTACCGATGTGCTGGTCTAATGCGTGTTGGTGAAGTTCACATATCTTTAAAGACTTTTAATCTCATCAGGCATGCACGTTTTCTAACGACATTTTCCTTCACCGGTGAGCGAGCGACCGTCTCGTGTTTAGGGTGCAGTTAGAAATTTAGAAAAACCCACTTCAAGGCGCCATAGGGGTCAGGATCGAACGCAGACCGCTCCCATAAGAGGCCAAGCATACCCATTGAAGCATTGTCACTAATAATAAATTGTGCTACGAGTATATCCATGAAACACTGAAATGTCTTCGCTTAATTAAATAATTCTCTTTTTATTATTGGGTTTGCTATCTCAGGACAAGGTTTGTATTAAAAAAAATGATGACTAGGCATGGGTAAGGGCATTACAATGTTAGTCGGGTTCAGCTTGTGGTCAACACTTTTCAATAAGCTGAAAGATTGAAGGACTACTATACCTTTAATATTCGATGATTCAACATATTGTATGTATTGGTACTATGTGTTGTGATAGTTAATACTTCAATAATTATGTTTTAGTGAGTTTAATATAATATCAGGAAAATGATTTGTTTTTAAAAAGAGACTTCTACAGGATATGTTTCATCTTTGTATGGACCCTGGGCCAACTTGATGTACAGTTGCTAGGGGTGTTTCATAGAACATAAATAACACGAAATAACATTTAACTTAGAAAAAAATTGCCTTGTTTTCATGTACAAGAATATTTTCTATCGCACTGTCCAGGTAGGTTATTAGGCTATTATTTATGAAACAGTATATTTTTCGTAATAGATCTAAACATCTGATTATTAAAATATGATAGATAGATGGAAAAAAACTCATTCTTTGCCCGCAATCCATGCAATCCTCGCAACACATAAATTATTCATTCAATAGAGCTACAAAACTGGCGCTTGTTATGGCAATACATACAATCAAATTAATTGTTGTACAGAAATAAAAAATAAAAAAACAATGTTAATATTTTTAGGGCCTGTTTCACAATCTCCCTTTAAGTTCCCTATAGGCTATTGGCAACATATTTGACAGATAGAGTATGGAGTATCTGTCAAACATCTGTCAAATATGTTGCCAA
Source organism: Lycaena phlaeas (assembly GCA_905333005.2). Lineage (NCBI taxonomy): Eukaryota > Metazoa > Arthropoda > Insecta > Lepidoptera > Lycaenidae > Lycaena > Lycaena phlaeas. The sequence continues at coordinate 5,851,330 of HG995163.1, read as the reverse complement.
TAGCCTATAGGGAACTTAAAGGGAGATTGTGAAACAGGCCCTTAGTGTGATAGTCATATTTTTGCTGTTATTTTGGATATGCGTACATCACGCTGGCCTGAAATGAAACATCGCCTTTATAGAAAGTTTTAGAAAATATTTGATTGTTCCGTAGTTCCGACTACATTATTCTACGCAACTTGTATCACTACATAATATGGTATATTATAATAAAAGATATATTTATATGTATTAAAACTTAATCATACCATTTTATTCAGCTTGGGATTCACCTTTAATAGATGAAGACAGCAGCTCACGGCGCGGACGTCGTCGGGCCAACACCTCTACCCCGCCTGCCACCACACCGGCAAAAAGACGGCGCATCTGACACACTCATTCACATACGTACCATCAATTCTTCTGACACGAACATTCATGCCCTTGGCGGTTCTATACGAACAACAGGCGGAACAGAAGAATTCATGCTGTGAATGTATTTTTCTCATATTAAATAGACTGAAAGTGAATCAAATGTGCATGTAAAATGTAAATAAAATTGAAATGTTGGAATTACACTTATTATCTTCTATTACTAGTTTCATTTGGTTAATATTCATATAAGGATAGTATTAGGTCCTTGGACCTAAGATGTGACAAGTGCAATTTTTTATCGAAACCTATGTAACTCTGACTTGGTAGTATCAAATAAATATATAAATGAATGTTTTTAAAATATAGTCATTAGTTTTTTACCTAGCTCAGGATAATACGGTAGTTGATGGTAACAAAAATAATGGTTTTTTTATCATGGTAATTAAAGACAGGATTGCAAAATATCAAGGAATTTGACTAAAGTCAACAAGATTAAATATTATTTTTAAGCAATGCGAAAATAGTCCCATTGATCGCTAGACAATAATGAATGCAAGTCACAGGTCGTGAGTCGTGACGTAATGGTCTGTAGGCGAAGCCATTGCAAAGCTTATCACTTGTTAGTTGTCAATTTTAATAATGGGTTCTAATTAAATACTTGATAATTTATACGCTAAACTATTAATTTAAAAAATAGACTCGACCTATGGAATATTAAAAATTGCTTTTTAAAAAATTTCAACTACTCTGTTTTCATTTCCATCATGCAATCATGACTATCAGTTTATCACGAAGTATAGATATAAAAAGTCCGAACGTTAAGGGCTTTCCGTAGTATTCACATGTACTCAATAATAAACTCAGATCTTAGTTCTTTTTTCTACCGCTGTCGGATCGATTGCGTACCGATGCTATTGTAGCGGACCAATCATCGCCACAGTACTTCTACTTCATGTAGCGGTATTACTCCTGAGCACTCGAGCGGTACGTGAACTGCGGTTTTTTTCTTCGCTACGCATCTGTGATGGGTAGGCGAATATTGTGCATTTGAAAGTGATAGTTGATTGATAGGTATATAAAGCGTGAAACATCGTCCCTTGGCGTTTCTGGTTTCTCCATATTATAGACGCAATATATTTATGTTGTAATTGATTGGCGAATATTGTGGTGGACTGTTCTGGATGAATGCATTTGGTCAAAACCACGCCCCTTGGCGTTTCCACTGTTTCTCTAAATTACAGACACAAGATAGTCAGAAGTCTTCTTCTCTGAAGATTTTGTTATTTTGAATATTATTATAACTACCTCGTGGCTAATAGTTTTCAAACTAATGCCTTAAATAAAACGAAAAAAAATAATGAAAAGTGACACTTGACAGTTGACACTGACAGTTGGCAGATAGGTCAATCAACGGGCCGCAGCTTGCGTTTATGTTAAATTATGAATTGATTGATGGCTTTAAAAACGAAAAAACCTAGATAATCCGTTCACTATTAATAACAACTAATAAGGTTCTTTATAAAGATGGCAAATCATTACGAAGTCCCTAATTGGTAAATATCAACATAATACTTATCACTTACAGTATTCGGTATCGCATGCCGCCATTCGTTTTGTTATAATATTTTATTTGCTATTTATTACTGCTAAGTAACGGGCATGGGAGTTCATAAACTTAAATACCACTTAAAGTTTATTCAAAATAATAATCATAATAAGTTTAATATAAAAGTATTTCATGATAGTGGCGAAAAAACTGACAACACCAAAAAGTCGCTTTTATATTATAATAATCAAATATATTGAAATATAATGCTTAAATAAAATTGAACTATGTCTGTATAAATACAGGCAATATAGGATCTGGTGTAGTCGAGAATCGGCGGTTATGTGAATTCGAAACTGTTAATTTCGAGATGATTGTGATGTGTTAAGAATTATGTTTAAATTGTTAAGAGTGGACATTTGTGTATATGAAGTTTAATGTAGCTTTAACCACTGGCTATAACATGAATTTCCATCAAGTACTGACAGTACATTCGATCAATGTAGCTTTACCTATGTTTATGTGGATGACTTGTTTATTTACAGGGCTGGAAAACCACCCACTGGTCTCCATTTGGATGTATTAAAAGGAGACAAGTTAATACAAAAATTGATGTTGGACGAGAAAAAATGTTATCTGTTTGGAAGAAACCCACAAATGAATGATTTCTGCATAGATCATGCCAGTTGTTCTAGAGTCCATGCTGCATTTGTTTATCACAAGCATTTGAATAGAGCATTCTTGGTGGATTTGGGCAGCAGTAAGTTTAGCTTAGTATAAAAATCTCATGTTTATGGGTATTTATTTTCTCTTCAAAATCAAGCAACTCATAGAATTATAATACCATAAGATTTATGGGTTTCCTATTGTGTTTTTCATTCAATGTACAATGGTTGTTAACATGGTAAGATATGGTCAGGTTCCAACTCTGATATCACTATTAAGGCAGTGAATTCTACAAGTTTTCTGCATACCACTATTACACACCATCAGCTAAACACAACAAACAGAATCTTGAAACTAAGGGCCTGTTTCACAATCTCCCGTTAAGTTCCCTATAGGCTATAGGGAACATATTTGACAGATGTTTGACAGATACTCCATACTCTATCTGTCAAACATCTGTCAAATATGTTGCCTATAGCCTATAGGGAACTTAACGGGAGATTGTGAAACAGGCCCTTAATATAATGGTTTGTCATTTCTGACAACTGATTATACTTTTCACTTTTAGCCCATGGAACTTTTATTGGGCAAATGAGATTGGAACCCAATAAGCCTACACAGCTTCCAATAGACTCAACATTTCATTTTGGTGCTTCAACAAGAAACTACATTATTAGGTAAGCAATCTGTCCTTGCTTGAGATGTGTCAAATTTGTTTATTTTCATAATTCTATCAGTTTGATTGTCTTGACAAAAGAAGTATAAATAATATTATATACAATTGATATTTGTTGTAATTTTTGTCACAGGGAACGACCAACTGGTAATAATAGAGGTATTATGGAAGATTTGCCAAATACTGAAACTGAAGGGGCCTTACTAGGTTTACCGGAAACTCAAACAGAATTAGATGTGAGTTGTATGTTTATATTTAAATTATTAAGTTTATATTATATTTGTTGCAGTTGCTTGCAACTTTGCCTAATTTACATAAGTTTACCACACTATACACACTAAAAATGGTTTAATTAAATTAGATTTATAATAAAAGATGATAATATTCATTTCAGAATTTGACAGAATTTAACACAGCCCACAATAGAAGAATTTCTATGTTAGGTATTTCCACAGATGATGGCACAGATGTGATTAAGGTAAGTCAAAAATTTTCAAGCTTAATTATTAAACTTTTACTAAATTATTATTAATGTTGTTCAGCAATCGACGGATTAAGGTTGATAATGATAATAAAAGTAGTATTTATATTCTACGTTAATATTATAGAATACGGACAAATATTTTTACAGCCTCCAACCGGAACAAAACGCACAGCTGCAATGCCCACTGGTGTTAACAAAAAACAAAAACGTAATGTGTCCTTCAATGAAGAGGTAGACATCATCAACCCTGAAGATATAGATCCCACTATTGGCAGGTTTAGGAATCTTGTCCGTTCCACTATAGTTCCTAATTCCAACAATACACAAAAGAAATTGAAATTACAAAGTGTAGATGAAAGTAAGTAACATTATGATCATTTATTTTACAACTTTATTCACATTTGCTTAATTTTAATCACATTATATTTTTTTTTCTTACACATTTGCAAACTTACAAATTAGCAAACACATAAAAAAAATTAAGTAATGAAATCCTGTATAATATAAGTTGTGTTTTTTTAGTTCTGTTTCTTTCTGATATAACTATTATATTGTGTTTGTACACAACTATTATATTGTGTTTGTTCTTGTACTCTAGGATATAGAGGAGAATAATTTAAAAGTATGTGTAGCAGTGTAAGAAATTCCATTATAAATGTTTATTCTTTTCTAAATTTGAATAGTTCATTGCCAGATTTAATCTTAATGTTCACATTAATGTTTAGGCAAATTCACCTAAGATCAAGTTAAAAAGACAGAAAAACATAACTTTAAAAAAAATTGAACTTTTATAACAATACATTGAATATAAGTCATGTTTTCAGACCAGCACCACCACTCACTGCGACTACAAGAAATATCAAGAGGCACGACATTATACTCCGACTTACCAGCGCCGAGCTCCCACCTGAGTCTTATTGGAGCTAGGTACTTTCTTTACTCGATACTAGTAATTAAGTATAAATAGACATTGTAAAGATTTTATGATTATTTAATATCAGCCCCTGCTTGTAAGTGAATGCAAAGTGTCTGTCTTTTGCACTTATGTTTGGTATCAAATTATCATTTTGTTAGATAAATTATCAGGCTCCATAAAATAAACTAGGAATAGAAAATTCTTGAAGGAAACGAAAAGCAAGATATGTATATTTAAAATTATAGGAAAATAATTGTCTTTTATTTTAGGCTAGGTATATCACTGCCAAACCCTGCGCCGGATGTGGAGCTAGAAGGTCCAGAGCCTCACCTAAACATACACCCTCCTCTACCAAATTCTGGTAAGTATTGGTTAGGCATGATTAGTTTTACAGAATTGGCTAAGGATTTTAAAGAATCAGACACTAAACACAAGAATCTTGTTTATACTTTTGGTAAATAATCATATTTGTATTTTTTTTGTATAATGCAAATACATAAAATATAAGTTTTGGTATGCCTGCGATCATACAAACATTAAATACATTTCAGCAGTAGATTAATATTGAGTTTAATATTGCAGAAAATGTGAAAACCATTGCTCTAAGACCAGTGTCTATTTATGAATTTGTAATTTATGCGGCACTAGGCGCAGACGGCGAATTTGAGGCCTTGGCCTACTTCAGGCATACTTTATTAACTAATTGTAATCTGGAATTCTGGAATTCTGGCCAAGAAACTTATATGTGTGAAAGTACTTCATAAAACATAGGTAGAATAATAATGTTCTTTTTAACTAAAGTAAGTAAGCATCTTTAACATTTACAGCGGCAGAAGATGCGACCCCTTCGAGCGAACCCAAGAAGAAGAAGTACGCCAAAGAGGCGTGGCCTGGAAGAAAATCCGCCCTTATACCGGGTGTTTGAGTGTAAATTTTATTGGACTTATTTTGTATAAGCAATATTGTCGTGAGTACTATTGTACGCTGTATTGTGATAATAATCATTAACATATACACATGGATTCATCAATGATTTTATTTTGTGTTAATATTTACCAAAAATATAACGCCCCGTTCGCACGAGCACTTAATAAGCGTTGCGTTAAAATCCGACGTTGACTCGAGTTGCGAGCTCCGCATGCTCAATTCGATCTAACGTATTACGCTCAAAGTCCAAAATCCAACAATGCACGATAAAAAATGTGCGCTTTAAAAACTCCTCACTGTGAACAGATACACGGGTATCCATTTGTATCATTCAAACGCTTTTTTAATGTTCGGTTAAAAAGCACTCGTGCGTACGGGCCCTAAGAAGTATTAAATAATGATAGATTCAAGATGAATTATTACTAAAAAGCGTGTGTGAGCCTGGTAGTGCATGTCTGTTACCATAGTCTTCCTTGACTAAATTTATACATAAAATATTTTTTGTTCATGTGTATATGATGATGCTGTTATCTGTTTGGATGCAGATGACGTTTATTAAAACTATGGAGTTAAAATAAATTTTTAAAAGTGCAATTGTTAAGCATAACCTAGATTAAGTAGGTACAATACTTGAACATAGGAATGTACGATAATATACATTTTTAACTATTGCTCTTAGTTATTTTGTGTTTGTCTGTACGTTAATCACACAAATACACGAGTGGCATCGAAAAATGCCGTTCATAAAACTAGTATTGTGTCTGACCGTCACGACTAAATATCCTATCCTATCCTAAATAAACTTAACAGCTACCATAATATTATAGAGACCGTCATTCCATCTCGTACAAGATCGACCCCAATTTTCTACAGCATCACTATTATATTATAACAGCAATATTAAAATATATACAGTAGAACCTCGATAAGGTAAAGTCCAAGGGAAACGCAAAATATTTTAAGTTATAGAGGTTTTAAGTTATCGAGGGTCTGTTAGGGACAGGTTAATATAGAGGTGGTATGTACATATGTATGCATGTACCCTTGTTCCTAGAGACATTCTTATAGACAGTCACCTCCCCCCCCCCTCAGTAAAATTTTTATTTGCTCCATTTGCTCATCTACTCTTCCGATGAAGCTTAAAGGCCAACAGCATAGGTCCATTCGAAAAAAATACGTATCTAATTGCATTGACTTTGGTATCAATAGCCTTGATGTGCTATAGGAGAATAGATCTACTTAGACCTAGTGGTTTTTTTTAAACCAAAAGGTGTTTTACGTCTGTGATTCCCCTAAAAGCCATTGGTAACTACTTATAAATTGAAATTTAATAAATTTAGGAACACAATAGGAAACAAATAACCCAAACCAGGGATACTATTATTTGCCAGTGCGTTGTAGGTAGATGGTTCGATCCCGGGATCCCGGTCATATTTTAGTCCCGAAATTCCCGGGATCAAATTTAGTAAATCCCGGGATTTTCGGGATCGATGCATTCTTTAAATAAATCAGTAACAATGTGCGTGAAACTAAAAGCACTTACGTTGATTTGACATTTAAAGAAGGTAAAGACTTATAATTAAATTTATTGACGATTTCTGTAACTTCGGCCAATTCATATTTGTGCAAGAAATCGAAAAGTATGCTTGCAGATGAGACGTTGGATGCGTTGTTATTCCTTAGATTTTATTTTCTTGGTTTAAATAAGTTATTTATAATGTTTCTGGTCAATTTAATTTTAAAATATGAGAGAAGAATGAGTACCTAAACTCAATGATTTCTTTAGCAATATAGTCTTTTTTATAGTTTACTAGCCTTTGCCCGCGGTTTGGTCGCGTTGCCAGAAAAGGTTTTTATTTTCACAAAAGTATCCTTGGTACTTGTAGTAGGTTGTACTATAGTTTTCTAGTGAAAGAGTAACAAACATGCCTACTTTCACACTTATAATATAAAATACGTTCAAAGAAGTCGATTTCTTTAAGTTTATTGTTAGTTTCATAAATTATTCACAGAAGTTCCTAGTTTTTTTTTATAAGAGGGAAGTATAATTTTGTTTAACCGCCTTTTGAGGACTCAAAACTTAAACTTAATGAGATTTCCTCATACATCAAAAAGATAAATAAAAAAATAATTTTGCCATGTTTCACTGTATTTTTGTTACTACATTCGATTACTAATACAATCCCGGGACTATCCCGGGATCCCGGGATTGACTGAAGCTAATCCCGAAATCCCGGGATTAGAAAAATCGACCGGGATCGAATTCCCTAGTTGTAGGTAACTAGCCTGTCTGATAATATGTATGTTAAATTTTAGTCAGTTATATGTATAGTATTGTACCTACGTACTATTTTAAAATGACGGTTTTTAAAGTAGGAATTTTGAATGGTCACTCAAATCCTTTTTACCTTTGAGACTGACGATAATCTGGGGCCTGGGCTACAGTACCTTTTCACCATAGAAGTTCAACTTTGAAATGGCTTATTGTAATATTTCAATAATGACACAGACAATTGATTTGGTAAAAGAACAATTTCAACAGTTTCTGTTACACATCTTGTTCGAAAAGATAAAATTTTTGCGTGTTCGCCAATTTGTAATAAGTATAAGTAAAAAGATAGGAAAGAAATATAAGAAAATAAGAGTGAAAAAAAGAATCTGTTACGATACCAGCTTTGAAAAGCGCTAAAGGGTGGATATTGTATGAGTTTAATTGATTAGATTATAGGATTGAAATGAACATTTAATACTAAGCGCCGCGCCGTTCCTAGAAAAATCCTTAAATTTTCAGACGAAGAAGCAATAAGATAAGTAATAAAGATGTATGCATCTAGGGGTGGAAAGGAATGGTTGGAAAATTGTGAACTAATAAATGTGTGAACTAAAATAAAATAATATGTGGTCGAAACGAACGTATATAAATAAATAACAATAATAATGCGTTTTATTTCGTTGTAAATAAAATTTACTAATTAGTTTGTATAAAGCTTATGTGAAGCGCTGAAGCGACGGGGGTCGGTAACGTACTCCGAAGAACTGATGAATGAAGCCGCTTGGCTGACAGAGTTCTTGAGTAAAGTCTTCGTTTGGCTGGAGGATCTGCTTTTTTATCGAAAAGTCTAGACTTTTAGGCCTGATAGCCTTTAAGCTCAATCGGTAGGTAGGCTGGAGGATCGGTACAGCATATGTATGGGACGTAGATCTCCGTGCGCTGGCCAGTCCCGCTTGGGTGATTGGGGATCAGTCGTCTCGTCGTTTATCGGCAGAGACCTACGTCCAGCAGTGGACGGATTAGGCTGATAATGATGATGATAGGAAGGTGTTGGGGTCACCCTGGGCTACTGAGCCCCACCGCCACAACAAGGCTTGAATTATGGTGGGGAAACTCATTGTACTGTGCGGGGCAACCTCTCTATGGAGGTGGTGTCGGTCCACTTAGGGACTGACAAGTAGATCCGGGGCACCTTACCAAAGGCGGCATTGGTGGCACTCGCCGGGTTTTAGTGGGTAGAGCTGCGTCCACTTACCATCTTTCGGGCGCAGAGAGTCCCACATACCCGCCTGGGGAGATCCACTCCCACGCGGGATGCCTAAGTGCATTTCCCGGCGTTAAAAAAAAGGACGTGTGATTACCGACAGTTTAGAATTATATGTACATCTTGCAATGTGCTTTTCCCTTCATCACATTTATGCCGAAGCCATTTTCCATGTGTGTCTTCCTAAAGAGGAGTCAGGAGTCCTTTTCCCAGCCGTGGGACGGTATAGGCTAGAAAAAAAGGCAATATCATTACGTATACCTAACTGTCAATTACACAGATTCAGTTTGCGAAAGTTACTGCAGCTATAATAATTATATCATTTTGGTATGATAACCATGCTTGTCTTGCCTTAAGCCCAGTAATGTCGGGCATTCAACATGTATATGAATATCGTGTACAACTATTTTAGCGATATTGTTACATACACACGACTCTGTGCTTTGCAGCGTCGCTATAAGGTGTGTAACAGCTTGAATGGTTTTGGGGAATGCTGAAGGGTGGAGATGTGTACGTACAGGTTGATATTAATGGCATGCGGATCAATAAGCAATAATGTACTTAATTACAATATACACGCGGTGCTGTGGCGGGTGTTTTGAGTTTATCATATTAACCGCTTTGAAAGGTTTTGTTGCTGGTTGTTTGAACTACAAGAACATCTAGATATTAGATACCTACTTCGCTAAAAATAATATATTTATTTTTTCACTCTTTACACTTTGTTTGGATTTGGTGAGTAGTTCGCTGAATTTATTTGCAGGAGCGAAAGTATTAGGTAAAATTTTTAAGTTTAGTGTTGAAGTCTTAAATAAAGTATTTTTAGCTTTTTCGTATAATTTGTTCTTTTTCATATTTAGCTTTTTATGTAAAAAACGTAGGTCTTATGGGTATTTATCTGCGTGTACCAAATTTGCACTTAATTACCTTAAATTAAATACATTGTAATTTTTGTAAGAGGTAACGCTCACATAATACCGACGTGGCGGCAAGTGGCAGATAGCCCATTTATCAATTAAGGCATCCCGCTTCATCAACCCGCTCAGATCCCGTTGTTAGGCTGCGTTTCCACCGGAGATGACCTAAGCTGCGTTGCGAGGAATGTGTTTTTAAGAACTAAGAGAAACGCTTCGTTTGCCTGAACACGTTCAGCGCAACGTCTCTATTGGGTCTTGTAAAGCACATTCCTCGCAACGCAGCTTAGCTCATCTCCGGTGGAAACGCAGCCTTAATCTTAGTTTACGCGGGTGAAGCTGCGAGCAACAGATAATAAAATATACACGCCGCAACCAGCGGGCGTCGCGGTGAACCGGCGTGACATTTGATTAGATATCGTGCCAGCCGATAATTCCATGGCTGGATTATCTGCAAACGATGCGTCGGGATAAACAAATTACTCCCAACGATACTCCATCAACAGACCTATCGCAGGCTGTATTTGTCATCTATTTGTCGCGTCATGTAATGTGTTAATTTTTTTTAAATATCTACATCACAGATTTATAAATAAAGACAGATGGAGCATGCCAAACACGCAAATGACGCCACCAAAGCGAGTACAAATTCAAAAGCGATACAATCTAATAGACGTTTAGAGTAGGTACGGCGCTATGTCATGCACTTGAGAGCGCTTTTTAATTTGTATTCGCTTTGAAGCGTCGCTCGGATGTTCGGCACGCTCCATCTGTCTTTATTTATAAATCTGTGGTCTACACATTATAACCCTCACGTCAGTTTTGTGTCCTCAATGATATTCCTACTATATCGTCACCACCACCATCTTACTTATTTCTTTTATAAAACAGGTTTTCAGTATTTCGGAGATTAGTAGGGCTATTCAGTCTGTAAGGTCGTTTTCGAATCTCGAAAGCGGAATCCGCGGTGATATGACGAATATGACGAATCTGTATCCTTTAAAACTCGACTTTCTGTCTATCACTCAGGTGAAGCTCGATATCGAAATAGTTTTTTACAGAATATATTGATAGGCTTGCTATGGTCGTTACTCTATGCAACGGCTAGGTATCATAATATCTAGGTAATATTTTATTCCAAAGAAAATTTACGACCTACTTTTACTTTCGATAATGTTGGCGACAGTGTCAATTGTCATTATAAAAATACACCATAAAATACGATTTTTATTTATTAAAACAATATACGCAATGAAAATTAATTTCGTTTTAATTTAAACCAACACTGGCTACAAAGTAATGAATATAATGTTATGCACACATAGTCAATAATATAAGTTATTAGTGGGGGTACAAATGGAGGTTAACGCAATTAGTGGAGTGCCAAGTTAATAATTCGTTATATTAGACGGCGCTACTTGGCCGCATCTTGTTTCAGCACTTTGTGTTATCAAACAGAGATCATAGTACACATTAAACTGTGAACTTCAAAGTTTTTAAAATCAAATAAAACTAGATGTTTTTTAACGGCGGCTTTCAAAATTTTCTTATCGAGCTTAAAATTTTGACCGATTTTGTAAGAAAATGTGTCAACATTTCAAGATAGATAAGAAAATATTAAGGTAGATAGGATATTGAAAACCGCCGTAAGCCATCTTGTTTTGAATCCCGCTTTAAATGGAATGGAAAACTGGAAATTATTTTCTATTCTTCTTAGTTTATTCTGATAAATTCGTTGTGGGATTTTAGGTAAGTAATTGTTAGATTGACGTATAAATTGAACTAAACGTAATCTCGAAATATTAAACTTACCATATTATGCATAAAAGAGAGACAACTTGGTTTTAGTACTAAAGATTGTCATTGCAATTTTATATACGTTTATATACTTAAGTTCATAGTTTTCGTGGCAGTTGTGGGTGTGTGGGTGGGCCGGGTGTGTCGGGGTGGGTCGGGTTGGTCGGGTGGGTCGGCCACCTGTTGCTAGTGTTCGCGTAACTCAGTTAGCCTCATCAGCCGTGGGCGTGCTGACTGCTGACTGCACAACATAAATTCCTTTATTGTTTTACTGCCACTTTAATTTATTTTACGTCCTCATTCATTTTCCGTACTATTTCCGCCAATTGTGAGCACGCTCTGTTATTTTTAATGGCGACGTGAAGACGCTTTTTTCAGATTCCATGTTAGGACCCTTTTTCATTTTAGGTCTATTTTTTCTATAGTTAAAGATTTTGAATCTTCTTTAATCTGATATTTTAGAGATCACAATGTACGTGAGTGATCTGGGGTCCAATAAGAGGTATCTACGGACCAATTTGATTATTTTATGTGAAGTAAAAGGTGGCTGCCAGTTTGATAATGAATCTAACAATCTATTAAGACATATTAAATAACACAGTTAAGGCCAGTATATTCGGGCGTTTTATGCATTGAGCGCTGTCGGCCTCCCCGCACGGCGACTTACGCGAAGTCTTCAAACAAATGAACTTTCTTGAACCCGGCGCACGGGGGGTACACTTCGAACAAAAAATCCTCGCATTCCGCTACCAAAGAGCACCGTGAATTATTGAGTTTGACAGTTCTCTGTGACGTCACACTTTTTCGACGCCATGACATGCGACGCCATATTTTGTTTTAAATGTCTAAAAACCCGGATCCGCCATTACGATTTACGATTTTTAACTTAATTGATAATAATATTTTTCTTAAATTAATATGCTAAAAAACATAAATACCATAATTAAATTAAACGTAATCACTCATTATCTGAACCTATAAAGAAACATAAGGATTGAACGTAAGTCAATGGTATTTTTTTGATTTTACAGATTAGTGAACTTAACAGTTATTAAATAAAAATCTATGTTTAAACAAAACACAATATGATCATTTTGTTTAAAATGAATATTGCTACTAATTAAAGAAAAAGCATGAGTCAAGATATTTTTAAATATTTCTTCGAAGTAGTGGAGATAGCATGATCAAAATATTCAAAGTTAGTTGTGTATGAACTAAGGCAAAAAATATTAGAGTCCTACAATAAATTTTACCGATCGGATCGTATCAGTGAAGGAAAACATCTTAAAACCTCATGCAGGTTTCAAGATGTTTTCCTTATGTTTTGGTTATGTAATTCAAGAAGCAAATGAATACTTAGAAAGAAGACCCCACATATCTTGTATGATGAAAAACCTAAAAGACATAGTTAAATTAAAGTATATACATTTGATGTTTTTGATTATGAACTACACAAGTGCTGTTTTGGATTTTTTATATATATTAAGTCGTAGGTTAACAGTATTTAATTGGTGTAATCTAGAAGATAATAAACATTTGCCATCAATACAGCAAAAAGCATTTTTAAAATAAAATTTAAAACAAGAGAAATAGAATTTAGTATACCTTTTTGGTGTTCTTATAATATACTGATATAGTTATCGTCATTTATTGTCTTTAATCTGTCTACTCTTACAATCTCACTCTACACTAGAAATAGGCCTTTCTCAATGCATGTCATGACTATTAAAGTAGAATATTGCAAATTTGTTCAATTATATTTTGAAGCTTTAGCATGCATAAAACACCAAACTTTAAAACAGGCATTGGTTAGGGTACTAAACTACTAACTTAGTTAAATACTGTGTATGTAAAAGAAATTTTAATTGCAGGTGATAAGCAGACAAGTATTAAGTTAAACAGTGGCAGTCACTCTGTAGTTTTATAAAGATTACACTAACAATGAAGATTTGTTTAATAGTTGAAGTTTACCTATATAAAAAACGAAAGCTATGCATTATTAGGTGTATTTATGCAGATGAAAGATGAGTGAGCCAGACTAGTCATATAATAAAAGCCAGTTTATATAATAAAACAATTCAAGAAAAACAAAGCTGTAAGTATATTAAAGCCTATAACATTCAAATGCTTTTGTAAACAAATTTTATAATGTTTGATTTTCTAGTTTATTTACTAATTGTGCTGTAACTGTAAGTTATATGAAAAACTAAAGTACATTTATTTTTAGGTGCACATGCAGATGGGACACATGATCAGATATCATGATGGTCAGATAATTAAAACCAATTAATTTAAAAAGCAATGAATGAAAAACATCTATGATGGACAGTGAAAGAAACTTCTCGTCACAAAGCTGTAAGAATATTAGAGCTTATAACATTCAAATGTTTATGTAAATGTATAACAAATATGATCATGTTTCATTTTCTGGTTTATTTACTAATTGTGCTGTAACTGTAAGTTATTATTTATGTAACATTTGAAAAATTGGTTTTACTGAATTTGTTTCACAGGTTCTTCTCCAATGAGAGGCCTTCATCACTGCAATGGTGGTAATTCAATTGATTTTGAATTTTGGTAATTACACAGATATTGAATTAACACTGGCTCCAAAGCTAGCCATTGGGCTTTCTCTGAAGCCATTGAAGAAGGCCTCTCATTTGAGAAGAACCAATTGAATTATTAATTGAAACATCAATTTAATTGAATTGATTTTCGATTGGTAATCCAAAGCTAGTTAGGTTGTTGGATTAAGTCTTAGATTTATTCTCTTTTCAATTACTTTTTTCAGATTTTAACAATAATTTTCAGTTCATTTTTTTTCCACCTTTTGCTCAGAATAGTTACAATAGCATTGATGACATTATATGTTATTTTTACCTACTTTTGTGAATGTGGAAACATTGTAGGTTTTTATAGATACTCAGATGCTTGTAAACTTTTGTTATAACTATCTTAATTTTTTTTTAGTTAGCAACAAGTGATTACTTATTTTTGGGCCTACACTGTCCCCCATACTTAAGTACGTAATACATAATAATATTGTAATACCCTGATTTGAAAAGAGTAACCATGTAGTTTCTAGCTGGTTCTTTTCCATGGAAACAACGCTTTTGTCATCTACAGATGCACTTATAACAAGGTACTGATGTAAAACAAAATATTTTGATTTGATGTACAGTAAATATTAAGTTACATCAGTACACCTTGTACAAGGTGGAAAGAAATGGAGGAGGCTTTTGCCAAAAACGTAAGACAGACAGAACAGACTAAAAGAAACAAAAAATGTATATTAGTTGTATGTAAGCAGCATGTAGTCTGAAATGAAGGTTTTTATTATTATTATGATATATTTATAATTATCATCATTGTTGTAATTGTTATTATGTGTAATATATTATTATGTAATTATTATTGTTAAGAAAACTTTTTTTACCGATAAATAAAAATAATAATTAAATAAAATGTCTCTTATTTACCATTTTATACTATTAAATAAATCCAAATAATTAATAAATTAAATAATAATTAAGGGTAGCGTAATTCTAGCGTTTAACGAGGCTAAAATCCTGGTATCCATAGCTTCCGTCGAATGTCTAAAAATCCTTGTATCCATAGCTTAAGCGTCAAATTGAAAAAAGTTGATATTCAATAATTAAAGCCGGAATGCGAGAAATTTTGTATGGGAGATTACCGTCTGTAGATATACTAAGTAGTCTGTGAACCCGGCGTGAACTTATTGTCCGTCCTAGTATAATTTTAAACGTATGGCAACTTACTAGGTATTTTTTTTACTTTAGTTTATTTCATAAGAATTACATTATATAAAGAGCGTTTTATGGTTTTGTTATCGATCCTGAACACACATGATCATTTTCTATTTTAATAATTACTAAGTTTTTGTATTAAAATGGATACGTTACGTGAGTATTTAATCTTGAACATAAATACATATTTCCCGTCGCAGACTTTCTGAAGGCATATTTAGGATACTATTATTGCTTTCATATTTTCATTTTCATATTCATACCGTATTTGTGTCAATAACTTTCAAATTATTGCATTATAATTGCCAATTTTTAAAGTATTAAATTGATATAGTATAATATCCCTAAGAGATAGACATATGCCATCGCGGACTTTTTTATAGACCTTTTTAAGATACACAATTCCACCATACATTATTTTGTTATATCTTAATGGGTTAGGCAGCGTTTTCGTTGAAAACTCCCAGACGGCCTATTTTTTTCCGACACGTCCAACAATTATTGTTATATTTTAGCCAAAGCTTATAAAATTTTAATAAATTATATACAAAAACCTTCCTCTTGAATTGTCCTATCTATTAAAAAACCGCATTAAAATCGGTTGCGTAGTTTTGAAGATTTAAGCGTACAAACGGATACAGGGACGGAGAAAGCGACTTTGTTTCGTAATATGTTTAAATGGATATAGCATGATATTGCTAAGAGATAGACATATGCCATCGTGGACTTTTTTGTAGACCTATTTAAGCTACACAATTCCACCATACATTATTTTGCTGTATCTCAAAGGGTTTAGGCAGCGTTTTCGTTGAAAACTCCCAGGCGGCCTATTTTTTTCCGACACGTCCAACAATAATTGTTATATTTTAGCCAAGGCTTATAAAATTTTAATAAATTATATACAAAAACCTTCCTCTTGAATTGTCCTATCTATTAAAAAACCTCATTAAAATCCGTTGCGTAGTTTTGAAGATTTAAGCGTACAAACGGGTACAGGGACGGAGAAAGCGACTTTGTTTCATAATATGTTTAAATGGATATAGCATGATATTGCTAGGAGATAGACATATGCCATCGTGGACTTTTTTGTAGAACTATTTAAGCTACACCATTCCACCATACATTTTTTTGTTGTATCTCAAATGGTTCAGGCAGCGTTTTCGTTGAAAACTCCCAGGCGGCCTATTTTTTTCCGACACGTCCAACAATAGGGATGTTGACTAATTTTTGTAATTGATTTTATTTGATAGGTATACTATATATGAACACGAAAAAAATACTTTTGTAAAGAAATATATCCAATTTTAACAAAAAATTAAATAAAGAAAAATGGTTTTTAAAATCGCCCTTGAAACGCTCCAAGCGTCATTACGTCACACACCGCATTCAAAACTCACGCTATGTTAGGTGAGTTTGTACTTAGCTCAATGTTCAGTGACGTCATCGCCTTATTGGCGTTTACAGTCACGTGATCATGCATGATAAATAACGCATTTTAAATTAATTTTCTAAATTTTAAGACAAATAAGTAGACTTTTTAAATGTTATTTTAGGTTTTCAAATACTGCATTTAATATGTAAAACATAACTTTACATGAATTTGTAACATGTGTCAACATCCCTATTATTGTTATATTTTAGCCAAGGCTTATAAAATTTTAATAAATTATATACAAAAACCTTCATCTTGAATTGTCCTATCTATTAAAAAACCGCATTAAAATCGGTTGCGTAGTTTTGAAGATTTAAGCGTACAAACGGATACAGGCACGGAGAAAGCGACTTTGTTTCATAATATGTTTAAATGGATATAGCATGATATCGCTAAGAGATAGACATATGCCATCGCGGACTTTTTGTAGACCTATTTAAGCTACACAATTCCACCATACATTATTTTGTTGTATCTCAAATGGTTCAGGCAGCGTTTTCGTTGAAAACTCCCAGGCGGCCTATTTTTTTCCGACACGTCCAACAATTATTGGTATATTTTAGCCAAGGCTTATAAAATTTTAATAAATTATATACAAAAACCTTCATCTTGAATTGTCCTATCTATTAAAAAACCGCATCAAAATCCGTTGCGTAGTTTTGAAGATTTAAGCGTACAAACGGATACAGGCACGGAGAAAGCGACTTTGTTTCATAATATGTTTAAATGGATATAGCATGATATCGCTAAGAGATAGACATATGCCATCGCGGACTTTTTTGTAGACCTATTTAAGCTACACAATTCCACCATACATTATTTTGTTGTATCTCAAAGGGTTTAGGCAGCGTTTTCGTTGAAAACTCCCAGGCGGCCTATTTTTTTCCGACACGTCCAACAATTATTGTTATATCTTAGCCAATGCTTATGATATTTTAATAAATTATATACAAAAACCTTACTCTTGAATTGTTCTATCTATTAAAAAAACCGCATCAAAATCCGTTGCGTAGTTTTGAAGATTTAAGCGTACAAACGGATACAGTGACGGAGAAAGCGACTTTGTTTCGTAAAATGTTTAAATGGATATAGCATGATATTGCTAAGAGATAGACATATGCCATCGTGGACTTTTTTGTAGACCTATTTAAGCTACACAATTCCACCATACATTTTTTGTTGTATCTCAAATGGTTTAGGCAGCGTTTTCGTTGAAAACTCCCAGGCGGCCTATTTTTTTCCGACACGTCCAATAATTATTGTTATATCTTAACCAATATATATAAAAACTCAATAAATTATACACAAAAACCTTCCTCCTAAATTGTCCTATCTATTTAAAAAAACCGCATCTAAATCCGTTGCGTAGTTTTAAAGATTTAAGCGTACAAACGGTTACAGGGACGGAGAAAGCGACTTTGTTTTATAGTAGTAGTAGTAGCTAACATGCGTACCCGGGATATTCTTCTGTGCATTGTTAATAATAATAATAAAATCTATGGACGCTTTTTACACCACGTCAATCTAGTCCCGTGGTAAGTACTCGAAGAGACTTGTGTTATGGGTACCAGACAACCGAAATACAATATATTTAATACGTTTTATATTAATACTTATATTTAAGATTTTTATTATATAATACACATATTTAATACACAACCATGACCCAGGAACACAGAAACTTTTTTGTTCCCTGGCGGGATTCGAACCCGCGACCTCCGGCTTGAACGCCAACGCGCTAACCATTGAGCCACAGAGGTCATATTACAAATCACACACACAAATCATTGTAAACGAAATAAGTGTTAATTATCACCTCAATCACCATTCATCACCACCACCACCACCATCATTATTCTCGTCAGCGTCATCACCACCATCATTGTAATCATCAACTTCATCATCATCACTATTACAATTTACACCCCCCCTGCCCCACCACCACCACCACCACCATCATTATTCTCGTCAGCGTCATCACCACCATCATTATAATGATCAACGTCATCATCACTATTACAATTTACACCCCCCTCCCCCACCACCACCACCACCACCATCATTATTCTCGTCAGCGTCATCACCACCATCATTATAATGATCAACGTCATCATCACTATTACAATTTACAGCCCCCTCCCCCACCACCACCACCACCACCATCATTATTCTCGTCAGCGTCATCACCACCATCATTATAATGATCAACGTCATCATCACTATTACAATTTACACCCCCCTCCCCCACCACCACCACCACCACCATCATTATTCTCGTCAGCGTCATCACCACCATCATTATAATGATCAACGTCATCATCACTATTACAATTTACACCCCCCTCCCCCACCACCACCACCACCACCATCATTATTCTCGTCAGCGTCATCACCACCATCATTATAATGATCAACGTCATCATCACTATTACAATTTACACCCCCCTCCCTCATCACCACCACCACCATCATTATTCTCGTCAGCGTCATCACCACCATCATTGTAATCATCAACTTCATCATCATCACTATTACAATTTACACCCCCCTCCCACACCACCACCACCACCATCATCACCACCACCACAATCACCGCGATCATCATCATTACCACCATTTTTAGAACTTAAAATTAATATTTTTATAATAAAGATGCGAGTAGCAAGGGATCGGCCGTCTTGGCGTTCATTGAGGGAGGCCTATGTTCAGCAGTTGATGGATAAAGGCTGATGATGATGATGATGAATTAGTAACATTAAATCGATATTAAAATAAAAATGAGGAAAAAAACACGCTGATGATCCTGATTACGATAAAAATGAGAAAAAAATATTAAAACTAAATATTGTTCAAATTTTTATTTTTATTTCCTATGTACACTATCATATCAGGCACCGGCTTATATATTCCACACGTTGTTTTAACGATCTATATCGGGGGGGAGCCGCCAGGCAGCAGCGAAACATAAGTCCTACTTTGTTAACGCCTCGCAGGCAACGTGCAGGCAACTAAATTGAGGCCGCGCTGGGGGCTAGACAAGTTTTTCACATTATTTGATTTTAAGAAAAATAAAAACATTTATTTTAAAAAGTAAGATCAGAATAAAATTTTAAATGTTATTACCTATTTTTTCATATAAATTTTGTAACTTAAAATCTCACATTCTTCAAATACAACTAGAAAAATAATCAAAAACATCTTGTGTTTGTGATTTTTTTTTATCGAGGCAAGTTACAATGATCGTGTTTTGAATAGGTTAATAAAAAAGAATGTATACTAAACTACAACATATATTTTTAACGGATCAAAAAAACCAACATTACTATGTTTACGACTTAAACAAAAACAGGCGCTTTGGGATATACTGGCCTTAAGGGGCGTTCATAAAATACGTGAGATGTTTAAGGGTTGAGGGGGTCGAGTCAAATCTCATCTAATCTTACGTTGGAGAGAGGAGGGGTCTCGGCAAATATCACGCAATTTTTTTTCTGATTGGAACAAAAACAAAATTATACTATTTTGGTCAGAAAATTAAAAAAAGCACCTCTTTATGGACGCCCCTTTATTAATCTCATTATTAAAACAATATTAAAATGGCATAAGTATATAATATTATATCTGATATTTAAAACAATGTTTTTCACTTTGAAGAGGCATGCGCGGGGACAGCAAGTCACGAGATACAAAAAAACATTCTAAGCATACCGATATGATTTTAATGGTTTGTTAATAATTTTGATACTAGGTATATATCTATTATCTTCTTTATATTATAATACCAACGACTAGAGTATATTTCGGTAATATTTCCAAAATGTATATAATATATTCTGTTCAAAATGTCAGAGTAGACTTAATTTGATGTTATGATGAAGTATATAATATTATATCTGATATTTAAAACAATGTTTTTCACTTTGAAGAGGCATGCGCGGGGACAGCAAGTCACGAGATACAAAAAAACATTCTAAGCATACCGATATGATTTTAATGGTTTGTTAATAATTTTGATACTAGGTATATATCTATTATCTTCTTTATATTATAATACCAACGACTAGAGTATATTTCGGTAATATTTCCAAAATGTATATAATATATTCTGTTCAAAATGTCAGAGTAGACTTAATTTGATGTTATTATTATTTATTTTGTAGCCTGATGTAAGGATCATTTTTTAAATTGATATCGTACTACCAGTGACTCGTCTGGCGAGTCCGACATCAAAATATGTATGCTTTATCCGGGAAACGCCATGAAAATCATAGTGGCATTAACCGTTTTTAAATATCACCCAGACTGTCTTATATTGATCGATATATTGTAACAGCGCAACCGTTGACAATATTTTTTTATATGACAAAATTTTAAGAGTCTTCATCGCCGGGAGATTTGTACTTACAGCGTCTTCATTAGCAACATGTCACGGGCCGCTGTCGTCTACAGAAGTCCTTAAAAGCACGTTATTCTGCATTTCCCATGCAACCATTTATATATTGCGGGTCATAGGAATGGTAGAAAAAAATGTAAAGTCCTTATAAAAGTCGGAATTATCTGCATCAATAGCAAACCGTTTGCTGTCTTGCATGTTCTTGTCGTTCACTGAGAATAATATTTACTTCCCCTGAAATAAAGAACTGAAAACCTCTTTATTTATCCTAACGCCTATTTACATATTTTTATTTAACGCCAAAGATTTATATCTAAAATACTGCATGACTGCTTTATCTAGAATCTAGAGAGGGACAACTATTAGTATGTAGATAATAAAAAGTCGTATCGTTTTGATTTTTTTTCAATACAATTTATATGGAAATATATATTTTAGCGGGAAATGATGACGCTGTGGTAATCGAAGTGTGAACGACCTATGAATATTCATTTCATGCGTCCGGAGCGGTGTCGGGTCAGACCAATCCTGTTACGAACGAATTAAAAATGGAAAGGAAATACGATTTGTTCTACTATTTTATAATCTATTATATATAATTCCAGTGTCACGATGTTTGTCTCGGATGAACTTCGAAACTACTGAACCGATTTTAATGTTTTTTCTATTAAAATGTGTGCTTTTCTCTAAAAGATAGGATTGTTAATTTCTTGAATTTGAGATAAAATATCAACCAATCATACCAAATCTTTTTGACAGAACTAACATTTTTTTAAAGCCTTAACATAGAATATATAATATGTATGCCATATATGTTGTTTTTGTGCACTTTGCACTTCGCGGTATACGATTTTGTGTGTACAACCATCTTTACACATTAAAAATACGTTCGCTGAAAGAAGAGTAGGTGTTCAGTTCACAGAAGGGTAGAATCTTTTTTATATATTATACCTGTGTACTGGCATCGAGTCTATATCATCTAAAACTAACCATAATTTAAAATGTAAAGAGTTGAGGTCTGGGCTAAATGAGGGGCCAGTCTTCAGCTCTCATAAAGTCCGGAACGTTGGTTTCAATACAGGCTCGGGTAGTTCATGCAATACGTAGTATTACTATATAGTTTGTGGTTCGTGCCCTGTAACTTGGTGCAGAATCCTGCTAAAAAGTAATATATACGTGTTAATTCAAATTCTTAATTCAAAATAATTTAAAAAGTTGAAAAATAAGAAAACTTTTTATATAACAGTAGATATTTATGGCCAGACTAGTTACAAGACAAATGACAAGGGGAGAAAGCTAATGTCATATTTTAATTGGTGTATAATTTTTCTTCTATTTTATTGCGTTATATATATATTGCGTATGCGCATATTAGACTGAATGGTTATTGTGTATAGGTTTCTGCTACGACAATTATTAAATTTAAACCGAATGAATCGCATTGATAGAGCTAAAACATAATAATATTATATATATTACCTGAACTCTACATCTAGATTACACAAAAAGTTTAGATGGAGTTTTAATATTTAAACCTCTCTATATTATAAAAATGAATATTTGTCTGTATGTCTATTGTAGAATCGTGAACTATGCATTTGATCGTGTGATGATCTTTAGCAAAGTTGTTGTGCATGAGTCCACGAAATTTTCGGCAGATGGCGCTACTATTGTTCCAATGAATTTAAATATTTGTGTCATGAATGAATTTCAAATCAAAACTGATTCTGCGTAGCAGAAACTAAATATCTCGCTTATTTCAAGGCTAAACAAACGGCGCAATGCCCTCTAATATTTAGCTAGCTCTCATTATATCTGAAAGTATTAATTACAGAAGATTTATGTTACTTACTAAATAACTCTTGAACTTGATCCTCATTTTAAATAATTGGTCGAGAAACGTTTGTTGAAGGGAGTCGTATTTGAAATTGTCTAAGAGAATGTCTTTGACTAAAGATTTCATGAGCAAAACAAACTTATTTCAAGAAAACTAGTTATGTTTTCAAATAAGTGTGTAATTGACATGATTGTTCTTTTAGTTTGAGGTGGTTTATTCATCGTCATCATCATCATCATCATCATCATCATCATCATCATCATCATCATCATCATCATCATCATCATGAACTTATTTTGCTAAGACGACCGATCCCTCGCCGACCGGCCACTGCTCGGAAAACATCTTCCCACTGGGTGAATGGTCGACCTACATACACTTCGTTTACCTAAACGCGGCCTCCACTCTTCAAACTTATTGGATCATCGGCCATCCGTTCTTATGAGTGTATAACCAGCCCATTGCCACTTCAACGAGCTTATCCTTCGAATGATATCTGTCGGTTTATACCATAAGAGAAAATTGTATTACACCTATTTATTACATTAGGTGAACTTGGGCTTATCAATATTTATAATTAAAAGCAATTTTGAAAATATTATTATTATTATCAGGTATACACGTCATGCGTGCTCCCCTCTGACACCGTAAGGAGGAAGGAGGTCCCGCGTTGCTCTATGGTTTAATCTCGAGCGGAATTAATAGGAATTGCCAATGTCAAAGTGTTTCAGGATCATAATTATTATTGTCAGTTGTACCCTACTTTTGGCATTTGTTTTTCTAATTCGAAATTCAAAAATCCTTTTGTTCAATAAAAGGATTTCGTATAGATTATAATCACTTAAACCTCCTATCTCCTCCTCCTACTCTCAGTAGGAATCAACTGATCCTAAGCTTATGAGTTAAGAGGGCAAATAATAATGATTTTTGGTAAAATCTTGTTTCTTGATTATATAATACGCAGCGCCTTGCGGTTTCCTCGTGTAATTCCCATTCCGATAAATTATAAGTTATTCTGATGTGTTGGTAAGCTATTTTAAATTTTATCAAAATTCATATACAGTAGAACCTCGATAAGTTAAAGTCCAAGGGAAACACAAAATATTTTAAGTTATAGAGGTTTTAAGTTATCAAGGGTCTTATTAGTGATAGGTTAAGGGAGGGGAATATATTATTTTTTTAAGTTATAGAGGTTTTTAAGTTATCGAGGTTTGAGTTATCGAGGTTCTACTGTACTAGTTTTTGAGTGAAATAGTAAAAAATATACATCAATACATTCACACAAACTTTCGGGCTTAAAATATTAGCGATTAGATATATAGCGATTTGGCAACTGACTCCTACTATGTGATCTGACGACGACTGCTGTTGATCTTCAAAGTTGGGACGTCGACGTCTATCGCCGACCCGTGTCGACGACTGCAGTTACCTCTGTCGTTAGCAACATGTCGCTCGTGTGTATGAGCTCTAAGTCTCAGTGTCAGTAACTGTAGAAAAGCGGAACAAACGCAGCCGGGAGCATCCCTCGTTACATTTCCTCACCGGAAAAATCATACTACCATTATTATGAATAGAATTGTTACCAAGTGAAGGAAATTTGTCTAAGAAATATTATACTTAATATTGATTAAAATTACTGAGTATTAATTTTCCCTGAATGTAGATTAAGTTTGAACACGAAATAAGATAGAGCCTTGCCTCTACCCGAGCCTTGATAACATATCTGGACTTGCTTGAATACACGGCAAAATCGATTTCACTGATACGCCTGTTGATGTCACGATAAGCCTCTAACTCTTCGACTCAAGCTTGAATCCCTTTATTGTTCTATAATGTATACGCGAATTTTACCAACGCGCTTAAAGCGGTTTATCTATGATATGTGTTTATGTGTTTTTTTTAAATATTCTATCCTTTGAAAGCAAATCATCAAATATTTTCAACTTTCAGCGTTAATAAGTGTAGATGTCTGTGTAGTTTTTCCGCGGTTTCATTACAAACGTTTATTAGTTTAAACCTTTCTGAATTAAAATATCAAGTGAAAAGGATTTTTTAAGTCGATCAAACAATTCAAAAACAAATAAACTCTTCGAGCTTATTACATTAGTATACATGAGTGAATAAAATCAAATCATACACGGAAGTGAAGCGTACCGCCCGAAGTCGATGGGTGTAAAAGTGAAGTGTATATTAGAATGAACTTACTATATTATATTAATGACTACTTTAATTACCACTAATTAATATTTACATTAAACAGGTGGTTCAAATCAAATTAAATCGAAATATCTTCATTTCGTAGGTAACAAGAAGAATTAACAAAAAGGTTCGGCATATTTTGATGAATCATATCTATATATTTATGTATGTAAAAACCCCATGCATCCGCTAAACTTATCTCTTACTCTTCTTTTCTCTTTATTAGTTGAACAGTCAAACGGGCAGAGGAGCCACATGTTGGTAAATGGTCACCGTAGCCCATGAAGCTAAGCAAATGAACTTGAAACTCATTCAAGTGTTGCTTGGGGTGAATGATTTTAGCTCCTGGTTCCAGGTATTACACTGTCTTGCCTTCTCAGAAACATTAAGACTGTTTTACGGGAAAAACAAGCAACAATCGTGTCTCTCTCACACCGGATCAGCACAGTTAATGCTCTGAACAAGAATCATGTGAATGTGTGAATATCATATTTTAATTGGTGAATTTGGGAACTGATGACTTCTTTAGCCACGTAGAGCATTTTTGGTAAGAAAACCTTATAGGTTTACGTCACCGACCGCTAATGAAAACGGCATTTTGATCGAGACTGCCAAAAATTTGAATGCCTGCGTCTAAGAATGGAGGGCAGAAGTTTCAAAACAATCACCTCTTTAATTGATGTTGTGTTGGGGGTTTTTAATGTATAACCTTTAAGGCCCTGTTCGCATTTTTTTACCGAGTGCTTAAAAGAATTTGAATTAGACCAATGAATACCCATGTATTTATTCACTCGAAAACGTTTTTAAAGCGCGGCTGTTTTTTATTTGGCGCTGTTGGATTTTCGACGTTCAGCGTTGGAAGTTAAATCGAATTTAAAATGCGGAGTTCGCATCTCGGGTCAACGTTGGGATTAACGCGACGCTTATTAAGCGCTCGTGCGAACGGGGCCTAAAATTATGTTGAAAAGTTGAGAAGCGGTGACGTAAGTCTCTACGCACCATTAATCTCACTTTATCACTTGTACGCACCTGTCTCGCAGTCACGGCGACTGTTAATTTATTAGAAATACATAAGCCGCTTTTTCTTTACAAATTCCTTCCACGGCTGAAAAGTTGAGGAAAAAAATAAAATACGAATTCAATATTAAAACATTGTCCCTTTTAACGTAAATTCAGGTTAAAAGGTCACACAAGGTTGTCTATTCAGTTACGCTTTATAAGGTATGATCTTCTAGTTCTTATAAACATTTGTAAAGGCAATCTGAGGTACGATAATATTATATTTTCTACGTACATTATTTTGGTTCAAGAAATAGAAAAATACTGACTTTATTTCATACATATAAGGGTTCTTTACCTATAATAATAAATCATACAAAAACATAGTCAGTTTTCGTGTGCTAATTAAATTAAAAATATAAATAATTATTATTATAAATATAGTAAATCTTTATTGATACTATTCATTTCGTATAGAAGGGGCATATAAAAAGTCATATATGGTAAAAATTACAGATTTGCACAATTGGTTCATTAGAATCCATTGCCATTGTGTAAATCTGTAACTTTTACTATTATATCTATTAAATTAAATATAATCTATTATAAGTTCGAAGAAAAGTCGACAATTATTATTATTACACTTCTCACAAAATATATTCTCTCTCTTTAAGGGGCCTACCACACGCGCAAGCTTCACCACACTTTTGCCTGCGCAGGCCGGCTTGTACACGGAACACGGATACAATTTTACCAACTACACGCACCGTGTTCCGTGTACAAGCCGGCCTGAGCAGGCAAAAGTGTGGTGAAGCTTGCGCGTGTGGTAGCCCCCTTAGTGAGGTTTACAAACGAAACCATGGAATAAGTTCGAATTTATCCGTTTGATGGAACAAGGTTAGTATTCTTTAAGTCCTTGTACACTTGGCTTTTAAATTTAAACAAAGAATTTACTTAATTTTTAATATTAACAAAACTCGTATCTAAGAAGCGTGCTTGGCTAAGTAATGAAACAATACTATGCAAATAACGCCTCTATGTATACGCTCCTGGTGTCAATATATAGCTTTGACAGACGCACAGTTTTGGATTTTACTTTATTGTCTATGAATTGGTTTGAATGACCCTATGCGGGAGTACTGTGATATATCAAAGTATTGTCTGCGAATAAGGGTGTAAAAAGGGCCGGATTTAAACTAATTGCCGCCCCTGGCTGGGGGGGGGGTCTCTGCGAAAGTATGGTCGAGTGGACGCAGACTCTAAGCGCAGAACAACACTGTTTTTTTTTTACTTTCCAAATTTAGCCGCCCTAGAAAATTTTCCGCCCTGGGCACTAGCCCCGACTCCTATTGTAAATCCATCGCTGGTTGTAAGTTTGAGCAATAATTCTTCAGGTATCTCACGTTACTTGCATTTACACATTATGTGGTGAATGTCATCCATGAAAATAAACAAGTTACCCTGGGACTAGCACGATACTTCACAGGCGATAAATCCCGGCACCTTGCGGTCCTGTCTGTCTTCCTGAAACAAGTTGTTTCATAGAATCAGGTATATATTTTAAAGTATCGATTTTATTTTATTTCCACATTACTTATATAATCGAAGTCGTTGATTGCAAGGGTAGAGGCGGGTAGGGTCGACCCACATTCACGTATCACAGCCAAAAATAATAACCTTTAAGTCTTGCTAAAACGTTAAACAATATTTCACACATTTTTAAAAGTGCTTTCATTTCAAAAGCATTTTAGGCCATTATAAATTTTTAGCCGACTTCATAAAGTAGGGGTTCCCAATTGCTATTACGTTTTTTTATTATTAGGGCCTGTTTCACAATCTCCAGTTAAGTTCCCTATAGGCTATCGGCAACATATTTGACAGATAGAGTATGGAGTATCTGTCAAATATCTGTCAAATATGTTGCCGATATCCTATTGGGAACTTAACTGGAGATTGTGAAACAGGCCCTAAATCTATTTTCTTTTACATACATCTATACAATTTTAAAACTATTTAAAATGCAATATTTACCATGATTTTCACGATGTTCGATATTTTGACATTGTCTACAAATGTCTTGTTCGAGAGACTGTAAATATCTCGTATTAAATAGTTTTAGAACTGAATTTTAACCATTTTTAATTTTGAATGTACATCATTAATCTTTGGTACGTCCAAACGCAATCGACGGCTGACTGATCGAGTGGTCAGATATTGGACACTTTACGTAGCGGTCGTGCTTCGGATCCCGCCAAGTGCAGATAATTTGTATATATATACAAATTTGTATATATATTACAAATTATCTGCTCTTGGCGGGATCCGAAGCACGACCGCTACGTAAAGTGTCCATTGTATTCATATATGTGTCTCTCTCTCTCTCTCTATTTAAGAGCTTTGCTCTTGCCGGTGGAGTTTTCGCCACTCATTCCTCCTCTCCGCCAACACCTTCACCTCCCGATACGACATAACCTGTACCTTCTCCTTTATTTGTTGCAAACTCCTTCTCGGTCTACCTCTTCCTCTTTTTCCATCAATTTTCCCCTCTATGATAATTTTTATAAACAAGTTGTGTCGTTGATGTGTGTTTATATAAATTTATTTTCTCCCCTTTCCAGCACCCGTGACATTTATCAAGAACAGTTATAAACTTAGCACCGACTTGGTTAATGTGGTAATTGTTGGTTTTAAAATGAAAAAAAATATCTCAGAGCCGTGTAGCTGAATCGATGAAATAGTCCGTTTATTGCTCCCAGTCGAGGCAGTGGAGCCTAGAAGGGCAAGCCAATTAACGCCATGAAATCAGCTTCCGGCCAACAAAATAAGTGCTTTCTCCCACTTATATTACATCATTTGTTTGTTGTATATTATTTACTAGCTGTTGCCCGCGGCTTCGCCAGAGTAAGCAAAAGAAAATTTCCATTTATTAATGTTATTTTATGTTACTTCTAGTCCATCCGAGAATATATGTACAGAGTTTTATGTAGGTCGGTTAAACATTTTTCGTGTTGAAGCGTAACAAACCTTTCTACTTTGACATTTATAATATTAGTAAGGATTTATTAAAATATCAAAAGCCTAATCTAGCAAGTTTATTTAAACGTTTTTTTTATTTGTCTATTGGCGCCGTGTTTCGAGCTTTTGGAACGAAGTTCCTTACGGCAGGTTGGATAGGGATTTTGCTGCGCGACCAAACTGAAAAAAATGTGATAGTAAAACCGTAAGAAAAAGTGCGTGGAATAAAAAGCGTTAAATGAGACGTGCGCAGGCCCGACAGTCGCATACACAAGCGAGTAGTATATAAGTATATAATATCTTTCTTTTAGCCGAA
Organism: Lycaena phlaeas; assembly: GCA_905333005.2. Classification (NCBI taxonomy): domain Eukaryota; kingdom Metazoa; phylum Arthropoda; class Insecta; order Lepidoptera; family Lycaenidae; genus Lycaena; species Lycaena phlaeas. The sequence continues at coordinate 5,821,559 of HG995163.1, read as the reverse complement.
GGAACTTCGTTCTACTACGTTAACTACCTGGTGTCCCACGACACCACATTTCTTTTTTATTAGTAGATATAGATAGTTCAACTCAAATTTACGCGCTCTGTGTACGTGCGCTTATCATTACACACCTTTAAAATGTGGTAGTGCCGCTGGCATTTTGTTATAAGTATGCTTATTTCTTCAAGGTTGTATGAACAATGTCCAGTAGTGGACGGAAAAAGGTGTATAATGATAATAAAAGGTAATAAGACTTTTACACGTGGTCTCCTTTATTTGTATACAATAAAAGTGGAGCAGACAGTACGTAGGCAGATAATCCTTATCGATCGTAGTGCTTATTTCCGCCCAGCAACCTCCACGATTTATAAATCGTGATTTCCAGTCCCGGGAAACATTTTATTCATAATATAGTTAATATATTTTGTTTTTTTTTGTTTATTTATTTATATAAAGTTATATTTTATTTATTTATTTACATACAATTATTATACTGTTCAAATTAAACTAGCAAGAATGATTATCTCGTTTAATTAAATAAAGGCCAAGCGTTGGATTTGGTAGAATGATCCATACTAATATTATAAATGTGAAAGTAGGGATGTTTGTTATGGTTTCACGTGAAACAACTCAACCGATCAACATGAGACTTTCTACACGTATTCTCGAAGGTACTAGAGATAACAGCGGGCGACAGCTAGTAGTAGTATTACATAAATACATATTATAATTTGTAATCGACGTGGTAAATAATCGCCTATTTTAACATTTCGGACCCTCCTGCTAAAGAGGCAAAGCCCAACCGATATTATTGTAAAGTTCCATCAAAATCAATTCAGTAGTTTTGTTTGAAAGACTAACAAACTCACATCCATATATTCTTATAAATTTTCACGTGTTTAATACATATTAGCAGCAAGTAACATTACAATTTGATACTTTAGTTTAAGTAGCAATAATGTAAAAAAATAATGTAAAAAACAATACAATTGTTTGAGGTGTTATCAGGGGCGTATCTACCTACTAAAAGTAAAAAAAGTAAAGTACCAATCTATATATGTCCCACTGCACGCGTCTCCTTCTCGAAATCAGGCGAAGAATCGAGCAATAGTTCATCGAGGCCCTGGCCCAGTGCGGGTTGGTGAACTTCACACACCTTCAAAGACTTTCAATCTCATCAGGCATGCAGGTTTCCTCACGAAGTTTTTCTTCACCGGTGAGCGAGCGATAGTCTCGTATTTAGGATGCACTTAGAAATTAAGAAATACCATTTCAAGGCATCGCAGATGTCAGGATCGAACCAGAATCCTCTCGCTATGACTATAACTTGATGTTCATGTCAGTTTGAATAAAAAATGAAGGTACGTAGATCCTTCCATTTACGTATCTTTTCATCAGTAATATAACATTCGTTAATATCAAATTAAGTAAGTATTTCTGAAAATTAGGACCTCAAAATTTTATCTTCAAACGAAAATATTTCTTATTCTTTTAACTTAGGGTTTATATTTCGTACGTAACGATAAAACATAAACTGAACATATTCAAATGTGACTGTATTATTGGGTCAACACTCGCCTCAAAAGTCTATATCATTATGAGGTCTACTTTATGTTAATGTGAATTCAAGTATGAATCAAAATTTGGATAAATGGGACGTAGCCTCTCGACTATTAGCTATCATACTAAAAACCAGCTAACATTACCCTCGTTATTGTTATGAATACATCTTGATTCGTTTGTTAAACAAATAATTAAGATTGGTGAGTATTTTCCCGGTGTATTATAATTTTCACATTTATTTGGTCGAGTCACTTTTTCCACATCGTGCTCGAATAATCACTCTGGAAATTAAAGAAAATATAAATTAGGGATGCTTAAAGAGAAACAATAATTTAACAAACGAAAAAAGAATATTTTTAGTAAAGATATATTGTTCAAATTGTTGGCAGATCTGCTAGTTCAAGCTTGAGTTTTAAATGAGACAACTTAAATAGTGACGAAGATTGGTTGTAGACTTACAACGATGAATATGTTTAGGCCGCAGCTTTTTTGTCTATAATCAATTAATTTACCCGGAGATACTCGACCAGAATCAATATTTTTTGTAGCGAGAAAATGCCGTAGCTTTTATATCTATGTCCAGATCAGGGAGACTAGCCTAGAATCTATATTGACAAAACGTCTTTTTTATCTATGGACAGACCAGAGAAACTACATCAGAATGGATATTATTTGTAGACAAAAAAGCTATTTTTATCTATGGTGAGACTTAGAGACGAGACCAAATCGATATTGCTTGTGAATGCCAAAATGATACAGACACGTCACGTAGAGTCGACTCGTTCACTTTGGAGCGCGCTTTGATGAAGATTGAAAGGCTTTACATACATGTGCTAGACTCCTCCCCCCTATACACTATAGTTTGACAAGTTTACCTAACTAGCATGACGAAGGTTTTTAACCTTGATTAAAAATTAAAATACTTAAAATATTCATTTATTTATTTGGACTGAAAAGAAAAGTAATGAAGAAGTTTTGGAATTAGTAGGTGAGAAGAGAGAGATATTAAATACCATCGAAAACAGAAGAGGAAAGATGTTAGGACACTTGATACGGCACGACCACTTTATGAGAGGAATAATTGAAGGGAAGGTAGAAGGTAGAAGGAAGCGAGGCAGACCGAGAAGAAGTTTTATAGACCAGGTGAAGGAAAAACTGATGGTAGTGTCGTATCAGGAGGTCAAGAGAAGGGCGGAGTGCAGACAGGAATGGAAAAAGCTCCACCGACAAGAGCGAAGCTCTTAAATTTAAGAAGAAAATATTCACGAAGCGTACGTGGCTAAGTAATTTAACAATATTATACAAAAAACACATCTATGCGCTCCTGGCGTCAATAGTCTTTATATGGGTTTGACAGACGTACAGTTGCGGATTTCATTTGAATAGCCTATGAATTGGTTTGAATGGCCCTATGCGTTCGGGAGTACTGTGACAACTCATAGTAGAAGTACTGTGACACCAACTGACACCATTGTTTGTGAATACGGGTGTTCTAGATAAATTATATAAAACATTTTATTATAATACATAGTGCATCTTTACCTGATAAAAATAAAGTATTCTATATTAAGTTGTATTGGTGTTTATCATTTAATAATACCTACCTATCATTTCTTTAGTTTTATTAATATTTATTATTTGTTTTAGAATTCAAAATTTTAAATGATAATATTTGTGGAGGCTTTTACACTACATTAATCTGATCCCATGGTAAGTTCTCGAAGAACTGAAAGAATGAAAATGAAAGCTAATCGAACATGGAGTTCATTTATGAGAATATTGCTGGCTATGAGTTGACCTTCTCATCAACTCTACTGAAATGCGATACTCGGTTCCAATTAATGACATTTTCCTACGTAATATCCGCCGCCAAGCCTTTCTCTGATGGAACAGTGACAGAGCGTTTATTTAAAGAGTACTAAACATAAATTCAAATTAATATATTACAGTACTTTTGTCTGCGACTTCGTTCGCGTGGAGCTCGATAAACTTGCTATTTCCTTGTTAGATTGAGATAAAAAACTAACAAATAAGTGGTGTTAACTCTTACATTATAAAATGCAAACATGTAAAATCTTAATTGTGTATTAATATATTATAATAAAACATGATGCGAACTCAGAGAGTCATTTCACATTTCAGTTAACGTAAAATATTGCGAATTGCTACTAAGAATAAGTTGAATGTTGGTACCGCAGGAATTTAAAATTTTTCTGAATAAAATATAGTATATGTGTGTATTCTGGTATGTAAGTTACAGCACTGTAAAGTTTCATCAAAATTCGTTGAGTTGTTTTTTCGTGATATGGTAACAAACATCTAAACAGGAACCTTTCGCGTTTATAATATTACTCATAATGTAATATAGTAATACAGATAACAAATATTAATTGTAGTTTTACACAAAATATATGCAATATGAATAGATATTTTTAAAGAGTTACAACTTAAATTGTATTGTCTAGCAAGAAACGTATAAATAAATTTGCTATCATACTTCTTAAGTTTGGAATGACATGAAGGCAAAGCGTTAAGAGAGATTTCCTGAGAATATCAGCCCTTTATGTCCCACGTCTGGGCATGTGTCTCCTCCTGGAAATCAGGCGAGGAGGGTAATGGGCCATAGTTCACCGATGCACTGGCCCAATACGGGTTGGTGAACTTCACATACCTTCAAAGATTTTCAATCTCATCAGACATGAAGGTTTCCTCACGATATTTTCCTTTCACTATACCTAGTGAAACAATAAATCGTCAGCAATTACAGATTGTTTATTTGCGACTTTTTTATTGCTACGACGAACAAACAAAACGATGTATATGGGGACATTGTCATCCGCTGTAATATGTGCTTTTATACGTTTTAGCTTTGTTTAAGAGAATGTGAATCCCTAACGATTGCATGTTTCACTTTAGGTATTCGTTTATCAAATGTTGTGGAATGTATCGAACCACCCACTTGGAAAACATTTGGATAGAAAGACATAAATAGTAACATAGCATTCGTAATCGCCATATATTTATCTATAATATTATGTATGTATTTAAAGATATATTTATGTAGACGAAGTGTTGGTCGGCCATTAACCAGATGGGAAGACAATCTTCGTGCAGTGGCAGGTCCGCGTTGGATGCGAGTAGCAGGGGATCGGTCGTCTTGGCGCTCGTTGAGGGAGGCCTATGTTCAGCAGTGGACGGATAAAGGCTGATGATGATGATAATTTAAAAATGTAAGTGTATATAATATCAGTTGTCTCGTAGTTGTTTTCTTATGTTTACGCGAATTTCACTCATAAAATCCGTAAATTTGTTTCATTATAATGTCTCGTAGTTGTTTATCATCATCATCATTCATTATGACTGCTGGCATCCCTCAACAAACGCCAAGACGACAGATCCCTTGCCACTCGCATCCAACACGGATTGGTCACTGTACCGAGATCGTCTTCTCACCAGGTTAATATCCGACCGACACTTCGTGTATGTCAGCGCGGCCTCAACTCTTGAAACTTATTTGCCTCCTGAGTGTGATGAACCCACTGCGGCACACGGCCCGCACCGTGACCAGACGTTAGGACGACACGCGGTCTATTAGACCTCACCTCTTTTAGCAGACTAAAATCCATTATCTGTCGCGAAATTAAAGAAAAAAACATAAACATCCGGTACTTAAACATCCGGTAAGAAGATAGGTATCCCACCGAGTCTGTGGCCATTAGCACTTTCCAAATATGTATTTATCTCTTTCCTACACTGGACCAAACCAAAGTTATGGCCTTCGTACCACAGAGAAGTTTACGTTTTTCCTTGCCGCACAGCAAGGAAGTTGCATGTGGGATGATTTAGGCCTCGTTTCGCACTGAACGTGTTAATGGCCGACCAACACTTTTGAACATTCTTGGCCTCAAAAAATCATATTACACGTGTATTCTCAGACAGTATACCGGTGTTAACAAATAGTGGTGGGCGCTCATTTAGTAAACATTAACTCAAGACCGTTATAACCTCTTTTAACTTGTTGCAATAGCTTTCAGCTAGGAAACCGGATAACAAACTCGCTTATCTTCACTCCGAGATAACTTGGCAAATTTAATTTTATAGCAAAACGCCTTAGCGCAGATTACTCTGCAAATTTAAGATATTGCTTTTTAAATTAAACCTCGGATGCATTTTTTAAATCGGTGTTGACTTTCTGACACTAATGGTTGTTTCAGAATGCATAGTCAGTATACTTATGCTACCTATTTCTATGTATATTGGCAGTCATGCTATCGCTACTTCTATGATAGAAGTTAAGCCTTATGACGTTGAATTTTCAAAATGTCATCATAATAATAATATAATATGACAGTGGCACGTTGGTAACGCGAAAAAGATCTTTTCCTACCAATAATTTCTCAAAGTGGCTTAAGAAGTAAGTATATTTAAATAAATAGCATCTAATTTAAAATTACAAACTAATTCAGTCAGTAGTGATGTTTGTTATATTAAATTATTATTAATATTAAACTATTCACAAAATGCAAATGAAATATACGACACTTGAATCAAAAATCAATTTTTAAATATATTTTTTCTGTGTTGCGATTGCGACTAATCTTTGAAACTGCTGAAGTGATTTTGCCAGGACTTTCACTGTCAGATGGCTGATATTATTAACAGTAACTTAGGTAACGTAGTTAAGACAAAATAGGGTTCCACAAAAACAAAATTGAAACCACTGGGAATGGTGAACAATATCTCATTAAAAAAGGACTTATAAAATAACTAGCTGTTGCGCGAGGCTTTACCCGTGTTTGCGCAAAAGTATCCTATGTTACTTCTAGTACCTCTCAGAATATGTGTACAAAGTTTCATGATGATTCGTTCATCGTTGAGTAGTTTTCGCGTAAAAGCGTTACAAACATCAACGCTTTCACATTATTAGTAAAGATCGAAGACAAAGCGGCGACTTATTTTTGATAATAACTAGTAGACAAATATAGCTGCATAAAAATTCGTCTAGTAATAGTTAATAATTAGATTATTTGATTGATTATATAAAACATTAATATTGTATTGTAGGAACAATTAATTTCAATATAGAAAAAGTAGAAGATAATATAGAGAATAAATAACCTTTATCAAAAATGAGGGGAAAATCAAGCATGCTGGTCACGAAATAGTAAGTGATTGCGGGGCCCACGGAAACAACTTCGTTATACGTAATCTCGCACTTTTATTCTACAACGACTGGGAACTTGGGAGAAACAAGGAAACACGTAACGGGAGTGGGGCGAGGACATTACGCCATTTCACAGTAGTTTTGCGACAGATGTTGGTGATTCTTTTATTTTGATGTATTTTATTCTTAAAATTTTTATTCCATTATAAAATCATTCTTCTCATTTTTATGTTAGTCGGATACGCAAACGGACAGACGAGCTACAGGATGATAAGTGGTCAGCGTCACCCATCAACACAAACAAGTTAACCTGAGACTAGCCAAGGCAACTCGTTCAATTATTGCCTTTCCTAAGACAATAGCTTAAGGCTCTGGTAGTAATTGTATGCCTTGTTTCTCTTTGCGAAAGGCAGCGTAGCTGTTTCACGGGGGAAGCAAGCAGGATGGTACCCAGATGTGAGCGCTGCACAACGCATTCCTCCCGCTGGTGTGGTACATTATATTAGGACAATTTTATTTTTTTATATGTTAGGTACAGATACAGATTTATAAATAAAGACAGATGGAGCATGCCGAGCACGCGAGTGACGCCGCAAAAGCGAATACAAATTCAAAGGCGAACACAGTCTAATAGACGTTTAGAGTACGACGTTATGTCAAGCACTTAAAAGCGCTTTTGACTTTTTATTCGCTTTGAGGCGTCACTCGGGTGTTCGGCATGCTCCATCTGTATTTATTTGTAAATCTGTGGTTAGTCAGATAAGCGTTTTTATATGTGAGTTAGATAGGCAAACTGATTGATGATGTTAATGATGAAAGGGACAAACTTTAAATGCGTTGACCATCCATAGTCTTAACATGATGACTCTCAATGATATTATTTAATTATACTGCCTTTATATATTTTTCAAATACATTATTTAACGCCTTCCTCCAAAAGGACAATCACTTTTACTCTACAAGAGACAGACAGCAAATTTATTTATAATTTTATTTATGTTTTAACTGGCCTGTTAGTCTAGTGGTGTAACCCCGACTGCTAGTCCTAAGGTCATGAGCTTGATTCCCAAGACAAATGCTTGTGTAATAAGCATGATCATTTGTGCTGTGTCTGAGCGTAATTTATCTATAATCTACATCTACACTATCTACACTAATATTATAAAGAGGAAAACTTTGTTTGTTTGTTTGGTTGTAATGAATAGGCCTAAAAAGTACTGGACTGATTTCAAAAATTCCTTCACCGTTCGAAAGCTACATTATCCACGAGTAACACAGGCTAAATATTATTCTAAAAAAATAGGGTTCCATAAGATATTTGGGTTTTTCGGGCACAAGGTGTAGAAAATCAACCAGAAAAGTTACTTATTTTGCGTAATAAGATCCCGTTGTAAATCTTAGTTAACGCAGGCGAAGCTGCGGGCAACAGCTAGTATTAAATATTATTTATGAATTTAGAAATATAGTATAAGTATATTGTATCAGTCGTCTGGGTGTCTAGTTTGGGTTCGTCTGACCGTGTGTGAGTTGTCTGGAAGTACTATTTGTATTTTATGATTTTCTGGCTTATTTATGTTTAGTTAAGAGTATTTGAGTGTATGGCCTTATAATTATTTAGTTTTTAATTTAGGCAAATATTGTATTTTAATTAAAATCTGTAAAAATCGTAATGTGGCACTACGGTATGAGTATATTATATCTAATATATAAAATTTTCCTGTCACAATGTTAGTTACCGTACTCCTCCGAAACGGCTTGACCGATCTTTATGAAATTTTATATGCATATTCAGTAGGTCTGAGAATCGGCCAACATCTATTTTTCATACCCCTAAGTGATAGCGGTTGTTCACCCTTAAAATTTTTTTGTTAATTTTTGAACGAAATTTTTTGTTTTTATTTTTTTATGATACAGCATACAAAAATACATACAACCCTAAATTTTGACCCCTCTACGATCAACCCCTATTTTTTAAAAGCGATTTTAGCAGAACGAAGTCTGTCGGGACTGCTAGTAGTAGTATATATGGCATAATATACTATGTACAGGTTTTTATAAATACACGCCCATGCATAAGCATATAAAAAAATGAAAGGCATCGATTATCTTTTTTCTTTATCTACTTTAAAATTGATCATTCTTTAATTTAAACCGCATTGTGTGCGAGTTTCGCTCTGTTCTAAATAATTTGGGACGGTTGTTATAAACTTCAAATATCACAAACGCTCCTAACTAATTTCACAACTATTATCCGCCTCTGGTGGTCTGTTCACGTGGACATAATTTGTATCACTAAAATTTAATTAAACACAATACATTTTTTGGTATAAAACATTTTGCGAAAATAGTTTGATTGAAAATTTAGTAATGATGAATTGAATTATTATTTATCGCAAATTAGAAGTAATTAAAAAAATCTTCAATAATATAAATATATCAAAAATTGTGCTGATTAATTAATGAATTAAAATATTTTAAATTAATTACCATTCCAAAGTTTTATCTCATATTTCAAGGCTTTTTTTAGTACCTTATATGGTAAAATTGTGCTTTTTTAAGTTCTGAGATCATCTTCATCCTTATCAATATAAACATTTCAGCGACGTAGTCTCTATTAACTGTCTCCAGAATTTATTTCGTCAAGTCCAAATTCCGTTCCATTGATTTTTAGTCCCTTTTAATTATTTCACTGCGTCTGACAGGGTCTGTAATTGAGGCCAAAGTTCCAAGACTACTTTTTATACGGCCTTCCCCATTTCTGTTTGAGTGATTAAGTGCTGAAATTATGTTGTGAGGTCGCTCGTCTTATTGTAATTCATGAAAAGTCTTTTACAAAAAAGAAAAAATAAACAATACAAAATAGACGATCTTCTAATAAAAGTTATGATTAATATGCATTTTTTTTTTAAATAAGAAGCTTTTTACTTTTAAAAGTATAAAGAACTGCACAAGAGTTAAGATTTCATTTTTCAATTATTTAATGATTTGAAAATGTTTAAACACAATTCAAATGGCTTGCATATAGGATTCTTATCTTATTTAACTTTTAACGATTGCCAAAAGTATTGTTTGTAATTGTATGAACGAGTATGATGATGGCTGAACTGTGTACATATTAAGAAGTAACTTAATATAGACATACTAAGATAACATAAACAATCATATATCCACTTCAAAGGTATACCCGAACAGCGTTTCACGAAGGTAAAGTATCCAGATGGCAAGAAAATATACTCAATTCAATTTATCAAAGCATCTCGAGTTTTTCGAGATCTAACCAAACATTTATATTACCTACTCCAATACTTTATTATATTGTAAGTGCTCATTCGCCTCGGCGCACACTTTAATCAAAATATTGAAGAAGCATAAGATTTTGTAGGAGTAGAACATGGTAGAATGAATTTAGGGATGTGCGTGATATGCCTAAAGTCAATGTCAAAATTTTTATATAAAATAGTACCATCAAATCTTTTGGACGTCAATTGAATCTACCACCAGTTCCAGGCAGTTCAGCAAGCCCACTGAGAAGAACCGGAGAAACAAACTCAGTGGAACTAACCTTTTTAATTATTCTAGAACCTGGTTGACCGAGCATTTGCTCGGTACCCTAAGTGATAAAATACGATAAAATTATTCTTCCAAAAAAAAATGATATTAAAAAAAGGAAAAAAAATCGTACTGGAGATTCGAACCAGGCTCATTCGGACTTAACTGCCTAATTTCACCACTAAGCTACCATGACATATTATTTGACAGCGAAATTTACGTTCGTATACTAATCATATTTTATCGATGCCTCAAAACACGGATAAAAAAAAGTTTTCTAAAAATGTATCCTAGCTAGATCGATTTATCGCCGTTTTTAACACGTGTATACAAAATTTCATGAAAATCGTTGGAGCCGTTTCCGAGATCCCGATTCTATATATATATATATATACAAGAATTGCTCGTTTAAAGGTATAAGATTACAAGAAATGAAATATATACTACTATAGATACTAATGCAGTATATGAGAAGAATCTAAGAAGAAACTCTGCTGGGTTGCTCTTTCTATGTAGTCTAATAAATTTATAAACATACATACTTAGTTTCATACATTTATTACTAGCTTTATACACACTAGCCTAAGATAAATAAGTAAATAAATTTAAACCCCACAATATCCAAAACAAACCAAAGGATGCTAATAAAAAAATAGAAACTCACCTAGGTAGAACCGCATAACACGACCAGCCACCACAGAAGCACCTCCACACTGGTCAGGACGCGTGAGCCAGTGTCAACCTCTTCCACATATTAGAGGGAAGTGGAAGACCCATCCCACAACGCCACCACTGTAGTGGCGTAAGCGAGCATGACATGTCATACGTTTCACCTTTTCGCAAGTTTATTTCAACACACTGCAGGCTCAAAATGTATCTTCATTCTAGATAAAGACAGCTTTATAGAAGAGCAATTTAATCCCAATCGTCTAAATAATAAAATATGAAATACATAATTTATACATAATGTATCCTATATCCTATCATCATCCTTATGAAAGAAAGAAAGAAATTATGAGTGAGTGTCTTATTCCCAAGGTGTGGTATATTCAAAAAAATCCTTTATTTCCGTTCCTTAACAATTTTCTTAAATTTAAAGTGTAGGTATGTTAGAGGCTAAGTTAACGAGTAACATTATATCACTTTTTTTAATTTCATAAAGAGGCAACCAAGCAGTCGGAGATTTGTGGTCACTATCAACGCCCACAGACAACGCACAACCAAGTCATGCGTTGCCCTCCTTTCCCCTATCCCCCGTGATCGACTGCGAAAAAGCGACTGCATAGCTGTTGCTTTACGCTACGTGACTATTATGTGAGTGAGAGGTACCACCATGGTACTTTCTCTTACAAAAGGCCTGTGAGCCTAAAATCTATAGTTTTTTAGGCTTACAGGCTTAAGAAGCTTATTGAGTATGGCAAATAATTCAAAACAGCAACTTTTACCGCATTTCCTGCCTCGTATATGAGGAACCAGTGGTTACCTACGGTTATCCGTTTCGAATTTTTTACTTTCAAGAAAAGAGTATACTCATTTAAGCCGGCAATGTACCTGGTACACTTTCGTAGCAGTGTCTACGATTAACTCGACAAACAACTACTTAGAAATTGGGTTAACCGATAGTCAATTTGCTTCCTTGGTCAAAAATATCATAGTTCAACTAGTTGAAACTTCATCTAGTATGAAACAACACAATATTATTTAAATCACTGAATTCTCATAAGACGAATGTGATTCGCTTATTATATTATTGTTGTTTATTTAGGTTTAACTACCTTTAGTTTTAGAAAGCAAACGTTTAATACGTGTATTAGAAGAGATAAAATACACTAGTTTACAAAAAAATATTTTTTTTTTGTTCATGAATTGAAACATACATTATTTATGTAGGCTATGGACGGTAATTAAAAAAATATTTTTTTATTTTTCGTAGCACGTCACAATTCTGAGATATAGATGTCTTTGTTTTTTATCTACCCGCAAGTGTTTAAATACGTTTATCGTTCTAACCTGTAAACAACTGTGCGATTCAGAAGTCTTATTTTTATATAAAATGTCGTCTAGAGTGTGTAAACTAAATCCAAATCGATTTTGTTATGTTTGTGGGAAAATTGTTCAGTTAAATCGTGGTTTCTCCATATCAAAACTATTGCAAGAAGCCTATTTACATTATTTTGGATTTCCGGTATCAAATCAAGATAAAAATTGGGTTCCTCATGTGATTTGCACTAATTCCTCAGCTCCTGGTATTCAGGTAAAAATAGATCACTGAAATTTGGTAAACCGATGGTATGGAGGGAGCCAAGTAACCACGTAACCGATTGTTACTTTTGTTTAACAAAAACTTTTGGTTTTAACTTAAAAAATAAAGATAGTATAAAATATGCAGACGTTCCATCCGTGACTAAGCCGGTCCTTCGTTCAGAGGATTTACCAGTTCCTACACCACCCGGCAGAAGTGACCAAACTCACATAAAAAGTCCAAGCCGGCATTTCAATACCTCTGCTCTGTATTTACGATTATTTATATTATTATCTTTCTGCGGCTATATTAAAGGAAGGAATATTTGTGGGTCCTCAAATCAGGAAAATACTGGACGATACAAAATTCGAGAGCCTTTTAACCGAGGTAGAAAAAGCAGCCTGGAATTCTTTCAAAAGTGTGGTCAAAAATTTTTTAGGCAATAAAAAAAGTGAAAATTACAGAGATTGTTGAAAATCTGTTGCAAAATTATGAGCGTATGGGTGTAAATATGTCACTAAAAATTCATTTTTTGCATTCCTATTTAGATTTTTTTCCAGAAAATCTTGGTAGTGTGAGTGACGAACACGGTGAGCTATTCCACCAAGATTTAAAATCATTTGAGCAAAATTATCAAGGTCTTTGGGACCAAAATATGCTAGGTGACTATTGTTGGTCTGTTGTGAGAGATACAGATGAAAATATTTATAAAAAAGAGCAAAAATTACCCATTTTTAACTGTCTGTTGTTTATTTAGATGTAGTTTTTTGTAAAAATCTTCTTAATAAATATTTCAAAAAACAGACGTGCTGGATTTTTTTAAATATTTTTTCCGAGATGTAGATAACTAAAGTAACGTATCCGTATATATTCCATTTCATGTACAAAAGTCATGTAAACTAGTGATACTAGCTGCCCCGACAGACTTTGTTCTGTAAGAGTACTAATATCACTGTTAAAACAGGGCTTGATCGTAGAAGGGTGAAAATTTAGTGTTGTGTGTATTTTTAATGCCACATCATAAAAAAATAAAAATGGAAAATTTTGTCAATAAAATAGAAAGAATATTTTGAGGTTGGTCCGTTATTATTAAGGGGGGTGAAAATATATGTTAGCCGATTTTATAAGAGTCGGTCGAGCTAAATCGGAGGAGTATGGGAATCTTATATATTAGTTAAACAATAAATCCCACAAACAGTCATACCACGTCAGCCTGCTCGAACCATAAAATAATAGGAATTAACAGTTAACAATCCTTACCATGTGTACAAAGATACAAGGATTGCGAATCCCACGAGACGAATACATGCATGATTTTAACCGACTTTATTTCTAAAGACGTAAGCTCTAAAAAATCGACTTTTTTACTGTGACGATTAGGCCGAAAAGGATTTCTTGCCCCCATCTCACGATATCCTCTGAAATTCAGTCCGAACGCAGCCTTCGAGCGGAGCGCACGTCGCGAGTTTTTATGAAAAAATAATAATTGTGTGTGTTTATTATTATTTATTTGCATATAGTGTAGGATTGAAAATCAGTGCAAGCTATTTTTACCACAGGTAAGTTTAATTTAGGTTTTGTTTACCGTAATTTATTTCTACCTGTTGCGCGCCGAGTCGCTTGTGTTGCGTGAAAATATACGTTTAGTATTCGTAATAAGAACATATTCAGAATAAAATTCTATAAAATATATTTTATTAAAAATATTGCGCATTTTATAAGTCTTCTCATTTAATTAAAATATAGTTCACTTTTAACGTAATTGAAAAGTTATGATATGTTTTTTGTTAGGTTAACTAGGCTAGGTTAGTTAGGCTATGTACATAAGTGTACATAATATTTATAATAACATAAGTCGATGTTGTTATCACATATCAAGCTTGTCTCATATCTATCGATCGTATTTTTCGTATAAAGAAATATATTGGTCAGCGAGATACCAATTTATCTCGTGGGGGTATTTGTGATTCTCATCAGACAAATTGATACATTGTCTTGTATTACTCATAAATGCTAATTTGTATTCTACATACATTTTATAGTTAATATTTTTTCATCATTTACAAGCCTACGCTTTAATATCTTAAATAATATTTGAACGTTATTTAATAAACTACAAAAACGACTTGATTAGGAATCTAAGTTATTTTAATATATAATTAATTAAGTAAAGTTCTTATGACATTGCGAGTATTTAAAATGTAATAAGATTTTTAGATTAGAACCAAAACTAATATGTCCAAAGTTTTGTTAATTTTAGCAATTGTCACATTATCGTTTTATAGCTTTCTCAGACCACCTGATGCATAACTTTGAGCTTCTCGCGTCACCACATTTATAAGAAAGTTTCGCATCTTATTAACATCTACATAATTCAGTTCAAAAGTACCAACGTATTTTTACTTTCAAGCCCGAAAATGTATGGCTTTATTGGCTAAAATATGGTTTTGAAATTATTTATATTAAAAGTTTGCAGATCAAGAAAAGACTTTAAAAACAAATTAGTGTCATCATAATAAAAATAAGTCTTATAAACTAAACATGAAATAATTTGCCCATGTAAATTGGTTCTCCAAATATCCAAATTCATACCTAGCTTTATCTGCTGAGAACTGGCTATGGCCAAATATTTGGATTTCGCGATTTTATTTGTAACAAACATCATCATTGTGTGTAGCGTGTCTACTGTGGGCGTCTCTAAAATGCCATTAAGAAAGCGTTAGCGAAGTTCGAAATGATAAAATGTATAGGATGGACCATGTGATTAAACGCGGCCTTATGTCAATCCCATACATTTTATCATTTTCGAACTTCGCTAACGCTTTCTTAATGGCATTTTGGCTAGGCCACCTGTAGCGAGTACATAAGTATCTGTAGCGAGTTCACGTTCTGCTACGAAAGTACCTTCGTAGAATGTGAACTCGCTACAGTCAATGGTTTGTGGCTTGTGGCTCAATGGTCAAAACTCCAGGATCTCATTTGTAGCAAATATTATTAAATATCCCTACATTCGTAGCACAACAGAACAGAGATTGGATATGACAAATGATATGAATAGGATACAGTATCTCATTTGTGGCAGTGTTGTGACCTGTTGTCACAACACTATATAGCACAGCGGTAATTTGGTACGGTCTACAAATTCTCTCGTTTCAATTAAATGTATCATTCGTTCATTCGTTGTCATTCAAAGTAACACGAATCGGCCATTTTAGAATACAGTATTAATTAATTTATATAAATTGACCATTATTGGCCCACAATATACTTCAAAATAGCCGAGATCTGTTTGTAAGGCAACATAATCAAATTGTGTATGGATTATGGTTTACTACATTATATAATTTTGTAGAAAGTATTTTTTCCGTTACACTTTTAGCACAAGAGAACCTAATTCGGTCACGTCCAATGGTGTAAATTAGTAGTCGAATATTTTTTCTCTAAAATTGCTCTGTTTATTCCAGAAAGCTCGATATGGCTACGTTTAATGTATTTCAGGATATTTCTCTTCTTCTTTATCTCTTGTGAATTGTATCCATCCTATAAGGTAGCAGTAACTAAATTTACGAAGCCAACTCGTATAGAAAGTTGCAAATGGCTAAGTTGCAATATGTGTACATAATACAATTTCCCAGCCTTGGATAGAAACATTTAGTTGAGAGTATATTAAAGTGTTATGATCATAACAAATTTAGATTATTTAATAATGTTTTTCGTTTTTTTTATTCATAGCAAAATAAGTACAAAACGGAAAACATGATTTATAATTTCATAATAATCAAAAATTCATTAAAAAATCCTTGATAACGTCAAGAATACCGTTATAATAAAGCTTAATCTCGGAGCTTTATATTCTGTTATAATAAAATTTAATTATTCAATAATTGTTCATTAATTTTCATTGTTCTCATAATTCGTCGACGTTGATGTTAAAATTTTTAATTATCTTAGAAAATGCCTCTAATCTGCGTGTTGAGGGGAAGCAAAATATTACTTATTAAATATTTAATAAAATTAGGACAATAATCTCTTACAGCAAGTCTATCATAATGAATGTTAAGTACCTACTTATCGTCGTTAAGAGCGACGAGGGTCAGTGGTGGGTGGACTCGGCCCCTTATGCGAGAGGTTCCGGGTTCGATCCTGACGTTACGTCGATTCGTGCGTGCCTTGAAATGGATTTTTCTAAATTTCTATGTGCACCCCAAGCACGAAACTATCGTTTGCTCACCGGTGAAGGAAAACATCGTGAGGAAGCATGCCTGATGAGATTGAAAGTCTTTGAAGGTATGTGAAGTTCATCAACTCGCATTGGGCCAGCGCATCAATGAACTATGGCCCATTACTCTCCTCGCCTGATTTCGAGGTGGAGACCCGTGCCCAGCAGTGGGACATATAAGGTTTGATACTACAACTTATCGTCGACGCCATAAGTTCAGCTGATAAAACATTTATTTTGGTAATATCAGTATAATTATTATTATAATATGTAATTATTTGGATTTATTTTATACAACCCTATATTACACTTTGTGATTAACATTCGACTGATCTATAGATTTGAAATCACAATTTTCTAGATTAAAATAACTGGCTTTCCCGTTTCCGTCAAAATATGCGAATAAATTATAATCTATATATCTATATTACTTCGTAATAATGTTGCTTTTAATTATATATCTACATAATACAATTCTTTTGTACGTTCACTGAACTCTTCATAAAATTTGGACCGATTTGAATGATTTTTTTTCTATGCGTTTGTGTGGCGCCCTGAATGGTTTAGATTTACAAATCAGCCCGAGAGATGGCGCTACAGTCGTTATCTAGGTTATATAGGTACAGAAACTATACGGCTGGATAATTTTATATTTAAAGGACGTCTGTCGGGTTCGCTTGTTATTCAATAAAAAATATATTTATGGAAGTTTTAATAGTTCAGTTTAAGAATGTAAAAAATAACCAAACACAGCTTATTCACTTAGTACATTTAGAATAATAGCAATATATAATAATATAATCCGCAGCAACGTCAACATTTTTGACCAATACATGTTTTTCTAAATTTCTAAGTGCACACGAGACCATCGTTCGCTCCCCGGTGAAGGAAAACATCGTGAGGAAACCTGCATGCTTGATGAGATTGAATGTCTTTGAAGGTATGTGAAGTTCACCAATCCGCACTGGGCCAGCGCGGTGGACTATTGGCCCATTACCCTCCTCGCCTGATTTCGAGGAAGGAGACCCGTGCCCAGCAGTGGGACATATAAGGGTTGATACTTTACTTTACATTTTACATGTGTATTGGGTCTTTATTCCAGAGTACGAGAAGAGTAGTAACAATTGAAAGCTTTAGAACACTTTAAGTATAAAAGGATGAGGCATCTGAGGCTGACACGAAAGAGAACATGTTTTTTTCATTAAGTTGTAAAATAGAGTAAAGAAACGTTGTTCCTTAAGCATAGATTTTCCTTGCTGATTTCAAAGAGTCTCGTGTCCGCATCATCATCATCAGCCCCGTCGACTTCTGAATATTAGCCTCCCTCAATAAACGTCAAGATGGCCACTCTTGGCCACTTAGATTCACGAAGGGGTAATTGCACGGAGATCATCTTTCCAGGTGATTAATGGCGGGCAAACATTACCTAACGCCATCTTTACATATAAAACAAATGTCTGTTTGAAGTAAAATTTGGGAAAAATGAGAGCAAAATAGTGGGGTACCGCTAGTACATAATACGTTCTGTATCCGTCTGAAAAAATAGAGCTATTTTCTGGTACCGCCTAAAGAAGTTTTACTTTAAAAAATGTACAAAATATGCTAGAGCTAAAGAGCTAAAAAGTGAATGAAGATAAAATCTTACATAAAGATTGGTTTCTTACTAACTTCGATGAAGCTGTAGAAACTAATAGCGATGGTAGCGCTCGGTCATTCTGAAAATGAAAAAGTGCAGCAAAGATATATCTTTGAAGGATTTCTTAAAGTTTTTCAACACTTTTTAAAGATATTTTTAAGTAAAAACAGTCGTAAGGCTAACTAAATACTATTTTCATTATAGAGATAATTACGAAAGAAGAAATGTAGGGCTAGGACATAATGTATATCTATTTTATAGTAGCAAAAAAAAACCTTTTTTTTTAATGTATCCTTCGAGAATGTGTGTACAAAGTTTCAAGATGATCGGTTGAGTAGTTTTCGCGTGAAAGCGAACTTGCGTACTTTCACATTTATAATGTTAGTAAGGAAGTTACTCCTTGTCAAAATCGATCCAGCGGTTTCAGATTTTGACGACAGACAGACATTTTGGTGTATGTACTATGTATATATGCATTTCGTAAAAAGTGGTTATTTAAATATTACAAACAGACATCCAAATTTTATTTAACTGCAATATTAATATTATAGTATATAGATATACTTTAAAAAAATGTCCTTTTTAAGAAACCGCTTTTAGATAACTTTATTTTGTCCATGTGTATTTAGACTCCATTTTAGTACGTTGATGAGTTGAAAGAGTTATTTTATGGAACAGTAAAAAAACTGACTTCGTACTATAATTACATTTTGGCTGCCGACTTGTAAGTACTAGTCGACTAAAACTATTAGGCGCATGATGAACCCCGCCTTTGTTCCCAATTTCCCCTAATTATATGGAGACACTGGACTGGTTTTCATATTATAACATAATAGGCTAGTGTACTAAAAATCAAATATTGGTTTATAATTTACCTTATTCATTTTTAAGCCCAAAATATGTATTATTTTGAAAAAATGTTGTGTTAATATTATGTATTTTGCGTTTTAAAAAATCAATTTAAAAGTTGCCGCGAAAACACCAAAACTGTCATGGCGTCTGAATGACGTCACGCCGTTCGAAACAAACTTGTTCTGTCCTATGAAAATATCAACAGCCACCATAGTGTTTCGCACGACGTGACGTCACACTTTCTGATCGGTGTTCACGGTCACGTGACTTACTGCCTTATTTTGCAAAATTTATTTTGTAAAAATAAAAAAAACAATTCTTTATTTTTACATTAAATAAGTTAACTTTTTACCATCTAAATACCATGCTTTATCATTAGAAACCCTAATAATACCGATTTATTCTTAGTGGACACAAGCCTATTGTTAAGTACCTACTATAATTTTAGGAATTCATATTATGTACTTTCATTACTAACATAGTTATAAGAACTTTTGTATAACACAGATATGGATCAAGTGGTCTGAATAAAGTATTTAATAATAATAATAATAATTGATTATAGGGTAGCCCGGAATAAATATGGTGTTCGGGCATCGCCAGTCATGCGTCTAATTGTTTTGGTAGAGAAGTATATTCTAAAATATGTAAAAAAGTATAAAAATATATCATGTTTTCATGAAACAGGTCGTAAAGTAAATTTATTGTGTGCGATGTATCTCACTGTCGAATAAATCATAGACCTGACTAATTTTCCATTTTTTGGATCATTTTAAGGAGTACCCGACGTAATAATACGCATCTGTATGCGGTACTAACTGTAGCCGGTACGGTCAATACAGTAATTGGATTTGTGTACCATCGGCTATCTGCTAGTATCTATATTGAACCCGCTCATATGAAAGTAAATGTGAAATAGAACACATGTATCATTTAGAGTCTCTAAGAAAATGTCACTCGAAAGTGCTTTTTTTGTAAATAATTTATTATGTGCATAAAAAAGGGAATATGTGACGCAATTTAATTGGTTATAAAAGCTAAGGCTAATTATGTGCATAAAAAAGGGAATATGTGACGCAATTCAATTGGTTATAAAAGCTAAGGCTAATTATGTGCATAAAAAAGGTAACATGTGACGCAATTTCAATTAAGTATAAAAGATAATGTGACGAAGTTTTCCAAACTTTGGCGCAACGGTTCAAGTTTCTCAAGTTTCGAGGTCACAAAAAAGGACGAATCGTTAAAACTTACATTCTGTTTGTGGTTCCTTTTATTCATAAGCACTTCTACTTTAAAGTTTTTGAGCTAAGTGAATGAGTTTCGTAGGACATTGGCCACTTACCCCATGTCAAAATATTTACGAATACTAATACTTGATATTATGTGACGTAGATCTTTATCAATGTTTTCTTATTTATTTTTTTATTGGTCACCTATTACGATAATTTATTTCCCTAGCTTATTAACACATCTGTATATTACCTATGTGTATCACCATAATATTTCATATTTATGCAATCAAACTAGAAAGATAGTTCTAACATTACCTACATTAGTTCTAAGGGTAGCAAACGCTTAAATAATAATAATATCACGTTAATAATCACAATAATAATGTACATACCAAAGTTTAACTTTCAAACCAACATTCATAACGTCTATAAAAAGCGAACTTGTATTTTAAAACTTCAAATGAAAATTGTTATGAATTAAGTCGGTCGAGTAGTTTTCGCGTGAAAGCGTAACAAACATCCACGCTTTCACATATAATAATAAGTAAGGATAAGCTTGGAGTCCAAATAAAAATTTATCATGGAAACGATATTGTTCGGAATATGCAATACTAAAATTTATTGTGTATTTGTAACTAATAACTTGTGCTATGGAGTAAGTACTCCACGTCTGTTTATACAAAACTAATGTGTAAAGTGTTAACATATAAATACACATTTTACTGACTTTACGACGAAAAGTGTCCCCACATAACACATTGGGACACTTTTCGTTGATTCTATTTTATTTACATAGTCATCATCATCATCGTCATGCAAAGCATCCGTCCCAATGGCATATTTGGAAAAGGGAAGTAATTAAATGAACGGCATTATAAATTTTGGAGGGGCAAAAAAAAATCGGCATTTAAATAATTTGGTTGGCATACAAAGATTTTGTACGCAATAAAATAAAGCTGGTAGCAATTCTTGTTCCGCAAATAATTTTGATAATGGTCGAAAATTAAATCATAAATAAGCAGCTTACAATATTATGACCTCGCATAATAAACATTCATCGGGCAAAATAATTACTTGAGCGGCACATTTCTTTGCATTACATTTTATGTCCTGTGTTCACACCGGTGTAGGTTTGCGCTATTTACCGCTAGATGGTGTTGTAAGTATGTTATTGAACAAAATTATAAAAATTGAAGAAGAAATTAATAAACTATATTATCATTCTTAATAAAAGACTAGTGAATTAATTCAGATCATGACGTCGTCAAATCCTGTGTTCAGCAGTGGTCCGTCCACTAAAGGCTGATAATATGATGATGAAATTTTTTTCTTCAAGATTTTATTTTGTTTCAGTTTCGTAGATTTATGTAGATAGTAGATAGATTATGCAGGTATTCAAAATTGTAGGTGGTGTGTAAAATAAACAAGCAGTTCAAAAACTTGCAATATTCAATTCAATCATTACCTACAAAAATCAAATCAAATTAAAACATTCAATACGCAGGAATGGATCCACAATTTTAAACTGATTTGTAACAAGACGTACAGCTCTACGGTTAGCACCGTCCGCGCGCGCTCAGGCTGTACGCTGTCGATCGTGGGTTCAAATCCTCTTCATACCATTATCTATGAATTTCTTCTTTTGTTTGTTTATACATTTTTAAATAATATTTTTTGATATTACCATAATTATAAATACGATTTACAAACTAAAATTTTGTATAAAAATTGAATAAGAAATTAATAAATTATATTATCATTCTTAATAAAGGACCAGAGAATTAATTCAAATCATGACGTCATCAAATCCTGTGGACTGGGCTATAACGCAGAATTTAATGAAAAAGAAAGTTGCTTGAAGTTATATTCATGCTACTTATATAAGCAGCACAAAATTATTTTTTTTTGCTTACCCTCCGAGTGCTTACCAAAATTTTATTAAACAGGAGCAGCACATTGCCCCTCTTTTAATTAATATGCCTTTCAAAAATAATTACAGCCATAAAAAATGACAAAAATTGCTGCTTGATTTTAAAATGTTTGCTGAACATAAGTTGCCGCTCAATTAGCTATTTCTGCTACCAGATTATATTTTTCTGCTCACAAAAATACGAATATTATGCTAGTCGTTTAAATAACACCCTTTGGAAAATGTCCCGAATAAATAAAAAACATACCTGGTACAATTTTTACCAGGATCACATAAATGTTGAAGTTCATATTTTTTATTACAAAATACAAACTATACTTCATTGTTCAGAGATAAAGATACTTTGGTATACACGTTTATTGTACGCTAATAATACGACCTTTTGTGATACACATACTATAGGTTCTCGGAGGGTGAGGGACACTGAACCCTCAAACGAATATCGACTGAACTGGCTGGCGGGCTATGCATGACTTTCTAACGCGTATTATTTCTGCAATTAATTTTGATTACTATTTTCAAACACAAACTGTATAAATCGAATTGGTTGTATGATATCGATATTTTAATTTATTCAAAAACAAAATACAAGTGAAAATATAACGTTATACCAGGCTCCTGTTCATGATGGCTGCATCTAAAAGGTTTTTAATAAAATCTTAAAATTCGTAATACATATCCGGAAAAAGTTGTTTCATTATAATGAGTGAAATTCGCGTAACCATTGGAAAGCAATAAAAAAAGGGGTAAGCTCGAAAGAGATTTGAAGAATACATTACGAAAATAATATATTGTTAATAAATAAACATACAATCCATTTCTATATAATATAGGTACAAATATCGATCCTTGGTTGAACCCTTGACTTCTGTAGTACAGTACATTGACCCCTTCCCCGATTTCTGCATTCCGTACTATTGTTGAGGCTTATACTGTCTGTCTGTCACAAAATATTAGAAGCGTTGGGGATTCGCGAGCCGTTTATTGATTGTACGGGAGAAGGGAATCTGCGTTGAGGCCCCTTTAGCTGATCAAACAGAGCCGATGTAACGTGTATTGACTAATGTATTGTGTAAAGTTCCTGTTTATTTTGACTGTACTCATCATCAGCTCCATCACCCTGAAGTGGTCGTCTTATAAATATCAATAAACAGCTATTTATTATTAGTTATTATATATTATTCAGGGAGCACTTTGGTTACAGAGTTCTTTACATGGACTAAAAGTTAAAAAAAGCAGTAGAAGCATCCAAATAATACAAAAAATTGACCTTACTTATCATATAGTATAGTATTGTAAGTTGTATTAGTTACATTTATCTCAATAATTATAATGAAACAACTTTTATGGATTTTATTGCGGTTTATTAAGTTCTTTATATGCCCCACGTTTCGGATGCTTTACAGCAACCATGGTTACGGCAGGACTGAGGTGTCAGACGTTTATCTCAATAAGATTTTTGCAACTATGTTATACATCGTCAAGCCAGTGAAATTTCGCGGACCTTTCTTCAGCTCTTGCGGGCCACTGATTGGGAACCCCTGGAATTTTAAAAAACAATTTTAACATAATTTTCCAGTATATTTTTATGTCAAAGAAATGGACAAACCAGGAGTAATAGTATCCGGATGACCGAGCTTTGCTCGGTAAAGTTGATTATTAAAAATACAAATAAAACAACATTTTCTGAAAATAAATCCTAACTATATATTATATAAGAATTGCTCGTTTAAAGGTATAAGATAAGATTAGGTACTTTCAAACACTTTTATTTCAACACAATTGAGGAGGATTATACACAACCTTATGATTTGTACCGCTACTTTTCCGCAACTTGTAATTGCTGTAGGAACTAGATATCATGTTGTCCCCATATTCCTCTGGGAGAGAATTCGTTGAATACTCTTACATATTTATTAAATAACGCGAATAATATTATAACTTTAACAACTCCATTAACGAAAACCTTTCATCAGATTTAATATAGTACATAAAAAGGGTCTTTATTAGCCCAAGGGATAAAGGGATTCGCAACATTTTTAAATAGATTTCGGTTGTAAGAAAAAGTAACGAAAAACACTTTAAAATATTTGAGCTCGTAATATTCACTTGATGAAGGCTTAACTCCAGTAACGTGTTAAATAATTTTAACCTCGCCAAATATTTATAAATTGAAATGATTTTTTGCTAAATATTTTTCGTTAACGTTCCCTAAAATGAAATGATAAAATCGATGTAACTGTAGGTTTTTTTAAAAAAGGTTTTAGCCCGAAAATGTATTTTTCAAATTAAATTTAAATGGACGGAATTTCTTATACGATCTTTCGTATTTTTTTAAAATTAATAAGCTCTGGTTGATAAGCTAAGAGGATTTCTGTGCAATGTCCGGTCCGTGTTGGATGTGAGTGGCAAGGGAACGGCCGTCTCGACGTTCATTGACCGGTCAGAAGTGCACGGATTTAGGCGGTAAGTCCTGGTTGCTGTTATATAAACTATTTATTATATTTACTAGCGGGTGGGATGTGCTGTGCCGTGCTTGCTGTGCGAAAAACAGCGCTTGCTGTGTTTCGCACAGCAGGGCAAGACAAGCAATATGATTACTGGCCCCCAGATTAAAAATCTGACATCATAGGATAGGCAAGACATAAATAAGTTGGCTAGGCTAGTTTCGGTAAGCTAGGCTGTGTTCATAGGCAACGTAGACCGCTTACCATTAGGTAGCACGTTTAAAGCTTGGCAGATAAAGAGTAATGAGTACGTTATGACTCACAAATTCTTCCCTTTCTAGAATCCGCACTACAAGTTCTTTTTAACACTGAGCTAGGTTAACATGGTGTGATTCACATATTGTTTCCTTATGTTTATGCGAATTTCACTCATTATAATGAAACACCTCAGTCCTCCCGTGACCATGGTTGCTGTAAGGTATCCGAAACATCGGGCTCATAAAAATATCGATAAACCGCGATAAATTCAGTAAAAGTAGTTTCATTATAATGATGTGATTGGTAAAAAAAAAATTGTAATAAAATGTGAACAATGCAAACGACGTACATGATTTCGATACAAGGGCTAATATTGGCGACGTAAATAGTGCAGACGTAGTCCAGAGCATTACTGCTCGGTTAAATATAGCTGACGTGCTTTTACGAGCGCTTTATGTGAAATGAACTGTATAATTATTTTTCACATAAGACTGGCTTCTTGTGTTTACGAGTACAATATGCTCTATTTCGAACCCGTGTCTGTCTGATGCGGCGTAACCTTATCATTGGCCTTGGCAATACTATTGTTCTTCATCGTTATCATCAACATCATCTGTCCACTGCTGAACATAGGCCTCCATCAACGATCCCTTACCACTCGCATCCAATACAAACTCTTCAATTTTATCTTAAACAAGTTCAATATAAATATAATATTCTATAATATTAATATATATTAATAATAATATAATATTCTTAGCCAGTCCCGATTTGAGCCCTGAGCTATTGGAGCACACTTTATAAATTTATCGTAAATTTAAATTTAGAACTAGTTTCTATAGTAGCTAGAAAATAAGACGTTAATCTTATAATTGATTTTAATATTCGATATTTTAAAAGCCCCTATGTAGACCCGTCCTTGCTTTAGGCGTAAAATTATTGAAATATGCAGGCAATTTTAATAACATAGTATGCATATAATTTTAATTTAATATAGTTTTAAATAATCCATTTTGGATAGACGCTAAACTTTCGTTCTTTTAATGATTATAATCATACACTGATACAGAAACAGCGGCAGATATTGTGATTTATACGGTCTATTTTGCACGCAATATTTCGTCTATCCAATCCATTTTCAATGGAACGTATTGCTGGTGCGGCGGTTTGGACATGCACCAAAGTAATTACAGGCAATATCAGTGTTTGGGAGAACGCCCGAATTTCTAATGAATTCTCATAAACAAGAGTACAAACATTATGATCTGCACACATAAAGATTACCTAAAGTGAATAATTTTTAGTGATGCAACGGAAGTGTTTTAGCGGAACCAGAAACGAATACAGATGTCATAAGTAAATTTTAGCAGAAACAGAAGTGTAAATAATATGGAAAAAAATACAAATATATTTCTTTAGTAAGTATCAAATACACCTAGATTCACACACAATCTAGATAAGAAATAGATATATTAGAAATCTACTATAGACAAGAATATTGCAACTGAACATTTTATTAATATTCAAAATAGTGATTTGCTATGTTTTTAGAAAAATAATTTGGCCGCTTTTGTATTTTACAATCTGTCGTAAGCTTCCGATTATATTTCCGTTATAAAAGTTGCGGAAAGAGCAGCAGAAACGAATGTTGAAAAGCGCGCGGAGCTTCCGCATTTGCGGAAACAGAAACATAGATCCATTGTATCACTAATAGTTTTCTTAATAAAATCGCTCTGTTGATATCTCCATTCGAAGCAGTATCTTGTGTACTTTCCTCAATTAAACTTACGCCGTCTGAGCTGTCTTACTAAACCTGCTTTTTTATAGATTGTAATCTCATTACTAATATATAAAGTTGCAGAGTTTGTTTGTTTGAAAGCTTTAATCCAGGAACTACTTGACGGTTTTGAATAATAATTTCACTGTTGGGAAACTACACTATCTCCGGTGAACATAAGCTATGTTAAATTTTCAAAAAGTTAGGGATCTGTTTTGAATCTTAGTTGACGCAGGTGAAGTTGCATCCAACAGCTTGTTGTATCTATAAAAAGGCCATGAAAATATTACTAAAATACTGACGTAATTTTCTGCTAACATTGAGTCTGTTATCGAGTCGCCCCCTGCTGTGAGCAGCCTCCACTTTAATTGACTATTGCAGTCCGTAATCCTTTGTGAGTTCTCTTATGCCAGACGATCTAATAAAATAATATGAACTAAAGTAAATGCTGATTCTATGAAAATTTTATATATGCATTTAATAGCTTTATTATATAAGCTTTAAAATATATCGAACATTATTATTTAAAAGGCCATAGTTGATATGATACAAGCTGGTTACCAAGACTTTGTTTGCGCAGGATTAAATTTTGGACGCTTCACACAATATCTAAATAAATTATGGCCTTTGTGTTATTCTGGCGCTATGTTATTGTTACGTTACATCATAATCCAATTGGGTTGGTTGTTTCAAACCGTCTGTTAACGTAAGACATTCGTTAAATTTTAACAGTTACGGGTCTAGTTTAACGTCTGTAAACATGAGAGTTGGTTACCGCCATCTACATTTTCACCACCGATTTCATATTCATTAAAATCCTTCGATGCAACCCGCCCTAAGTCTTCGGCAGCAGATCACCGACACTAATGCTGCCAAAATAAAATCCACGACCGCACGGCCGTGAGGGTAATGAAGAAGAAAGAGCATGAGTAGAGCAGAGAAGTGATTTTCAACCCTCCTAATTAACATCTTGTTAACGAAATTGTTCATAAAATCGTAATCGTAGTAATAGTTACGATAACATGTCATTAATTAAGCTACATTTAATCAATTAGGCTATTCTAGCGTTAGTAAGATCTGGATTAGAAGGTTAATAAGATAGCTAAAGCTAGTCGTATCTAGTTTTATCAACCCATCTGTGATTGTTGAGCTTTATTTATGGGTCATTATAAAGATTTATAGCTTGCGCGTTTTTACGTTAGTTTCCGTATAAACAATTGTAAATAAACAATACGAAACACATCAATGATGACTTGGAAGGGAAATCAATCAGCTGGGACATGACAAGGTTCTCCTGATTCTAATATATTGTAAAGAAGGTTTGGATCCATGAAATAGCGTTCAGGGCCCATAAAATATTGTAAAGGCGTCTCCAGTTTTTTTGCCGTTCTTTGCTCGATATTATGACTGCAATAAGAAGACGTTTTATATATTCACACAATATTTAGTTACACATTAAGTTAAGAAATAAATACGTTAATTAATATAAAATAAATATTTATAAGATTCCCATACAAGAAACGTGATTTTTGTCAAAGCGTCTAATTTTGTATAATATATCATACGGAACCACAATATGTTTATGTATACCGTTGTGATCAGGGATCAGTGATCATCTAGCAAACCCGTACTGGATATTCAATTACCAACGATATTATGTGACTTGCATAGACAAACGAGGCTGCTGATGATTATGTATTTATTTTAATTTGTATGATTGGTGATAAAAATACTATATTGATAATCTTATTTACTTTTAGATACAGATTTGTTTCTCCATGATGATAATATCTTCATAGAATTTATCATATTTTACTTTCTTTAATATTTAATCACAAATTAAATCAGGTCGTGCTAAATATGGAGTAACTTTGATTAAAATCTGAAAAAACAAATCTATTCAAATCGAGTGAATGGCGAGCTGACGATTGGAATCTGCAGCCGCAGTTCTATTGATCTTAGTACTTACCGGCATATCCTCTCTACTCTCTATTTAGTTTTCAAACTTAATAACGACGGACTAATTTGAATTTAATTCCTTGCTTCTAATAATTTTACTGAAATATATTGAATGAAAATTACAGCAACATTTCCGGCAATGAAAATCCTTGGTATGAGCCTTCAATATCCATCTTATTTTGCATGGTCCATGTGGTTCGGACGTTTTGCTATATTAAAATTACTCCTAGCCTTAGCCTTTATTTTAGCGAATTTGTAGCCAAATATTGTACTAAAAGTATTGCCAAGCAGCTTAAGTAAAACTATAAGACATTCAAAAGAAATTGCGACCCAAAAATTATAAATAATTGTTGCATATTAAAAAAAAAATATTGACGACCTCTGGGGCTTGATGGTTAGCGCGTTGGCGCACAAGGTAGCGGGTTGGAATCTCGCCAGGAAACAAAAACTTAGCACGGGACCAGATGGACGTGGTGTAAAAGCGTCCCTAATTTTTTTTTATTATTGTTATTTATTCCAAACATTCGAACGATTGGATTTTTTTGATCTCTTAATTTTTTGATATTGATGGGGACGTGGAATCGAGTGGATTCCAAAAGGAACTCGTGATTTTCCAATTTAGCGATTAATATTATACTTTAGTTCTCGTACCTATTTATACTATAATATGATTTTTATCCTTTTATTACTTTACTTGCACTTGCAAGTAAGGTTTTTTTGTCCACATTATTTCAAGTATCGTTTTTGTGTAGTGTGTATAATGATATACTGTATAAAAAAATCGTTGCAATTGCATTGTATAAATATTTTGTTTTTTAAAAAACCGCGAGAATATGATCCCCGAGCGAGATCATTATCACAGTGAAAAGCGCATTAAAGTGATAAAATTTTGTGTCATTTGCTACACTCTCATCCGCGGCATATGTGTTTGTGAATATGACTGTTTAGATATTGAACACACACATAAAATAATTAGTACTTCATTTAATATTGGTAATTGGAATTGATCAATAAAATTATCCAATAACTTTAAGTGTCAAAATGACATCATTGTATGCCGCCGTGTAATAACCAATATTCGGACAAAATTTGTCCGAAATATTTAATATTGCTTTTAGTTTATGAAACTAATTGATTGCATTTGTGAATAATCCAATAACGTAGACACAAAGCCAAAATAGTGATTCCAACTCACGTGAGTCCATCTCAAGTATGAAATATCAAAACTCATTTTTTTTAACAAAGCTTTCGTCTATTTTCACTCTTATATCTACCTCTCAACTTCCGCCCTCCCAACTTCTGTAACGCTCTCGTTAGAGTTAATAGGCTTGACGTTTAGGCTTTACTCACGCTTGACATCTCCGCAAGAGTAAGTAAGCCTTACGCTACTACACTTAAGGAATAGTTAAGCGTGTGTAGAGAAGTGCTACTTCAAAAACATTTACGACGCCTTAAATCGAGACGTTTTTTTTTCATTAAAATAAATATTTCAACAACTAATCGATTTTCTTCCAACTACGTTAAATAAAATGATAAAAAATCAGTTGCTCTGGAAGTAGGGCAAACAAGACGCTTTTTCGCACAGAAACAGTTACGATGTTCTTCCATTTGGCCGTTCTATCTATGGTTTGGCATGTCAAGGGACATTAGGCGTAATGGGATGTAACAAATCAATGCGAGGATACATCGGCGGTGACGGGCGGAATGTGAACGACTCGGGAGGGAGCGCTTATATAGACTCTATCATATTACTGCTTATTGTGTTATATTATTGCTTACTGTGTTATAATATTGTTTACTGTATTATAGGATTGCTTACTGCAATGTAGTATTGCTTACTGTAATATAATCTTGCTTATACAAATTACTAAGTGCTAAGGTTCATACAGTACTATACATTTGTTGCTACTATTAAGTACGATGGGCGAATGTCAATATTTTGTGGAGAATCTGGTCTTGCCGGGACTGTGACAGTCTGTGGCTAAGGGTTTCCCGTCGCTTGCAGATCCGGGTCCCTCAGATAGCAGCTGAAGGCTCACGCAGCGGTTTTAGTGGGGTAGTGCACCCAATGCGAGTCCCCACACACGCCAGCGCGCCTATCCAAGGCCCTGGTATGCGTAGGTTAGCGTAGGACGTTTAATCAAATTAAACATGCGGAACTTGCAACTCGTATCATCGTCTGGTTTTAACGCGACGTTTATTAAATGTCGTGCTAACGGGACCTAAAGGCTTTAGGGCCTATTTCACCACTTCCTGATAAGTGCCGGATAGGCTATCCATAACATATTTGACATATACTCCATACTCTATCCGCCAAATATGTTGTGGATAGCCTATCCGGTACTTATTAGGAAGTGGTAAAACAGGTCCTTAGAATAATAGAGTCAAAAATTTTGTATGTCGTAGATTGTTCTGGGTCACCAAGTATATGAAAAAATTGTCTGTTTCTTTATAATCCAAGTACTCACATATTCTTCTTTTAATTATTTTGTAGCAGTACGTTGATAAGAACACCGTTGAAGTGTTTGATGTTAGATTCCAAATAAAATATTGAATTCACGTCCATCTAATTTCAGTTTGATCTGTATGGTACTTTATAATTTAAGGTCTATAATTCCATATTATGATAAAATCTAATATATATTATTATTATTATTTTATTAAGGGGTCTTATTCCTATGAATATGCCAATCCAATTGTGAACCTAACTTTAATTTACAAAGAGAGAAAGAAAGTCACTGCTGGGGCTCGTTTATCATCCGACATATGTCTCTAGCTGTCTCTGTTGTTGGTTGAGCTAAAATATTGTGGACGATTCTTATATCGTGTGTTCGATTTCAATTTCTTCACAAATAACTCCATCTCTCTTTGGTTGCGGTCACATCCATCAAAATACGTTGAAGATCTTCGAATGTATCACAGATAATAAAAAATCAAATATATTATTCGAATTCTACAATCTCGCTTTTGTGGAAAGTCCATACGTTTATTGAATAGATTCGTGGGTCGTACCCGAGCGGAGTGATTTGAATTGCGGGTACTACAATGGAAATGATTACAGCATGCAAATGTACAATCATTACCTGAATCCTAACATGAAATGGTACGACGGTCCATCCCTTCGTGCTACAGTTATTGAGGCTATTGGAATGTCAAATTCAAATTGAATAGCAAATCCTCCGTGGAAATGTTTATGGTTGTCTTTCACAAATGAGGGATGTGATACGAAAATACACTAAGCTGTTTTGCTACCAACCGTTCCATGGTTTTAGACAAGTTTATTTAAGGTTCGAACATTATTTATGTAAATATATTAATTTATTAATTTCTAGTAAATATTTATTCAAATGATTTTTTTTATAGAAACTAAGGCGGATAGCATTACTTACTGAAAACAGATGTGTTATACTGTTATACACTGTTGTCTCACCGAGAGTATTTTTTGTACAGATAAAATACGTATTCTTAAACGTTTTTAAGAATGAAAAAGAAAAGAAATAAGCATATTTTCAAATGTATTTTTGAAAATTTAATCTATACTTCTTCTATACTAATATTATAAAGAGGAACACTTTGTTTGTTTGGTTGTAATGAATAGGCTCAAAAAGTACTGGACCGATTTCAAAATTCTTTCACCGTTTGAAAGCTACATTATCCACGAGTAACATAGGTTAAATTTTATTCTGAAAAAAAAAATAGGGTTCCGTACAATATTTGGGTTTTTCGGACACAAGGTTCAATCATCCAGAAAAGTTACTTATTTTGCGTACTAAGATCCCGTTGTAAATATTAGTTCACGCAGGCGAAGCTGCGGGCAACAGCTAGTAATTTATAAAGCTTATATCAAAAACTGAATTAGTTAAAAACAAACTTTACAAGTAAATGTTTGCAAAGAAAATGTGTGTGTGCTTAAGTTTTTATTGTGTATGTGTTTTCTATTCAAAATAAACCAATAAATTTCCTTAAAATATTCAAGAGCGGCAGCCGCGGCCGAAGCGCGTTTTATTTTATTCCATCTCTGATTATCTGGATATGAAAAGCAGTGAAAGTTTAACAAAAGTTTAACCCACTTCGTTCTAACAACACAGCTTAACTCGCTTATATTTACTGAATTGACTTAAACTTTCGAGTGAAACGGTTCCTTGTGGGGAAAACACTTTTATTTAAATCGACTTCAAAAAAGAGGTTTATTGTGGGTCACCTCGCATCTACCTAGACGAACTTTCTTGATTTGATAATTCTTATTTTGTTTAAAAGCTGATGTGTTTCTTATGTAGTTCAGTTTACGTTGGATTAAGATCTAATACGTAGTTTTTGTATTATGAGTTAAAGAAATATATAAAAAAATGGTTATGATTATGATTATTAATAAGACATTATTTATTCTTATATATTATTAATAAACATTTTACGACAGCAGTGTGGAAGCATTATTGGAGACATTGTGTCACAGTTTGAAATTTAATAAATAAATTACTTTTATAGTAAAAATTTGATTATAATAAGAAAGTACTTTAAGTATTCATATATTCGTTTGCACGTCGCGCCTTGAAATAAATGTGAACCATCCGTTACACCTTGAGTTTTTTATAGATAATTTTGTACATAATATTCTAGCTAAAGTTTGAGAGCTTTTATTCGGGAGGCTAGCTGTGCTACTTAAAACAGCCATAAAGCAGCATACTTTATGTTAGTTAAGTTGTAAAGAAGGTGACTTGGAGAAAATTTACTTCGCTAAAATATCCTACTTTTTTTGCTGTCTTCAAAAAAGGAGAAGGTTCTCAATTCATGTATTTTTTCTTTTTTTATGTTTGTAACTTCAGAACTCCGGATGGAGAGAACCGATTTTTAATACTCTTTTTTTATTTGAAAGCTTGGTGGCTTCTCGTGAGGTCTGATAATAAGAAAATCTTGGAACGTTCGAAAATTGTACAGGCATTTACTTTTGAGAAAATTGGTATTGATGAAAATGTCGGCAAATATGCCAAGATACTTTCAATCACACTCATAATTTTTGAAATAAATCCAAATTCCTTTCTTTTTTATTGATATTGTATATAAAATAGATTTAAGCCCTTTCATCGTTCTAACATCTCATGAAAATGTCGTCTTCATGAATATGAGCAACGCGTTTAATATTTCTGCCCGTATTTTGACAAATAAAATCAGTTATCAAATTCAGAATAATTAAAAATTAAGAAATTAAAGATATTAATAAAAATAAACCGACTTAAAAAATATACCTACAAGTTATTAAGTGTTGTAAATAAATTTTTTCACCAACAAAAAAAAACCGTAATCGCATTGCAGTTTCTTATATTTTTTACTTTTAAATATGGCGTCTTGGACGGAAAAGGGAAACAAAATTACACGTAACTTTTAGCCTTTTCCAATACTCAATTTGTGCTCTTCAATCACTCGAAGGCCAAGTAAAACTCATTGAGAAAGGCATACAAATTGAAATTAACTGGAAATTGGTTTAATTTAGCTAAGAGTTAATCATTTATTGCAGAAAATTAATTTTTATTTATATGCTACAATTAACATTTCAGTTCTACAGTTTGAGGTCCAATTCCATCTTTTTCATTAAAATTTAAATAAAAATATGTCTTAAATGTCCATTTTTAAACCTTTTAGTGCAAGGATCATCGACCGTGATTATTTAAAAATTTTGAAACATGGGATTGATTCGTTAACGATAAAGTTTATTACATTCTATAGCGGCTTACAAAATATTTAGGATTTTAACACGAGCCTGATCATAGTTGGTGTGAAACATTAAAAACTTTGCAAATATAGAGAGAAAGAGAAAGAAAGATAGAGAAATATACACATTACAACATAGTTTTGGTATCAATCAATGTAATGAAAAAAATCAATTTCAACCTTCAAAGAATCAAAAGCAATCATTTAAAGTGAATCGTCCATTCCATTATCTTCGCATTTCATCGGCTCTTTCCGACTTAAAATTTCAAAACGCCGGCTAGCTGCAATAACAGCTAATATTTTTATAGATCAGATGTCATTATTTAATTGTGATTTGATTACTTATTTCATTTTTATTACGAAATAAAAGTTAATTTCCGTGTTTTACAAGTGTCAAGTCCTAAAAAGGCACTTATAATATAAAGTTAAGCATTTCAAAAGTGACAGTTTCTTTGTTGTAAGTAAATAACTTAGCCTTAGTGGATTTAATTACAATTTGTCATTCTTATCTTACACAACTTACAATCTTGATGAAGTTCTTTAATAAAAGTTTTAAGCTTGTAGATTACGAGAGTTAATTTAATTTCCTTACTGATTAAAAATTTATTAATTTTACGAAATATATACAAGTGGAGGCATTCATAGCCATAATATTATGTATAATGTAACAGGTTAGCTTGTAGCAAACTATTGGAGTGCAATTTGTATACACCATAAATAATAAACCAGGCGCCAGAATGGACTGTGCCGAAATAAAGTACCTACATCATAATCATTATCATCGTCATCGTCATCGTCATCGTCATCATCATCATCATCATCATCATCATCATCGTCGTCATCATCATCATCATCATCATCATCATCATCATCATCATCATCATTATCACCATCATAATCACCATCATTGTCCTTTATCCGATCCGATTTGGCATTGAGCCACAGTTGTATTTGTTAAATAAATAATGATTAACCCGTCCTGCCTATTAGCACGATGAACTTGTTGCACGAAGTAATGTAGCAGGACGGTATACCTCCAGACAGGGGCATGACATATCAAACACGTGTATTCCAGCGAGGTCGCGTAATCAAATTACATGACGAATATATTTCCTGCACATAAACGTAACATAAAAAGTCTGCCTAAGAAGCTTTTTAGAAATAAGAATAATTTATATAATTTTACAGAAGTATAATCTAAAGGCTTTCATAGAAAAGACTGCGACCACCTTAAATGCCACCTTAATTACTCATAAATAATTAGAATCCAATAGAGTTGTGATGAAATGGCGTAATTTTACGGATACCAAATACCTCACTCCCAGACGGATCGAGCGTAAAGCGCGTCGCCTCACCGCCTTCACAATGAGTTCTGTCACGAAGTGACAGTGATGTAGGTTTGGAATCAGGTTCAATGGATTATTATCACGAGATCTCGTTACGCTCGGGCAAACTTGAGAGATACATTGCTTACGTTTATAAAACTACTCCGAAAAATAATAGTAAGTCTCTCCGAGTCTCTCCGAGTTCGCGCACTAGCTTTATCTCTCTTACTCGCATGCAAAGGATGCGGAAAGGAATTAATTAATCCTGGCGAATCTAATTGGGATAATCGAATTATTGCATTGTCATCGGTCTTTGACAGGTGTGCCAAGTTTGAATTAAATCTGATCGTTGAAAGGACAAAATCGTGCACAAAGGAGTCGGTTACAAACATACATACAAACATACAGGTGAAGCTAATAAAAGTGTGTTAAAAAGCTTGTAATTATGTAATTGTAGCGGCACGATATGATGGCCGTTTTGACACATTAGAATAGGGATGTAAAAGTCAAATTATTCTCAAAAAATATAATCAAATCTGTAAGTTTTTATTGCAAGTAGTACCTGGTTACATAGTTTTAATAAAACTATATCACAATAATTGCTGTGCGCTCACAGTTTGTACTTTTCGATGCAATGTCAGGTCGAAACTGCTTTGTTTTGCATTGAACATTGACGCAAGTTTGCCGATGGTAGTAGTTGTGTTGGCCAGCGATCCTATTAATTCTTCCAAGTGACGATTGTATTAGATTTCATTTTCAAAAATTTTGATTTTCGAAACATAAATGCCGAGTTTTGTAGTCAAGAAGTATCCCAATAATTATAATCTTATAAAACTAAAAAAGAAATGTTCGCGGGACCCTAATATGTATAGTTTTTAAAGAAATTAAATAAATAAATTTTGTTTCCTAAAATTGTACATTCGATAAATTTTATGATTAACTGCACGTCACTTTTGACAATAGAGAACAGCAATTTTCTCCTTCAAATTTGATTATTATAATTACGAAACTTCATGAGCGTACAAACGTCAAAACGGCCTTCTTATCGTGCCGCGATATAGTTTAGAGGTTCATATATTCGATCGGATACTTTATATAGTCAAGGTCGCGAGAAGATTGATAAAATTAGCAAAATAAATAAATTTAATTCGCGAAAGCATTAGAATAAAAGAAGTACAAATTAAATAAATATTACATAACTAAAATACCTAAGCATCACTTTTTTCCGAGTATTAGGGACAGGTATAATTAAATATGTATTAGATATATTATATAATTGACTCGCAAATATTTAGCTTTTATTTTGTTCTTAGACGACTTCAAAAAAAAAGGAGGCGGCTACTCAATTGGACCGACGACCGTTTATATGATTTTTTTTATAATTTGTCGGCAAGAGAACGTTTGTGGCAAGAGAATGATTATTCCACAGTCTAATAAAAGTGTGATAAAAGTGCCCGTAAGTGGAAGTAAGGCGAAGTTTTAAAACACAAGACAAGTTTTATTCAAAGTTTGCTTCTCAAAGTGCTTTCGACTGTTATAGGTATTAGGTACAAGCACAATATTAAATTGAACGAATGTATTATTCTGCTATTTAGAATACTTTTAGAGCATTATATTCATACAATTCAAAAAGATTTCGATTTAAGACTGATTAATTTTTTTCTTATATCCTTTTTATTACTTCCTTAATCAGTTTTAAGTTAATTGTGGCAGTGATTTTCGAATTTCGTATTACATCCACAAATATGTATCAATCAGTCATAACCTATGTAAATAACTTTCTAGAATAATTTGTCTATCACTCTGGACAATATCATAATTGAGAATAAGTTCGATACTCTGTACCTTGAAACATAATATAAAATATAGCGTATAATTTATATAGACGCATCAAAGTAATATGATATCTCTTTTACGACACCATAGTGCGGACTGTTTATTTTTTATTTAAGGGTGTAAAGGCAGTATCAGTAGCAACCTATATGTGTCCCACTGCTGGACACGGGTTTTCTCCTTGAAGTCAGACGAGGAGGGAATTGGGCCTTAATTCACCGATACTCTAGCCCAATTGTTAACGTCACATACCCTCATAGTCTTCAAATCTCATCGGGCATGCAGGTATCCTCACGATGTTTTCCCTCCCTCAACCCGGACCCTCTTGCTCAAGAGGACCATCGTCGGATAGACTCATATAATGATAAATGCTATTTCACCGGGACATTTTCCAGCAACAAAAATTTGTTCGGTGTCAAAATTCAATAAAGTAGGCATTGATGCTGATTAACTGAAATATCGGTTAATTTTCAAACGGTAATGTAACCAGCGACGATGGTCCAGTGGTGGATGGACTCGGCCTCTTATGCGAGAGGTTTCGGGTTCGATCATGACCCCCCGGGTGTGCCTTGAAATGGGTTTTTCTTAATTTCTAAGTGCATCCCAAACACGAGACCATCGCTCGCTCACCGGTGAAGGAAAACTCAAAACATCGTGAGGAAACCTGCATGCCTGATGGGATTGAAAGTTGAAGGTACGTAAAGTTCACCAACCCGCACTGGGCCAGCGCGGTGAACTATTGGCCCATTACCCTCCTCGCCTGATTTCGAGGAGGAGACCTGTGCCCAGCAGTGGGACATAAAGGGTTGATACTTTACTTTTTTTTAAATGTAATATAAATGGAAACTGAGAGCTGGAGGGAAGAACTCAATTCTAAAACAAATGTGAACACCGGTAAGATGCAGTGCCGGATTAACCATATAGCAAGAGTAGCATTTGCTACGGGCCCCGCGCCAAGGGGGGCCTCGCTCATCCACTCATCTCTGCCGGAGCGTATTAACTTAGTAAAATGTGGTATGTTGTATTTTTTTCGATATCGCAAAGTCCCGAAGTACCCGACTATTTCCTATGTGTATATATTTAAATAACTTCATACGATAAACGGACAAGCTCTACAAAAATTCTGCCGTATGTGCAAGCACTCGCCTAACTCACTTCTCGACTAGTCTACCCGTATTTCTTTTTAGGTTAGGTAATTAATACCTACAAAATTGAAACCTATAGATAGCAAATAAACGTATTGAGTATTGAATTGTAAAATTACCACTCCTTAAGAACCCATAGATAAGGGCCCTTTGAAAGAATTTGCTACGGCGCGGGCCCCGCGCTTGCTTAATCCGGCACTGTAAAGATGTTGCCATTAGTGAAGGTCAGACAGGTTGAAGATCTAACTACAGACAGCCTAATAAAGAAAAAAATAGCCTTAGTAATTAATCTGTCTAGTCTTTTGCTATTAAGAAATACTGGTTGTGGGCGTTAAAGTCAAAATCCTAAACAATCACGATTAAGCAAAAAATGGTCTAGCTTAATGTCAAAAGTCCTTTGTAATTAAAATCAATTAGGTACTCTATTAAAAGAATTGGATGACATAAAAAGTCTGCATAATTAACTCGTAAATAAAAAACAGTTCACCTAAAACAATAACTTATTTATAGTTGGCCGTAAAATGAGACGTTCAGTGTCGTTACTTTTTACGAAGGCTATAGGCCCGGTTTATTCTTACTTCAGAGCAGTTATTAAATATTTTAATAAAGCATATTGAATAACGCCTTAGAGGATTGTTTAATCTGCTTCACAGCAGACGTGTCTCAAAGTGATAATGAGGATGGCAATCAAATAATATAATGTTACTTTGTTTGTTACTCACTGTGCCGGTGGTCGTCTTCGAGCCCCGCAAGGGGCTCGAGGATGCTGCATCGAGGCCCTGAGGCCTCCTGGCAGCGGGTGGTTCCGCGCCCCATCAATATGGGGCGGTCCTTGGATTGGCTCTTAGGCCATTGAATTCCTCGGCGACAGCGGCACAGAGAGCGGCGGGCTACGTCGCGCCGACTGCCGGAGAGCACCCCCCGGCGGTCTACCCCTACCGGGTGATTCCACATGGTGGAGGCCCAGCAGATGGCATGACCAGCGACAGGGGGGCACTTATGCATCCGGCAGAAGCGACGATGCCCGCCTCCTCGATCCTGTTCCGTCAGCGGAGTGGGGGAAAATATATTTATATCATAGGTGATGCAGAAGCAGATGGGTGAATGAGGCAATGATGGTGGTGATGGTGATGCAAGTGAGGTGTCGTCTCGTTCAAGCAATATGAATGATCGCGAACGCGTGGATGAGGCAGCAATATGAATGTAAGGCAACAACACAACTCTGAATATAAAAAAAAAGGCACCACTCCCTTTCCAGGGCCGGATGGAGGGGTGGTTGGAGAGAAGGAGGTCGGGTTAGGGTAAGGGAGTCGAAAGATGGGAAGAAAATGAGCAGATGGGAATGGGGTGAGAGGAGCACAGTACACGACACAACAAGAACACATAAGACATGTTAGTTTTGTGATCGCGGCGGCTTGGAAGTACGCTTGGCAGGCTGGGGGCCACGGCTCGGCGGCTCGACGTACGGCGCCCTCTGGTGCAATGCGGCGTCAGGCACGGCTCCGGTCCTGTGGACGCAAAGCGGTGACGCAGTGCATGCACGGCAGGGGCGGCGGCAACGGCGGCGGCAGCGGCGGTGGCGGTGTCAGATCGTACTCACTGTCTCACACATCTTAGCAACAGGTAGAGCATGCTACTTTGCACGCGAATTGGGTTGGCACGACGGGGGTTGTACCTCTCGCTCTCACATGAAATTGGAGTAAATTGACAACTATGCTGTCACGTTTTGTGCAGTTTGTGAGTTACTTTTTTATAGCATAGAAGGGCAAACGAACAGTCGAAGCCTTGCAACTATCGTCGCCCATTAACATCCACATAACCAGAGGAGATGCGTTGTCCTCCTTTTACCTATCCCCTCCAATTGGCCACCGGAACCTCAGTTTACTGTTACTGGCGCGTATACTTCGATACTATTCTAGTAAAGAGTTATAAGAGCTTAAGCATTAAGAGCTTGTATGAAGAAGTAATAAAAAAAAAAGAAAAGAATACATTAAAATTTGAAAGGCTGGCAACGCACTTGCGAACTCTTTGGTGTGCCGGGTGGCTTAAGAGCGTCGGTTGTCACTAACCATCTAGCGACACAACTGTCTGTTTCCTTACTGTCTAATATTATCCAATTTAAAAATATTTAACCACCTAAAATTGAGTTATGACTAATTGAAATGCTATAAAAATAATCAGTTTCCATAAATCTTAGCTGATGCGGACGAAACTGCCGGCACGAGGTTGTCAATTATAAGCGAGCCATTCTATAACGCTTGCAATTGGCGAGCATTGTCAAGCTGTGCTGATTCATTGGTGGCTATTGTCTTGCTGTCGTTTCCTGGGTTTTGTCATTAGTTAATTGGAACTGGGCGTTATTAGAACTGACGCATAATTTTCTGATTTATATATTCATGGAAAATCATAAAACAAATATCTTTTCAACTGGTTATCAGCTGGCTTCGCAATTTAAAATTTAGACCAAATAAATAGTAAAATATACAGTAGTATAATATATATGTAAAAAAGTTACTCTCTGTTAGTAAACAGAGAGTTACTTTTTTAATCCTTACTTACACCACAGCTTAAGTAGTGAAGTAAGAGATAATTAATTTTGTACGAGTACATATATCTATTACTAGTTGAATATTTTACTGAAACTTTTCAGACAATCTCGAAATCAATATTTTTATCGCGTGATAAATCGCGCCAAGAGATATGAAGCGAACATA
The DNA here is from genome assembly GCA_905333005.2 of Lycaena phlaeas. NCBI lineage: Eukaryota > Metazoa > Arthropoda > Insecta > Lepidoptera > Lycaenidae > Lycaena > Lycaena phlaeas. The sequence continues at coordinate 5,780,014 of HG995163.1, read as the reverse complement.
TTTATCAGTAAACTAATTATTAGGAATATGGGAATAGGCCATAACAACGAAACAAATAAAACTTTTAAACAAGCTTACAGTTTTAAGAATCTTTAAATGACGCATTCTTAAAAATATTATTGTTATTTTAAACAATGCGTGTGTAATAATGTTTATTGAATGAATCTTATAACCGAAATTTAAAGCTAAAATGATATATTATTAAACTTATTATACTGTCAACTACAATGGTTTGAGCATCTGTAGCTGAACTATGCCTGGATATCGGCATACAGTGCGACATAATACAAGAAAAAATATTTCGACTCATATTATATATTATTATCTTCATCCATTTCTATGGAAAAGGTCCAAGTAGGTAGACAATAAAAAAGAGTAAATCTACGAGAGATTCGTCTCAGTGAATGAGTAAATAAAAGGAAAAAAAAAATAACATTAATAAAATTACATACAACATAAAGCTTTTAAATAAATAAATAAATAAAAATAAAAAAGCCTTTTATTTCTTGCTTAATTACAGACTACAATTTCCGTTTTGTTACATTGTGCATGCATTTTTTTTTAAGCTACAATAAATTTATTATTATTATTATTAATAAATTAATATATTATTAATTGCAATTAAAAAGACAAAAAAAGTATAATAAGTATAGTTATAGTAAATTAGTTACGTGATATAATTGATTCTGATTTTATTTTTAATATGAATAACATGCATAATCCAACGTCATAATATAATTAATTAAATAGAAATTGATTAAATTTAAAATTATAATATTGATACATAATATATTAATTTAATTAATTTGGATTCGGACTAGTCAGAATTTGAATTATACTAGCAAGAACCCTCTCTATGAAAGGTAAAGGCCTCCTCCAGAGATGACCAGTACTCTCTATTCTCTGCCGCTCGCGGCCACTGGCTACCTGCTACTTTTATGATGTCGTCTACCCAGCGTGCGTTTGGTCTTCCTCTTTTTCTTTGTCCTAGTGGACCTGCCCATAATGTTGTCTGTTTAGTCCAGCGATTATCGTTTAGTCTCGCTACGTGTCCGGCCCATCGCCATTTCAGCTTTTGCGAGTAACTGAGAGCATCAATGGCTCCAGTTTTCTGTCTGATATCTGTATGGCGGATCTTTTGGATTTTTTTAATTTTTAAGATGCTTCTCTCCATGCTCCTTTGGCAGGATGTGATTTTATTTTTTGTTTTCCTGGTAAATTTCCATGTTTGACTGGCGTATGTCAGTGATGGGAGGATTGCCCACACTTCGCCCACGAGTACTTAAGATGTATAAATAAACTTTAATTATTAGCGTAGGTATAGCAATTCCGGCTCTAGGGGCTTCTATCAAAATATTTACTAAACAGATACATTCATTAAAATGTTTTTCTAAATCATCATTACCTGAAAATCTGCTAATATTTGTAAAAAGCGTATATAATAAGCTCTACTATATTCACAAGAACCTAATCTCTTTTAATTTAAACCATCTAAATCCAAGTGCTATTTACTTTTTTGCGTGCCTTTAAGGTGTTGCTTGGGCAGATATGATTCGAAAGGAAGGCATCCGCCAGAAAAATAAGGCTACGCATAAAAAAACAGAAGTTAAAGTGTAACTTTGCTGTTCACATACTAAGGAGAACGCACGCTATAATAAATATTTATCCGCAATCAAACCAAGGTAACGTCGTTCTAATGTAAGATTTTTATAACCTAATAATTTAAAAAAAAATTGTATAAATTTATCTCACTACACATAATATTTAATTTTTTTTGTATGTTTTTTTTACAAGATCCTAATCGTACTTATCATAATCATCAGCCTTTATTCGTCCACTGATAACATAGGGCTTTTTTTTCTTTAACGCCGGGAAATGCACTGAGGCATCCCGCGGGGGAGTGGGTCTCCCCACTCTGGCATACCCTCTCGGGTACGGGACGCACTTCTACCCACTAAAACTCAGTGAGTGCCACCAATGCCACCTTTGGTGTGGTGCCCCGGATCTGTCAGCACTTCGACGGTTCGTCAGTTCCTCAAGGGACCGACGCCACCTCGACAGAGGGGTTGTCCCGCACCACAGAACAACGAATCCCAACGTTGAGACAGTACAATGAGGTGAGGTTACCCGTCCTCCCTCCTTACTCTCTATTCTTTTGCCCCTCTTCTAATAAGGAGGGTGCTGCGAGCCACCTCGACTTAACTCCCTCTGCCCAAGGTGCTGGGCTCCTCCTAGGTTACTGAAACCCCCCGTCAAGACAAGGTCTCAACCATGGTGGGGCTGATGAACATAGGCCGCCCTCAATGAATGCCGATGATGATGATGATGAAATTATCCTTTATTATTCTTTTATTATGATGAAAGTAAGAAAACAAAAAGGACACCGAAATCGTACAATAAAAAAGATAAACATTCAAAAATTTTTAGACGAATTTTATAGAAACGAGAATTCAAACGACAATTTACAAAATGTGGACATATCGGTCTGACTACACTACAATTCTATTCATGTCGTATGCACTTTACATTAGCTTTCATAGCTCAGCATATAGGCGTTCGTAAAATAAAATTGTAAGAGCTGCCTCCATTTTATATTGCGAAATTCATACTGCGGCGTACCGAAATGGTCTCTATGGTATGTTTATTACAATAGTTATACTTAAAACAAAACCAATAAAATCACAAAATGATAAGCTTAAATTGACTGAAACGATTTGATTAACAACAGTAAAAAAACCACATCCAAATCGACACATTCGTTCAAGAGCTACGTAGGTGGAAGGGATGCGCTGTGCCGCGCTCCTGGCTGCATGAGTCTATCTTGCGTCTCTCCCGTCAAACAGCTTTGCTGTGTTTCGGAGAGAAGGGCAGCACAGGCAGTGTTATTACTGACACAGAGACTTAACATCTTTTGTCTCAGGACTGGCAACACATAAATGAGTAGCCTGGGCTAGTTTCAAGGTAACTTGTTTTGAAGGGCGACGCTGATCACTCAACATCATGTGGCTCTTCTGCCCGTTTGCCTTTCCGACTAATAAAAAAAAATCATAAAAAAAGTATACTGGTACCTACCCTATGAATAACAGTCAAGCTTGTAACATTTTTTTACCCGGGGTAAAAATATTTAAATTTTACTGTAGATGTTTTGCTTAGTCTGAAAATACTTTAAATATCAAGGCTTCACATCAATCCATCAAAAATGTTTCTAACAAAAACTTTGAATGGATTTGGAACTTTGTTCGAAATCGTGACAAAAACTCAACTTTTTGTTATTCGCATTTCGTATATTATTTGTTTGTTGACAACCTTGTTATGCCTTTTAATATTTTACTGGTAGCGGTTTTAATATGTTTCGTATTTTATTAAAATTGTGTGTGTATCCTCTGAAATGACTGAATATTTGTTTGTTGTTTGAAAAGCGAGATATATGTAAATAAACTAGCTGCCCCGACAGACTTCATTCTGCGAAAATTAAAATTGCAATAAAAAATAGGGGTTGATCGTAGAGGGGGTGAAAATTTAGGCTAGTATGTATTTGTGTATGCTGTATCATAAACAAACAAAAACAAAAAATTTTGTTTAAAAAAATAAAAAAATAATTTAACCTTAACCCTTAATATTTAGGAGGATGAAAGATAGATGTTGTACGATTCTCAGACCTACCTGATAAGCACACAAAATTGTATCAAAATTGGTTCAGCCGTTTCGAAGGAGTTCAATAACCTACACTGTGACACGAGAATTTATTTCTTACAAGCAATTAGAAAAGTGATTTGTGTACATGAAACTAAATAAATTCTCCCCTAAAGGGTTAAATTGAGGGATTTGACTGTACGGATAACCTAATTTTAGCGCGAGCAAAGTTGTGGGCTACAGCTAGTCATTAACAATTAATTAATACTAGACCTCGTCAGTCTTTCAATTTGGTGACTCGAGTTTTACACCGAAACTGTCGTAAATCAGCAATAACATTATTATCATCAGCCTTCATCCGTCCACTGCTGACTGTAGGCCTCCCTTAGTGAACGTCCAGACGATCCACTATTACTCGTATCCAACGCGGACCAGCCACTGCACGGAGATCGTCTTTTCACCTGGTTAATGGCCGAGCTATATAATTATAAAATTATATAATTGGTAAGAAATATTTGAAGATCGCATAGCAGTGTAGGTAAAAATAATAAAATATTCGACGTAGTACGAAATAAATTTTGTTGACAAATAGAGGGGAAAAAGGTACGGGCCTGATCTATTTATAGATACTTGTGATCTCGTGGGATAATGAATATGATTATGCGAGTAATTTTTTTGTGATCTGTTCACATTGTCGCCCACGTCTGACTCGCATCGCCCACGACTAGCCTTCATCAACGTCGTAGTAAACGTCTTTTGACGTAGCACTCGTGACTCTCGTAGCACTCGTAGCACTCGTAGCGTTCGTAGTCACGTTTTGTTGTATGTTCACAATTAGAGTTATATTAATAATTATCTACTTGCATGCTTTATATAGTCTTTAAAATATCTTTTCATGTCTCTATCTGATATTAACCAAAATATCATCCAAACGGATGGTATACAGACAGCCAAGTTCTTACTGCTCGATGCGTATGAATTTCAGTAGTCTGTATGAGTTGCAAAAAAAAACATTTGTAGGAATTTCAAAAAAAGAATATTGTCATTCACACGCATTCCATTACCAGAATGCCACGCATGGCAAAAGGAAGGAATATTTAGCAGTAATTGTCGTACTGCTTTTAGGACTACTGTACGAATACATTAAAATGTTACTTTATGGTAAAAGGTAAGGTGGGAGGAGAGCACATGAAAGGATCCGTACAATGTAATTAACATTTTGTTAAATACCTTTTTTTAAAAGGAAAATCGTCCGATCGCTATGAAGATGTATGAAGTTTTTATTTCCACACAGCTACATGCTATTTATTAGCATTAGTTTTTTCTTAATTTCGTCTGACAGAAATAGACGGAGATCAATTATTCTGTCGTTTATTATTTTCTCTTGGTATCTGTAAAGGTTGTAAGTTAAAATGCCGTCAAATACTATTTCTATGATAAATTTGTATCTGCATCGAATTATTGATGTATATAAATATATATTTTAAAATGATATCTTCTCTATCTCTAGCCGCATTCACGAATATGTGGCACACGTGCATTCGCGTTACCGACAAGCTAATGTGGCATATGATATGATGATATTTTGAAATTTTATGAATGAATGAATGTCACACTAACAAAAGTTTCCTTTTCTATTGGCAGTCTCTACATTTTTTTTTCTAAATAAATTTAAATAAAATATAATTTTGTTCCTAACATTCGTGGCACACGATTTTACGAACTTATGACGCAATTAGGTAAACGAGGTTTGTGTTGGTTAGATAATAATATTTTAAAACTATTATTAGTCTATTGGCATTTTAAGGAAACTTGCAAGCTATGATCAAGGAAGGTTACAAGTTAAATAAATCGTAATGTTTCGCCAAAAGTTTTCATAAAAAAACTTTTTCTTTTCGTAAGTTATTTATGTAACATCTCGTCCTTATTGGATCAGATTATAATAGCTCCGAAAATTTGAAGGGCATTGTGTGAGTGGGGAGAGAGGAGATTGTTTAAACAAACACGCCGTATCTTGCGGCTACAGAGGTCTGAGTTGTTTTCACAAACTTTCCAATTCAATATAAAAGTTGGCGATTACTCTGTAAGATGTTCAGTATAGATATTTTAACAAAATAAATAATCGACATTGTTATAATAAAACGACTTTTACGGATTTTATCGCGGTTTATTTTTACAGCACTCATGGTCACGGGAGGACTGGTGCAAGGTGCAAGGTGAAAAAAAAAACAAGTCTAACAAGCGTCAACATGGACTATGTTGTTTTTGTTTTGTCAGCGTATGTTGCCGTCTTTCCATACGCGATTAAGTTGCGTCACTCCCGTCTTTGCCATTCCTATTCTTCTGCGGATTTCTGGTTTGCAGCTTCCCTTGTTGTTTATTAGGGAACCATTATATACATATAAACTCTTCAACCTTCACAAATGCCGGTCAAACGATGTAATGGTTTTTGTATGATAAAACAAAGGATAAAACGTTAATCGGGCGAATAAACTAAATTGTAGAGTGAGTATTCATTATGGGTTAAGACTAAGTATAAATTTAAAAAATATTATTACTCTCATATTTTAAAAATAATAACTTCATTCCCTTTAGAGTTTCGAAATTAATTCCCAGAAATCAGAATGGAAATATTTACAAGATTACAAAGATGGAAAATAATTTGCGATCTCGTAATGAGCGCCAGAACGTCAATGGTTTTTAGGTTTTAATATGTATTGCTTTATTTGATTCCGATGACATTATCAACCGACTTGTAAAAGGAGTGCGTTTATGTAACACGATATATATTTATATTTGCTTATCAATTTCCATTTCAATTGTGTACTGATTTTTTTTACAACATTAGGCGACGTTCGAATCTGATGATGATGATAGCTGATATCTTAAAAAGGTTTTTTTAAACCCTTCTCACGACGAATAATATAGCGCTACTCTGGTTGCATATTGTAGTATCTTCTCTAATAAAATGGATGAAATGTAAAAGAAATGTTTTCAAGTCTTATTTTTTTTTTCTTTTATTTTTTGCTTTCGAAGGGAGTTTTGTTTACACTTGTAAAATGTTTACTAGATTGATAATTTAATATTATATTACCTATGTTTTTGCGGTAAAACATGTTTTGGCGACGTTTTGACGTAAATAATGGTATGTGTTCTATATTCCCATTTATTGTGAATATTATAGTCGAAGTATAGGCAGAGCATGTGTAATGTAAGCGAGAAAAAAAAAGAAATACCATAACGGTTTTGTTACAAATGATTGATTCGTGCTAAGTTGATGGAACGGACGGTTTACGACCTTTAGAACCTAATAAAAGGTTACTTTCACAAGCGAAATCCATCGGACAAATGGGATTTTTCAAATCAAGACGGATTTTCATTTAAAAACTCAACTGATTTAAACAAAATACCTCTTGATTTCTTATGTTTACGCGAATTTCACTCATTATAATGGAACAAATTTACGGATTTTATACCGGTTTTTTATGTTTTTTACAAGCCCGAAGATTCGGATACTCTACATGATCTCGGGAGGACCGTGGTTGCTGTAAAGTATCCCAAACGTCGGGCTTATAAAAACTTAATAAGCCGCGATAAAATCCGTAAATTTTTTCATTAAAATACCTCTTACAAAGTTACCGAATAATTTTACGAATTATTTAGTAATTTGTTATCGTATCGTGGGTGTTGAGTTACTGGTATAACAATTTATAATAATTGTTATAACATTACATAGTTTTGTTTTTTTTTTCAAACTATATAATTTTTTATAATACATAACCAATTAAATAATCGAAGTTAAATAATGGACAAATTTGATTTAACTTTTTTATACTTTTTTATAAATTGATTTATACATAATATTATAGAGCTGAGTAATTCGATGTGAATCTTATCTTCGTCTGTAATTATTATCATAGACAAAGCATTGATTGAAACCCGAGAACACCTCGCTAGGTCAAAGGGCTGCGCGTATTCCGTAATCACAGAGCTCGGAGCTTAATAAATATTTTTCTGCGAAAATAATATACAGTAAAATATATTAACAGTAAAATATCATCATTATCACCAGCGTTTTATGTATCCTTCAATAAAACCTACGGTTCTATAAAAAAAAATATAGCTTATAGATTCATTGCAAGTAAAAATAATACGAATTTATAAAAAGACACGAGGAATGAGCAAGTAGGTAACAATTAGTAATTGACATCACAAATAACTTTCCTTTAAAATTGAATGAAAAATTAGATATGGTCGCATATAATATATGAAATACACACTTAAGATAAGGAAAATCTCTAACTTTCTAACAAGAGGTCAAGAATAGAGCAGTATATTATATCACACCTCCACCGTCGTAGACGAGTAAAATTGCTTCTAAATCAAACGTCAGATTTATGGCAGATATATTTTACTTGTAGGGTTCCGTTACAGAGGAGCCCTTTTACTAAGCTTCGATATTCTGTCAGTGGAGCCAACTGTATATAAAAAGAGAAGAATATAAAGTTAAGCTTTATACGCAAGTATTTTTCTACGCGATTTTTTGGTCCTGAATTTGATTTATGAACGCACAGAAAGGCGACGAACTTTTGACAAGTTTCGCTTTACTACACAACTCCAGATGATTTCTAGTTTCTAATGCAACCCCATTTTAATTTATACTAACACATTTTATCAAATGCAACTTTATCGTCATTCGGTTTAATATGATTTTTTTTTCTCAGTATTATAAAAGGTCACATATTATGTAATAGGTAATGAAAATTCAATTCAGAGAGAAAATAAGGATCGCCAGAAGATGTCGTGTCCGTCTTTTATCTTCGCAAATACCTTGTAAGACGGGTAGCTTACGGATGTCGTTGTTTGTATTGCAGGTTTGCTTTGACTCCCGAAGTTAATTACTTTAGAGGTAAATATAAAGGTAGTACAATACGTGGCTTAATTTATGGTTAATAGGACTTATTTCATCAAATCCGCTATGACTTAAACACTGTGCAATACATCATATGTACATATTTTAACAGTTATAAATAAATTTATTTTGTGAGTTTGATAGTGAGGTAATACAAAACTTTTAAGTAACAAAGGAGTAGCCTTTACGGAATAATATATTTACATAAATATATTTTAGGAATATTTTTCCTAGCCTAAGGCGACGTTATGTAAAGTGAGGAAGGCTGCGAAGAATCAAACTTCGGGCTCATTGTGGTGTTTTGTCAGCACATACATATATAATAGTAAATTCATAATGGATGCTGAAACTCGGTGCTCGATGATGACGAATCCTGCTCGGCTATAGTCTCCTTTTGCGAGGCAATAATGCCCCAGAAGAAGGCCAGCATGCGGGTAAGAGAGGAGGACACCAACGAACTTACCCTGTGGGGAGTAACGCCCTTTTGCTAAAGTCCTGGTCCAAGCACGACATCATGCAATCTGCTTCGTAGCTGCCGTGTTACTTATTGTTGTGTGTTTTAGTTAGTTTGGCGTTTACCGGGTTAGGCGCTGATTCAGTTGGCTGCTAGTGCTCGCAGATAGTTAGGGCAGTGTAGTAGTGTGGTTGCGACGTAAGCGCAAACCCCTCACCTTCCGTCTGACACAGGTTCTCACGGGGCACGGATGCTTTGGCGATAACTTGTGTCGGACGGCTCAAAGGGAGCCGACGACTGGATGTCACGACTGTGGCGCGGCGGTGGACTCTGCCCAGCACACCCTCGAATGTGCCCGAGATGGGCGGCGCGGCGTCATTGTCTGACGTCTGTCATCGTTGAGCGTCATCACCGCGATGCTCCCCCCGTAGACGACGAACGGGGGTGCCTCGGAGGCGCTATTAAATGCGCTTCCAATAAAGCCCCTGTGCTCGTGTCGGGCTCGGGATGGGAACCCGGGCCCAGCTTAAGACACGACGTCGTGGGGACTGCCAAGTCGTAGCTGGGCAGTCCCCCTATTGCGGAGAATCTGGTCTTTGTCGGGACCAGTCTGTCGCTGGGAGTATCCCGTCGCCTGCACAGATCCGGGTCCCTCAAATATAGCGGCTGAAGGCTCACGCAGCGGTTTTAGTGGGATATGGCACCCAAATGCGAGTCCCCACACACGCCAGCGCGCCTACCCAGGCCCTGGTAAGGTCGTAAATGATTTCCGCTGCGTCATCAAAAAAAAAGTGTAGTAGTAGTTCACGCACACGTGCGAGTACGGAAAATGAAGCTACCACGGATATACCAGATACATCCAATCTTCGTCTCCTTCTTCTTGTCGAGTAGAAAAAGCACAATCTCTCTTTAGCCTCGAGGTGAAAAGATCAGATAAATCTGCGTCATCCAATAGACTATACGGAGATCGGCAATCGTACGCCAAACGCAGTTACTTTTTGTGTGAGCCGTTCGGGGAGGCGATGACGATGTTAATAATGATATGTAATAACATTTATAAAAATTCTTATAAATTACCTCAATACCGGTATTAATATTCATATCAGCTTATATCTTGTACGTACAAGCTTCACGTCGAATATAGTACATAAACGGAAATCGTAAAGCCGTATCTTATCTTCTTAATCTTATTTTTGAACGCATAACGATTTATTTATTCTAGTATATTAACTCTGAAGAGTCGGTGCGTGCGTTTGCCTGTTGAACGCTAATCTCTAGTCGTGAATTGGATTGGAAATAGTACATTATGCACCTAGGGAGAAAAATAGGACACTCTCCGCAGATTATTGTGGTGGCAATGTTCTGCTTTCCTTCCGTTGCGCGTATATGTATTATAAGTATTTGTATTATTTTCCTATCTTAGTTCGCTTTTAGTGTCTAGTACGAAAAGAAATTTTTCATGATGATGGGAAAAATAGTAGTAATAGATTCGCATATATAGCTGAACCAGAAAAATTGATATCTTCATGCTTTCATCCGACGATGATGCGGCATGGATCCGCCACAGGAATAAATCCAGAGCCATGAAGCCGTGGAAGTCACACTCGGCGGCTGGGGGGTGGCAACCTGCCATCCATCCACATCCAATGGTGGAGCTAATCGGCTCGCCTCACATCCGATAAAGCATTAAGCGAAAAAAAAAACCTTCAACATATTGCGGAAAATTTCAGAACTAATTTGTATATAAATGCGTTACCACATAAAAAACATAATGGCGACTCCACTGCAGGATTAACGACAGGCTATAAAAGCCGAATTATTAGGTATTACATTTATCTTTTCTACTTGGGTTTTTGTAATTGCGGGAAGCGGGGGATTTACAATAGGGCCAGCAGGACAGCAACAATAGTACACAAGGCGGCAAATTTTGTAGGGCGGAATATTTAGAAAGTGAAAAAAAAACAGTCTTGGTCTCGGCTTAGAGTCTCTGTCCACCTTACCATTCTTTCGCAGACAATCCCACATAGCTAACCCCTCAAATGGGCCCCTTTTTTTCGGTGCCTAGAGGCGGCGATTTATTTAAATCCGACCCAGACTGCGGGAAACAGCAAGATTTTTAAATCCCCAACTAATTGTTGCGCGCAGCTTTGCCTAACTCAACATAGTTTTGTGGACGTATCTGGACTGATGACGTTCATTTTATAGCTTAATGTCTTCGGAAATATCGCACTAATAAACAGAAAACGTTTGTAAGTTTAGGTGTAGGTGTAGAAAGTAATTACTACCTACACTTAAGCTTATGAACATTATCTCATTATAATAACAGATAGCTATTTCCTTAAACAGCGGTCTCTAAATAAATAATATAAGATTAATAACTTTAATAGGCTCAGTGTGAAATTACTGCGACATTTTCATATATGAATGAATACGGTGAATTTATAGAGGTTCCGATTCATCATTATATTGCCATAGAATCCTGGTACATGAGTCACGAGAAATTAATGCTTTGTAGGCTTATATAACGAACACATATGATATAAATGAAATTAATTAAAATTCTTTCCTCATGCAACGATTGTTCGAGTTGTTGTCTGGTAGAGACCGCTTGTAGCGGTAAGACTGCCATTATGAGCACACTCCTAAGTGTATGTTGTGCATACTCCAGTCTTAAGTTTATGTTGTCACATTTTATAAATTGTTTGGTATAAAATAAAGCATATTATTACTATTATTATTGCTGTGAAGTATTAGACCGATGAACATGTAAAAACTGTTTTCCACTATAACCATGATTCGTGTAAAGTATTCGAAACGTCAGACATATTATAAAAATTTAAATAATCCACTGTAAAACCCGTATGCTTTATGAAACAATATGTCGCTTATTGTTTAACCCGGCGGCGGCAACAATTTGTTTAGGTCGCGAGTTGGAATACAGCCAACAGACATTAATATGATTAGCATCAATGATCGTAGTTATGAGACCCAAATATTTACGTTATTATATTATTATTTAGTACTCGTAGCATAGAAAACGTGAGTGAGGACGGTCTTGTGACAACGGGCTTAGGGTCTGTTTCACAATCTCCAGATAAGTTCCGAATAGGCTATTTACAACATATTTGACAGATAGGGTATGAAGTATCTGACAAAAATGTTGTGAATAGCCCATTCGGAACTTTTTTGGAGATTGTGAAACAGGCCCTTAGACTATAGTAATTTTACAATGTTAAAGAATTCATTAATAATATAATTAAAACTAACTCAATAATAATTAACCATTATTGGTAATACAATGTAATTAGTAATACATAATATGCTTTTTTAAAATCTTTGCATGCCATTAAAATTGGCGAACATTATAACTTAAATTAATTACATATTTGTACCTACTATGCTTCTTGCAAATAAATTATTATTACTATTTGTTTTATATATATTATCTCAGCTTATAGCTGGCTTCTTCTACAATCACGAGCTATGTATTATATTTACTATATTTTTTTGGTCCTTTGTTTGATATTTTTGATCGAAAATTACAAACGAAATGTATATTTTACGAAAATAAGCCTCTACTAAATATACAATACTTCGGTAACAACTTTGTTTGTCTGCGGTTTCGCCTGTAAATGGCTGAAACAGTGACTTTAAACAGACGCGAAAGCCACTTTAAGCCACACATAATAATAACTGTAATTTTCAAGTTACGGTACAATATTTATTATATTATTTGAACTTATAATTTCTGTTTGAGGTTTGTAAGCTCGCAATGGTTTCTTTGAATTGAATTCGGGCGTTTTAGCAGTAAAATCGACACGAATGTTATAACAGCGCACGGACATAACACTGGCATGTCTTTATTACACGCTTCTTCATATCAGCATGCTATTAGTATAGGATACGGTATATAAAACTACCTTCACCGAGATGCTTATTTAATGAAACGTATTTTATATTTAATTTAATATGTCAATAAACATGTTGTTGCCTAAAAAATTCAGTCCAGGATATGATTAATTAATAATTTATTATCTTTTTTAAACATTTCTCCGGTTTGATTATTTGACAAATTCTATACCAATTGAAAGTATGAAGCCCATAGAATATGCTAACGTTAAGTTGCCTATTATTTCCTGGTCACAACTCTCGGGTTGCCACGTGTAAACAGGTAAATCGATACTAGAGTATTTTGCACCGGTCTGATTATTGAATTGAAATTAAATGATATTAAAGATTATTTCATTATGAATACGGTGGTAAAGGGTTGTCTGCGAAAAATCAGTTCCATATTCCAGTTGAAAAATTTTGAAAATCATATCCTGGACTGATTTTTTTAGGTAACCCATATGCAACATGTTTATGTTTATTGACATATTAAATTGATTATAAAACAAGTTTCGACAAATAAGCATCTCGGTGAAGATCGTTTTATATACCGTATCTTAGACTATATCAACCGACTCCTTTTGGGCGCGTATTTAATTCACTTTAAACGGCCAGTTTTCTTTCAATCTTTGTCTAGACGTGATTCAATTTTTTGAATCTGTAAAAACAAAGGTGTGTTTTTTAGTTTTTTTTTAACTTGTATTTTATTAAATATTTCGTTGTAGATGTTTATAAATCATGAATATTGAATACTTTAACATATTGATTATTTTAATTGATGTCGAGGTTGCTATTTTATTGTGTTCTCCTTTTTTTAAATAAAATGTTATCAATATCAGACATTATTTTTGTTCATCAAGCTTATTAATTTGTCATCATTATTAAATTCTTCAGTAAACAGTTTGCACCATTAAAATGTTGACTATTTATTTTGTTGACTAATTATTTTGTTGTGTTCCGAGCCTATGGATTATAATTTACGTGAAAACGAAGCTTTAATGAAATGAAACAAATTTGGCAGAATTGTATGTATTGAAAATGTTTATAGCTCAGTAAACTGAATTTTCCATAATTCTGTATGAGTATTGTATATTGTAGTTAGTATTTCTGTTTACTTATTTATGCATTTCATTTTGATGTCTGGTTGTAGATATTTTCAAATACAGTTAGTTTTAATGCGTAAGAGTTAATATTTTATCCCTCTGACCTAAAATCATTGAATTCATATCGAGCTGGTGTTTTTCAGTTTATAGGAGGGCAAACAAACAGTCGAAGCCTTGCGACTATCGACGCCCATTAACATTCACATAACCAGAGGCTATGCAGATGCGTTGCCCTCCTGTTTTCTATTCATGGGCCACCGGAAACTCACAAACCGCACGAAACGCGACAGAATAGCTGTCACTATACGCCGATTTCATGTGAGCGAGAGGTACCACCCTGGTCGTGCCGGCCCATTTTAACTATAAAGAAGCATGGCAATACCTCTTACAGTTCCAAGTACCAATATGAGAGATAAGTATCGTAATAACTAATAAGATTTTACGACGAAAATTTATTATTAAGGGAAAAGCTGTCTCAATTTTCAAATCGAGCAGCTTTTCAAACCTTTTGTGGAAATTCATTGGTGCGTTAAATAACTTTGATCATTTCTACGCTATCTAAAAAATTACATTTATAATATTTTTTACATTTGTCATATTTGCATGACAGGTATGTTGAGATCCAATATGCAAAAGCCAGACGCAACCTCGACTAGTATTACCCATTATAGGTCATCGACCTTTCGGTGTGCGATATGTTGTTGCACACATTTTTTATGAATTCACTTTACTATACGGGTAGCACTATATATACTCATAAAAATGTCTTAAGAGTTTATTGTTTTATTATAATATTTAATTATGAGTCAAATTGTATTATTTTCTTATGTTTACGCGAATTTCACTCATTATAATGAAACAACTTTTACGGATGTTATCGTCTATTTTATATAAGCCCTCCCGTGACCATGGTTGCTGTTAGGTATCCGAAACGTCGGGCGTATAAAAAACTCAATAAGCCGCGATATAATCCATTAAAGTTGTTTCATTTTAAATTATATTAGCCAAATAGCTAATCAAAATCATTGTTTGTTCTGTCATTTTTATTTTTTTAGTTTTCTTAATTTATTTGTTTGTGTTATTATTATCTATTTTTAGTTCTACTGAAATACAATAAAAAGACTGAAATAATAAAACAAGGGATTTATCTTTTTTATCTTTTCCAAACCTTACTTTTAATTTGAAAAACCAATGTGCTAAAGTTTGTAGCCTCGTTAAAAAACTTTAATTTATTTAAAATCTTATTGTTTGGAAATAAGCTGTATAATCTCTTTGTCGTTAAATCTTTTATCTGGGGTTATTGGCTTTTCCTCGTTCATCATAGGATCGACTTTGTGATGGAGGAATATGGATTGACCGCAACCGCTTTAATACGCTCGGTAATAACGTGTTCCAGTTTTTCATCCACTTTATATTAATATCATTGTGGTCAGCGAGTAGACTAGCACGTTCTACTGATATTTCATGAGCTGATAGCATTTTTTTAGTGAGCATAACGGATAAATCAAACTCAACTAAGAAAAAGTATTTAAAAAATGGAAGTGAGTTTCACTTTGTTCATTGTTTTTCCATTATACCTTATAATTTATTTTTAGAGTCAAATTATATACAAAATTGTGTTTTAGTCCATAAAATATAGGGATGATGGTCCAGTAGGTATGGGTACGGCTTCTTTAGCGAGAGAGTCCCGGTTCGATGCGGACCCCAGAGCGTGCCTTCAAATGGGCTTTATTCTAAATTTCTAAGTGCACCCTAAACACGAGACCATCGTTCGCTCACTGGTGAAACCAGTATGCCTGATGAGATTGAAAATCTCTGAAGGTGTCTGAAGTTCATCAACCGGTATTGTGCCACCGCATCTGTGAACTATGGCCCAAGACCCTTCTTGCCTTAATTAGATTTTTTACTTTCACTTTTTTACATAAAATATACAAAACATGTTGCTTATGATTATATGGTTTAAGTGCCTTCTCAGATTGGCTTGGCTCGGTAGTGCAGGTACAGCACAAAAATAGCGACGATGTATGACATTATTAATTTCCCCAGGGAACTGCTGTAAGACACCGGTTCTCAATGGGGCAATGTATTCCACACCGGTGGCGGTGCTGAAAATGCTATGAAATGCTTTTTATCCATCGATAACTTTATATTACCATGAAAAGTTTTATTCCTAATATACAATACGGAGTTTAACAAAAATAAGAATAAAACATTTAATTGGTTAATAATATACTTATGAAGTGGTATTATGGTTGTAAATCAATGTTTGTTTTCCCAATTAAATAAATTAATTAAAATAAAATACTTTTCGGGTTTCTAATTAAAGTACTTACAGTCTACTACAATAAATTCTAAAGATTTGGTCCTTTCATTACAAGGATATTTTTCTTATAACAATCCTATTTTTTTAAATAAAGTATAACAAAATACATATAACTAAATACTACAAAATACATATATAACAAAATATTTAAATTATATTAACTCTTTTAATATGTCCCATTGCTTGGTACGGGCTTCCTCGAAATCGGGCGAGGAGGTTAAACCGCAGTTTAACGATGCGCTAGTCCAATGGGAATGTCACACAACTTCAAAGACATAATTTTTAATTCCCAGTTCCCACGATGTTTTCCTTCACTGAAAAAACAAATTACATGCGGGTTTTCCATCACACCAGCAAACAACTCGTGCGAATACAATTTAGTTCAATACAAAGTCCAAGGGCTATTTACACAACCTCCCGTTTCTTTGCAGGTACCGAGAAATGACTTTTCGGCAGAGGCGTTAAAGGTGAAAATGGCAGTCAACAGTCCAAGTGGATACCCCCCCATTTCCCCCAAGCCAATCACACCCAAAAGCCCCCGTCACTTTGTGTTCCCCCAAAAAAGTCCATCAATAACTTCCAGCACCTCATCCTCTGGGTACTACACACCGCAGTCGGGATGCAGCTACGACAAGCACGCCCCACCAAAGAGTCCGATCGCTCACGGCCACCGCAGCCCGGCCAGCCCGAGACATTTCAATTTCCCACAAGTCCAAGAATTGCCAGAACGCACGAGTCCAAGTCACTTCGAAAAGCCTCACCACGGCCTCCATTACAGCACGTCACTCAAGCATAGCCGACGAGAGAAATCCAGATCACCCAAGCCTCCCCCAGTGCACATTCATACGAACCCTGGTTATGTCTCCCCAAATAGAACTAGGAAACTATATGGTTCTACGTCCACAGTGAGTTCTCCGCGGCTCGTGACGTCACCAAGTATAATATCGAGTCACACCGATGATTCCATCGACGCGATGCCCGGGACACCGTCTGCTATCGTCCATGATGCTGATGACGAGGCGACGGAAACTTCTTCCAGGATTTGTAGGAAGTCTACGTCAGATTTGACAGACCTGACCGATGATACTCCTCAAACCCGATCGACGAGTATCAGCAGGCCATGTTCCCCGATGAGGCGCGGTTCCATGAAAGGCGGCTTGGCGTACTTGGCGAGTAGACGCGGGTCAAGAGAGTCGACCATGTCGAATTGTGATTCAGTTGAAGATATCGGGCCCCTAAATTTCCAAAATACGATGCGCGGTCGACAACGGCGGACATCGAACTTTCTAGAGTTACCTGGTAAGTGATAAATTGTAATAATTATTATTCATATTTAAAACTAGATGTTGCCCGCGGCTTTGCCCGCCCTAACTTAGATTTACAGACGTATCCGAATGGATGACGATTATTTTTGTAGCCTAAGTAACAGGTTATTACATCGGTTATCTTCTAGTGACAGTCAAAATCTGTCTAGCCGTTTCAGTGATAACCAAAACAGGCAGACAGACAGACAATTGAAGCTGAAAATTGCAAAAAAAAATATAATATGTTCCATGTACACAATATCTATATTATGCATTTAGTAAATAGTGGTTATTTTAATGTTACAAACAGACACTCCAATTTTATTTATCTGTATGAATTTTAAAAACATCTACCTTATAACTAGGCGACGTCGATAAATTGAAAATAGCGATACCCAAAATCAAAAAATAATAGCACACAAGCTTCGAATCGAAAACTTTCAATTTTGAATTTAGTCCTCTCTGCTCTCACCACATCCAATAACCATACAGTAAACCTTATTGGATGACTGTAATATATCATTCTGCTAATATTAATTTTTACTTCGCTCATACAACTAATCCTCTTCACTGTATTAAATTTATCGAGATAAGAGCTAATAAATTTTGTTATTAGAAATTTCTATATTAATACTTTTATTATACGGCCCTTAATTAATTTTTAGCCATTGTCATCATGTGATGACCAAGGTTTTGTTGAGGCTCTATGGTTAAATGATTGAGATATTTTTGAGGAGGTGTAATTTCGTAATCTGTTTGTTGCATGATTTTATAAAGATTGGCGGCATATTCATTTCCAAAAAATATTTAAAAAACGATGAGAAACATTAAAAGAGCGTAAAACGAGATCCTTATAACCACAAGAACTACCACTAAAGAATAACCATTAAATGTACGGAGACGAGTTGATTACTGTGACATACATGAAGATTAACTGTTTGACGTGTCCCATGATAGCTCATAAACTCCTGTGTGAAATAGACTTATGTAGACTTCTTTTACAGAGTAATAGCTACTTTAACCGATAAGTTATATTGTGAAATATATTTCAATGTAAGATAACGTTTATTTTATCAT
Source organism: Lycaena phlaeas (assembly GCA_905333005.2). Lineage (NCBI taxonomy): Eukaryota > Metazoa > Arthropoda > Insecta > Lepidoptera > Lycaenidae > Lycaena > Lycaena phlaeas. Next base: position 5,761,320 of record HG995163.1, on the reverse strand, counting down.
CATCATCATCATCAGCTTTTATCCTTCCTCTGCTAACCATACGCCTCCAATGTTTTTGTCATACATAGTAATAATAATTATGGTCTTGAAATAACAGTATATTATAATTTTTTATTGTTGATATGGCTGTGTATGCTAAGCGACATTAGCATTTTTTTAAAAATAAGAAGTTGTCATCAAATTTTAGCGCGTTCTGTATATTACGAGTCTAGATCTATAGAGCCTTTATTCCTTTAAATTTATGTGTTCCTAGTAGTATTAAATGTCTGGTTACTCCATAGTGGTCGAGCACTCAAGACCCAGAGTGTGCTCGTTGCCGGAGAAGCCTTACAACCCTCGGCTGTCCGACGACCTGTACCGGCTTCGGACCTTCTCCATCACGACAAAGGGTGGCGTGGTGAACTGCGGCGACTCCATCTGCAACCGACGAAGCCGGTCTAACACATCTGTCAACTCCACGAACAGCAGGTAAATTGCTCTTTTTCTGCGGGAATAAGTCCTCAAACGCCTAATACATTAATATAGTACACGTATTACATTTAGGATTTACTACTACTAATATTATAAATATATAAATAAATATCGTGATTTTTTGTTAGAAAGTATAGATGTATGTTTGTTACTCGCTCATGCAAAAACTACGGATTATGGATTATGATGCAACTTTATAATAATATAGCTTACATGTCAGAATAAACACAGGCTATAATTTATCTCCGCACTCTCACGAGAAGGTGAAGTACGCGAGTGAAACCGTGGTGACTGCTAGTTTATAATCCTAGGAATATTATAAACGCGAAAGTTTGTAACCTACGGGTGGATAGATAGATGGATGTTTGTTACTCTTTCATGTAAAAACTACTGAATGGATTTTCATGAACCTTTACCATAATATATGAGAATAACACATACTCGTTCAGCAATATTTATTTTTACTGATATAAATTTATAAAGAGCCTCTAAAGATGAAATCACATGTTTGTAAAAAACAGTTCTACTGACATTACGTTGCTAAAGCCATTTGGACCCTGAACCTATCATAATAGACATTGAGGTGCATGTTAAAAACTTATTTAATATTAATAGTTGGGAATATTATCGATGAATAAATCTTTTGAAGTTCGCAACTCCGAAGACTATCTTGTAGGTCATCAGTAATCGAGATTAAAGAGGGAATTTTAAACTAACATGAATATCCACGACAAAACTTTTTATAAGAAGATATTGGCCATGGTTTTTATTTTTTTACCTGATCAAAATGTATTCTCTAGATACACTGTTACCTACAAATCCGAGTCAAAAAAGTGTCCCATGCTACGCCGTAACTAATTTGCAAGTCAAAAAGTAAAAATCAAATTCTTTATAATGAAACAACTTTTACGGATGGTCACGGGAGGACAGTTCTCCCGTGACCATGGTTGCTGTAAAGTATCCGAAACGTTAGGCTTATAAAAATTCAATAAACCACGATAAAATCCGTAAAATATGTTTCATTATAATGAGTAAATTCGCGTGAACATAAGACAATCTAATTTCTTTTCTTTTATTTACGTCCTTATTTCTTAACAATAACTTTCTATTTTTAACATCGGGGTTTCGCGCTTAATGAATTCAGACTGCGCGCATCGCGGAAGTCGTAAATATTTATTACCAGAGACCATACTCACAATTGTGCTTAGAACAGTTTTAAGCATAATTGGATAGATACTTTTGAACGTTCGTGCAGTATCTCGTATATATGACCATATGATGCCATAGGGACACAATTATTAATCACACGAAGTATAGGAGTAAGGAAAACCATCTCTGTGTATGAAAAGTGTCGTCGAAAAGTGCTAAATTAAAGCGACAAAGAGGCGCCAAAGTAGCAAAAGGTAGGATTTTCAAGTAAATGTCTTCACGTAAACATGTTTAAAAATCCTTCTACTTCCACACAAATTAATGTAGCGCCACATTAATTTTGTCGTTTTCGATGGACACTTTTCACACAGAAATGGTTTTCCTTACTTTTTTACTCCATGCATACATTATACATAATATTATAGCTCCATGTTTTGCACACTTTTAATATCAAAGAGAAGTTTAGTTTATTGAACGGATTTCCTTTTTTATTATTTGTAAATCGTTTTCACCGCGAGGACGGATTTAGATGTGTCACGACCAGACAAAGACAATTTAAATTCTAGGAAGCGGCTCGGCACGGCACTGATTGAAAATCGTTTAAGATTGTACGAAACGTTAGGTTTTTTTATGGTTTATATGTAATTATCATCATCAGCCTTTATCCATCCTCTGTTGGGCAAGGCCTCAATAATCAATGTTTATCATTGATTTAGATATTATTTAAAATATAATAAATTTAGTTTGACATGCAATAAACAATTATTGAATGTTTTAAAAGAATTAATAGTGCATGTAAATTTTATAGTAAGGAAAATAATAGTAAGTACATTTAAAATTTTACTTGCGAATATCATGACCAATAAAACAAAACGTCCTTATAATTGATTCCATACAATGGTCAATTATGTGAGAACGTTAGTTTTAAACTTATTATTAGATGGTGTTTACATGCTACATAAATTTGGATATTATATAAACTAGTAGATGCTTATTAATTTATTTTGTTCTTATTCTTATCATTATACTTATTACTTCGTTGTAAAAGAATTTGCTTTAGTTTAAAGTCAATTCGGCATAAATTGCAATGTTAAGGCAAGAATTTTAATTGCAGTCAATTTGATTTATATATAAAGTACTACAGAATAAGCAAATGGCGAAGAAAAAAGGAATAAACAAAACGTAGCAATGGAATGGTGTCGTAAACGTTATCGTTAAAAGCAATCTTTTCCAAGCAATCAGCCACGCTTGAAATAATTATGATAGAGGTACATAGTATAAGCTGTGTAGAATAAAAGCTTTTCTATTATTCGTTAATTAAAAACGATTCGTTAGATGGGATAGTGACAACACTTTCATAATAATTATTTTGTCTATCTTTATAACCTATTCCAAGTATTATTAAATACGTCGACTAGGTTGCGGGTGTAAGAATTTGTTTGATTTTTCTAATTTCCTTTCGTATGTAAGTCATAAAGATGGTCGTAACATTGATCACTTGTCCGTACTTCGTTGACTCGCCACTACCACCTGCTTAGGATCCCATAATAAAAATAATAAAATCCAAGCATAATAATAATATGTCACAGATTAAAGACTCATTTAGTACTTTCTGCGTAGATATGACTAAATGAAAATATATTGATTTATCATATTAGGGTAGTTTCGAATAATTTTATAACAGTAGGACGTCTGACATCTTAGTCCTCCCGTGACCATGGTTGCTGTAAAGTGTCCGAAACGTCGGGCTCATAAAAAACTAAATAAACCGCGATAAAATAAATTATTACATAATAATAATTGGTCGTTGTGTTTTCTTAGATTTGGAATAAGTTATTTTGATACACTTCGTTCGGCACCTAATGACAAGTTATATATTCAATGGATTATATAATGGAATTCACGTAATGTAAATTAAATTACGCATATCGCTTAGTAGAGATCGGATGGAATTCCGTATAGATTTTTTGCGAGGGTCCCATTTATTAAAACAAGTCACGGTTCTTGTATAAGTTAGCAGAGGTGACAATCGCTTAAACTAAATTCTATTGTTAAGTTTTCAGTGTTATAATGAATTAAAGTTGAGCCTACCTCTAATAAAATTAGAGGTAGGCTCAACTTTTGAAAATGGAACAAAGACAGAGGGAAAGAGCTTAGAGATGTGGTCAAGACATCGACCACACAGCCCTTATGTTTGATTTTCCGTATTAAATGCATTCTGGCGACTAGCTGAGGTGAGACGAGGGAGTTGCAATGCTGTGATTGGCTAATTCAATGTCATACATTACCATCACGGAACGTTAAAAAGAAATGGATATATTTCGCAACGGGAAAGAATGAGACGACACGATAGTTTGAGTACATTGTTTACGGCTTACATCGGAACTATAAGTCAGATGTGTTGCCAGAACCAGTTCCCCTGTATTAGGAGTCTATGGGTTATGTGGTCGATGGGTCAAGACTTATTTTCCTTATTTTCGGCATAGCTAAAGCTCCCGTAAAATAGCTTTGATTTTGTTCCGTTATGTCAGTTCGTTTAGACAAACCATATTTTATATTAAAATTATTAATTTTCCATCCCCATTATTTTTCACTCCTCTTTTATCTCAATAATAAAAAGGCATTGCGGCCCAACCATCATAGTTGCGGGCGGCTGTGGGCGCGGTAATCACCGATTATATCGTATGCTGTATGCTTTTTCGTTTACTTTAATAGTTAAATATATAGACCGGCGAAGCTAATAAATTATAATAGACCACCAGATTAGGACCTTTAAAAAAAGAAAACGGGCACTATTTTGTAACTTTCTCTTCGTAAATTTGTAAACTTCAACGTGCATTCTACTTTCTAATAACAATAATTGCTTATTTTCTTTAACAATACGTTAATAGCCAGATACTTTTTATATAAACAACAGCTGCTGTGAATAATATAGGGTTGTTGGAATTATACATCGAATTCCACTTAGCCGTTAAAAGTTCAATCCTATCCCGAACATAAAAATGCGAATGACGCGTCGTCAATGAGAGACGATTGGAGATAAACTCTCTTTTATTATTCAAGGCGCTCCTGTTTTGTGAATGTCAATTTGCCGGATATAGCCAGATAATTTGATGTTACTAGATAAAATGTTCTTTACATTGATATATGAATGTTGACACAGCAAGGGGGTATTTTCTTGGAGGTATTGAATACCTGTTGGAGAAATCTGCTGGAAAGGGAATAATAGCTTTAAATTAAAACATCTGCTTAAATAAATATAATAAGAAAAAAGTCTTTATTAAAAATATATTCTTAGGTCTGTATTAACAATATTCCCCCGAAAATATTTTTGATGTCCAATTAAATAATTTACCAAAAACAAATTTGAACTAACTTGTTTTTAAATCAAAATAATAAATCTTATTTTTAGAAAACGTTGGGTCTATCAAATTCAAATTATCAGATTATAAATGTGTCTTCTATATTAATATAGCGCAAACACGATTATCTAGTTCGCAAACTTGAAGGTAAGCCCACCTTGAATCAAAAACAAACAAGAGACTATAACAATACTAGCAGCGCCCTGCGATTTCACCCACGAACTTCCCATTTCACGGAGCAAATTGTAGCCTATGTGTTATTCTATTGTGTACTCTATATATATTACTGTAAAGTTTCATAAAAATCCATTCAGTCGTTTTAGCGTGAAAGAGTAACAAACATTACATGCTTACAGAATCTTGCGTTTATAATATTAGTGGGATAATTTAGTCCCAAGAGTTTGTGTATCTATCATTCGTATATCGTGGTGTATGTATGAAGAATAATAATCTGATTGCCGGCATCCTACTGATCGCAGTTTCGCGTGACCGCCCGCTCTACTTACGTTTCTTTTTACGCATAACAAGTAAGACTGAAATTGATGATTATGCCTTTATACTTTCTTTGATGGGCAGAACAATGACCTAAAATGAATAGAATAATAAATATACTTTATTTCTTACGTAAATTTATTAGTTTAATATTATTAACGATTAAGGTACAAAAGGCTTTATATTGGTAAAGTAGTTTCTTAAGATGCTTGTTAACAGGCTTTACTGCAATATGTGGATACAAAACGGCTAACCGCGCTATCTATATGATATGTATATGTAAGTCCGGTTATCACGAAAACATTCAGTAGACTGTCCGAAGCACATCGATTTTTCAAAATTTTCGCGTATATTGCGTAGTATCGATTTGATTAGCGGTCATTTTGCTAGCCATGCAGTTCCAGCGATATATTTTAGTGAAATGATTGACCGCCTAGAAGCAATTTGGCGGATATCATTTCATTTTGAAAATAATGTTTCTAAATTTGTTCTTTACTTATTTATGTCAAAAAGTATCATGGGACAGGCGATATGCGGGGACGTAAAGTGTAATAAAAGTTATAAGCGTCTTCTCTCCATCTTTTCTCTAGAGCCAAATAATTAAGGTTTCGATAAAAATAAGAAACAGGAAAAGTTATACGAGAAGAAAGTTTTTCATATCGTGTACCAAATTTAAAATTCTTATTTTTTTTTAATATGTAGGTTGGTAGTGGCTAGTGTTGAATAAATAAATAAATACAAGCCAAAAAACACACCGCGTTAACCTATCCCAGTAGTAAGCTCGTTAGATCTTGTGTTACGGGTAATGTTGGTCGCGTAGTCAGACTTTTGGACAATTTTCACTTTTATAATGAATACAGATATCAGCTTCGGGTCATGGACGTGTGTATCATTAAAAAAATACTTTTTTTTTAATTTTTAAAGTTTTAAAATATATCTTATTTGAGCGAGACTTTAGGTGTCCTACTTGTGTGTGTACTATGTTTCGTATGTACGGCTTACGATTTCACATATTGATGACTTTCTACTGTTTATTACATTATCCTATCTTAACACTAAATGCTAATAGTTTACAATAATAAATCCACTTTATCAATTTTGACACACTACCGTACGTTTATTACAAAACTACAACATGTGATGTTAAAACCATTCATTAAGTTAACAAGTTTTAATCTTATCGGCTGAGAGGATATAAGCATGCAAAGCGGTTTATGGAAAGCTCCTAAAATGTCACGTTTCGACTTTTTGTACTAAGTCCGAAACACACTTTACAAGTGACAGCGCTAAATTTTATTTTAGTCCATTTCGACATGGGGTCTTATATGAATTATATAGTTAAAGTCTAAAAGCAATTAGTATTTACTCACATTCATTATTCCTGTTGAGGATTATAAATGTCCCTCGACATCCTGGTTAAGCCAGCCCCTACTTAGGGGAGTGCTCACTTAGCCTCAGGCCGCTGCAATATTCATAAAGACGAGACGGGGCAAAATGAATTTGGAACGCGAATCTTCTTTTAATGAGCCATAAACAATTTTTATATTATACATTATTAACTGAAACATTTGAAGTTTTAATGTAATTTTGAAGTGGTTGAGGAAGTATTTTTATGGTGGAAAGGGAAGAAAAAGGTAGTACGATCACCGCTAGCTCTGAAAAACCATTGCACCGAAAATAATGCATTGGCTTTTAAAAACTGGAACACATTTTCCTATTAATGAATGAATCATGCCATAAAAATCGTATCACAATTAAATACATTTTTTGCCATTAACTGCTAAGCCCCTTTAAATGTTGCAAACTACTCTTTGTTTACGATATATGCAAACGGGTAGACTAGTAAGCACCTGCTAAAAAGCGATCAGTGTCATCTTGAAATGAAAGATAATATTCTCAGACTGTCAGTTCAGCCCTTCTTTCCTAAACGTAACTGGATTCACATTAACATTATTAATATAAAGGCGGAGTAAATGTTTTGATATTCAGTAACAAAGACGAGGATCCGTTTAGACCAGAGGTTCCTAAACTCTTTTGTTTCATAAACCACTTTTAAAATGTTCATGATCAGGTGGACTCTTGCTGATAGGAGAAGTAAAGCTAGCATTCTGCACTATCGAAACCAAATTAATTTTTATTTATGATTGTGGACCCTTATTTTTTGTCACGCTCATCGTGGAGTTCGAGTCTTCCGTGAACCCCTGGGGGTCCACCTGTACCACTTTATCACTGGTTTAGACTTTAATATTGAAGCTCATTAAATATGGTTGTTGTAGAGCATCAGATAGATCACCGTTCGATGGTTCCTGTTGCTCCGGCTACCGGCCTGTCGACTCCGCCAGCTTGGAGACGCCTGATGAAGATGAACTAGATCCGGTATGAATATTTTTTTGTTAATAATTTCAGCCATATTTGAGCGAAGATGATCTCGGCTAGCGGCCTTCTAAGCGAGAGAGTTTTGGTTCGATCTTGACCGCCTTTGGTGCCTTAAATGGGTTTTTCAAAATTTATAAGTGCACCCTTAGCAAACAACCCTTTTCATGCTTTTAGCTTAAGCTATGACTTAAGTAACTACGAAGTTATATTGGTTTTTGTATAATAGACATATAAACTGACAGACAGCTGTTTGATCCTATAAGAGCTTTGCTTTGTCTCTTCAAGAAAATAAGACACCCCTAAAAATAATCACTTGATAAAATTTGCCCTCAGATACCTAAATACCGCGTCGTGTTGCTTGGAGACGCGGGAGTGGGGAAGACGGCGCTGGTCTCCCAGTTCATGACGTCAGAGTACATGAACACATACGACGCAAGCTTGGGTAAGTCACTCACTCCGGATAAGTCCTTAGTAGTTTATCTCATAGACGTTGGTTTATAGTTAGAGCATGGTTGCATGTTCCAAATAAAGTTACGACCAAAGCTTATTGCTTTTTATGTAAATTATTACGAATAATTTTAATTACGTAATGTGAAGAGGCACCTTTGTATATAACTGTAAATATTATTCGTTTTTCACAAGAGAAATCAATTGCATTGATAATTTACGAGATTAATTTATTTTTGTTTATGTTATTAGAGTGATGTATAGAAAAATAATATACATATCTCACGTAAGACCACCGTTGTGATTACATTACTTTATTTCTTGTACTATAATGACTAGAAGTATAAGAATCATTGCCATATTGCGGATAATTTCGGAACAAATTTTTGTATGAATTATACTGTTTGTGACCGTATCAAAGATACAGTGGCGACACCAATGCAGGGTTTATATATTTCTGGACAGGCTTAATTAGGTAGAATGCAGAACATTTACGTTATACATCTAATTAGACTCACGTTACTAATATTTATTGTCAGTGTACACATAATAATACGAAAATAGTTATCAGAGCTTCTATAGGATTTTTCAGTTTAATCAGACCGTTTTACGCAAATTATAAATATTAAGCAATATTTGCTTTAATAATTATGTCTCATTAAAGGATCTCACTATATAAAGTTATAATTAAATCAAACCAAAATGTCTATTTTGATTATATTTTTGTTGTTAGTTGGATTGGCAAACTGATAGACGTGACACCTGATAGTAAGTGGTCAACGTCACACATCAACATATTATACTAGTTTACCTGTAACTAGCCCAGGCACCTCATTGTAACGTTGCGCTAGCTCGTTACATGATTTTAGGTTTAAATTAAAAATTCAGCAATAGATATTATGTTTAAACTAAGCATACTGGTGGTATAAGCGCCATCTATCGTTAACTAGTGTCCACTATTGACATACTCTATTGGCTCAATAGCGACCTCTCTAAAATTCAATAACCGTTTCTACTTTCCTTTTTTCAAATAAAATTAATTTACCTATTGTAATTTATAATAATAAATATAATAATTTAATCTAATCCCTAAACAAAATTACAAATAAACTAAATTAAAACTTTATTAATTATAAAGTCTGTTTGACAATTGACTATAGAACTATATTGTTTATGGAACGATAGACAAGCTGTGATTAGGTACCTTTTGATTTGCTGTCACTTCTAACCGACCTCTTGGCCTTTTTTCTGGTCCTGACTTCGTGGCTGGCGGAAGCCGAGGCTAACCCTCGTCTAATTTTATTGAATTCCGCTGGGAGTTCGCGGAGCACAGTTCGGATACTAAGTATCCAAGTATAGAGGACCTAACAGCCGGCCGGCCGAACCGAACGCCCAGCGTGAAGACCCAAGCTGCAGCCAACCTACCATCGCCAGGAGTCCAGTCAGGCCAGTGATTCCTCCTTTATTACCCCTACGCAATACGCTGTCGGAACGTGGGCCAGCTAAAGAAAGTTTCTGGCTCGAGATAAGGTGAGACTTGTCCGAACCCCCTTCCTATCGTGCTCGCTGGGGGCATCTACCACCCCCACGCGACATCATTTAAGTGTTGCCTATACTGAGACTTAGTTTAACAATACTTAGCTCGTTCGACAGATTCTGTCAACCTTTTAAACTTTTTGTTGAAATACCCTTAATCCCTCAATAATCTATTTTCTATTTGAGTTTTAGTCTTTAAAACTAAACACGGTATTACTAACATTTTATGCTTTTACTTATTTTATTGTACTTATTTATTGAATTATTGAGTTGTCTTGAACTTGTTTAAAAATTATATTCCATCTATTCGATTTTTGTTTGTTATAACAAAAAAGGAGATTTTTCTAACATTGTCTTTTAGATTTTGGAATTCACTTTTAATATAACATTAAATGTTACGGCCGCTCCACACTGCATACGCAAATCGCACGCGACAGCGCACGGCGTTAAAGGAGCGTGAAATATGACAAAGCTCCTAATTTGCAATCTTTGCAGAGTTTTCAAGGTAACGTCCGATCGGCTTCACAGTTTGTGTTCGCAGGCCTTTTGCGATGCAGCGCGCGAGGAGGAAGTGTTGAGCTCCCTTTGGATACATTTTCGTAAGAAAATATCGAAGATTTTGCGGGAATAACTGCATAACAAAATAGTTAACTATATTATGTGTAGATAGTACAACAATATAATAAAGATTTATGTCCAAACGAGACCACACGGCTAGTTAAAGATAATTTAACCGTCGCAGTTTCTCTCTCAACTCTTGTCTTTTAAACTCCCTAGAGACTAAAACGCGACGCGACTTTAATATAATTGAAGTACGAATAAATCTTAATAACGCTGAAGTTTGATATTTCATTATAATTATCATCATTATAAGTCCTGATAAAAATCAGTACTTTATTTACACTTGAGGTAAAATTGTCGCCTTTATCGGCGGCTTTCAATATCCTATCTATTTTAAAATTTTCTTATCGATCTTAAAATGACAGATTTTGTGAGAAAATGTGTCAAAATTTCAAGATAGATAAGAAAAATTTAAGATAGATAGGATATTGAAAGCCGCCGTTAATGATACAATAACGTGTTATGTTCGTATTTCCACCGACTTTCACATGAGCGCTGTTTTGCAGCCCGCCAAAATATCGATTATTCTACGTCCTACGTAGCCGGTTCAAAGCGAACGCAATTATATAGCAGTGACACGCGAATTCAATACAATGTGGTGCGATGCGACGGCTATATCATGCGTGCACACAAATATAAAACCAACTGATCGCGTTCGCTTCATTTCCCGCCGCTCTCCACGAGCGTGTTTGGTCACGTAGGACACTTCAATAGGATTTGAAAGTTTGTTGTTTTTGTGCACTGCCGCGTCACTTCGCGCTTGCATCTACATCGTTCATACAAGACGTAGCCTACGAAAGCAGAAAAGAAGTTGGCATCTGCTGAATACAGCTATTTCCTAGTTTATTTTTATTTCTACGCACTACCACACATCGCAACTACTATGGATCGTCGCAGTGGACAAACGAACGCCGTCGTGGCAGAAAATATTTTCGTTGTCGGTGATGTTGGCGGTGGCTAATCTCCCTGACATCATTATAACAACAAAATAATACAGAGAACTTACTGTTTAAACAACTAATAAAAATGGTTTGTATCACGCATACATTAATAATATTTTTTAGTATTTTATACTTTACATACATTGTGTATGTTTAACGTATGTAAAGTCCAAAAGTGGAGAGAGATTTAAAATAAAATTATATGGTAGAATAATATTCAAATATGATACCAACCGCAAAATATGCTAAGTGCGAAGCTTTGCGTAAGCCGCAACACGTGTGTGGATTGAAATACAAATAAATAACACTGGGATATAACTGCAGTGCAGTAGTCCCCTTACTTCTCCGAAGATTCAGAATTAAGAACAGAAAAATAAAAGTAACTCTTTACGATTTTTTTATAGTATTACTAGCTTTGGGGCGCGGTTTGGCCCATTCGGAATTTGAAGAAGTTTATGAGCCACAACACTGACAGGTTTCGTCAAAATCTGTTCATTACTTTTGCCGTGTCAATCTGAAAAGAACCACTGAACGGACTCAGATAAAGAAACAACTAACCTTTCGCATTTACAATATTAATAACATGTCAATTGACATTAAATAATCATCAAAATTTTGATGATCAATTTGAAGTACTAATTACAAAGAAGCTATTGCTATAGAAACGATATTTGATACCTTTCTATAACACAAGCTATATTACAATCGTTATTTCTAGTAACACGCATACAGTAAATAAAATTTATGCCATAAAAGTTATAACGCATAAATATTGCTTCACTAGTGTACGGAGCTGTACACAATATTTTTCTGTCATAAGTTAATGAATATCAGCTCACCTGTAAATAAATGGCTGTCTCTTTCGTGATATTCAATCCATCGTATATTCTGAGCTAGAAGCTGGGGATTAATAAGTTAAATATGTTAATCTTTTACCCCATTTAATAACACACACTAGTAATTAGTATGTGTATCGTGGAGTGTGGTTATATCAACATTAGTTCTTTGATATAGACAACCGATCGGATAAGGCGTGACTGTCTTAAGGCTGTGTATAATGAAAATAGGCTTAATTAAACAGTTTTTAGGGGAATGTATACATGTGAGAGTGTGAAAAATATGAAAAATATAATATTATGTTAATTTTGATCATATTTATTGGTACAAAACTTATATTAAAAAAAATTCTCTATAGCAAAACAATCATATTTTGTATCTGTATTATTTGTAAGCAAATCTTCTAGAAATAAAAGAAACGGTAACGTAATATCCTACTAATATTATAAACGCGAAAGTTTGTAAGTATGGATGTTTGTTACTCTTTCACGTCAAAATTACTAAAATGGATTTTTATGAAACTTTACAATAATATAGCTTATAGATCAGAATAACACATAGGCTCTCCCACTCATAGGTACTCCCACGGGAATACGGTGATAAATGTAAAAGAAGAGTGTCAAGCGGTAGTCCAGAGCTAGAACACCACTCGGGGATTCCTTATCCGATTATTTATAGTTCAGGAGATATGATTTTTTGAAAAAAAAAAATGTTATAATGAAACAACTTTTATTACGCGAGTTTTTATTGATCTTTTTGTTTGCCCTATGTATGAGAGACTTAAAACACCGTCGCTATACTAAGTCAGCAATCTGTGACCATAGCCTAGACAACGCTCGCCATTATATTAGATTTGATAAACCACAAGTCCTCGCAAAAGAACACTGATTCCAACCAAGGATGATTCGCGAGGCTATTGAAATTAAAAAATATCCTAATTTCAATAGAGAAGATTGCTGGCCATTACCACCTGCTTGGGATCCCATAATAAATATAATAAAATCAAAATCCAAGCATAACATGTCACAGACTAAAGACTTAGTTAGCACCTTCTGCATAGATAGGACTAAATAAAATATTGTTGTATCATAGGTTTTGAATAACTTTGTAACAGTAGGACGTCTGACACCTCAGTCCTCCCGTGACCATGGTTGCTGTAAAGTTTTCGAAACGTCGGGCTTGTAAAAAACTAAATAAACCGCGATAAAATCCGTAAAAGTTGTTTCATTATAATGAGTGAAATTCGCATAAACATAAGAGAAAAAAAAATAATGTTTTCCGACCTTAGCACTATTTTTGATTCACATCGAAACAATTGAACATCGAAAGTAATTGAGAGTTTGAGTAACTAGACTGAATTTGACTTGATAAATGCATTTATATTAAGCCAATAAAACAAATAAGAGATTGAAAGTTTATAGGTCGGGGTATATCTGGAGGAAGAATGTCGTATATAGAGAATATCAATTTAGGACAATCAAAAAAATATATGATCTACAGTCCCATCGTCCAAACAACATTTACAAAGAGAGACAAATATAGACGAATTGAGAACTACTCTTTTTTTTAAACCAGCTAAAATATTAATTTCAGTTTCGCGAAAATTGTTTTGTGAAAATGTCCAGAGTAAGCTCACTTTCAGCACTTTGCTTATGAGGCGTGCAATTTTATACGACATGGCGCATAACTTTTACACCAGTTATCAGCCGCACGTAACCATAACCGTCGTCTTTTGTTACAGATTTATAGCGGCCATATTAAATTGATATGTAGGGACATGATATCTGCGATTTGTCAGAAAAAATATAAAGCCACAATGTATTTATTCTATTAGATTTTATATTTTAGTTGTCTTCTAGTTACGTCCTGTTATTTATTTAGCTTATTTCATTGAGATGAATTTCATCTGTTGATTAACTACTGCTTACGGAATGAATAGTGCTTAACAATTAGATTTTTTAAATTAGTAACAAGTAGTTTTTTTTAATAATTTTATTACTTTTCGTATATTATGCGGCATCAATTTCATGTAATATCTTAAAATGAATAATTTGCAATGTTTGCTATAAATATAAAATATGACGTTTTTCTCGATCTCTCGATTTGAGAATACTTCTGCAGGATATTCGATCGGTTCATATTCGTCACTTATTTTTTTAATGTGACAACGACTAATAACTCGATGTTACGGGCAGCATTCACGAAAAAGATGACGTTATGTAGCGTTCCGCCAGCGAGAGCGCGGCACGAACGAGAGAGAGGCATGATCGGCTCAAGCGATCGACTCAGTTCGGTTCGTGCTGCATGTAATATTTGACGTCACGTCAAACTACCCTCCGTAAACCGACTTTACAGCTAACCATTTTTTTTTAATAATAACTTACAATGTTGGCTTAGAATATTATTTATTTTAATAATTCAGTTTTAATCCACGGACAGATTTACATACAAACTAGATATGTAAATGTACCATCACCAACGTAATCCCGCATTGAGCTGAATTAGTCCCATCTTAACTTTTAATCCATGTGCTACAAGCTTTTAATACTAATGTATAACAATATAATATTTACCTAAATTTACATTAAATATTTTATATACCGTGTATAAGGCCCTTTGTCCCGTGCCCGTCTACTGGTCAGATTTGAAAGATTCTTTCAGGCGTTGGTAGCCCATTTATCTAGGAAGGCTATGGTCTATACATTAGTTAGTTAATTATGATCGCGTTTTAAATCTTAATAAACACAGGCGAACCTGCTGGCAACAGCTAGTCCATTATAAAATGGTGGCTAAAAGTTCATGTTAGACTCATACCAGCAATCCCACTGCCTTATCGCCCATCGCCGGTGTACTTTCTTATGTCAAATACACTGAGGGTCAGGCATGCTTCTAGCTTCCTCGTTTTCTGATGCTAAGCCAGTTTCATGGAGCATGTCAGTAGCACATCACAGTAGTCACTGACGTAATAACAATTCAGCCAATCAGTAATCTGTGTGTACATTGCATTGGCCAATCAACCATCGCAATGGCTACAGTCGCCTAATCAGAGCGCAGAACCAACGCAGCATCGCAGCACAATATATTTTTCAGATTTTGTTTTCATACAAAACACATAACATTCCGGCTATAATATTAAGTTCGACGACTAGGTTAGATATTTCATCCATAGGATATGGATTTCATTTCTTCGACGACCTCTGTGGCTTAATGGTTAGCGCGTTGGCGTTCAAGCCGGAGGTTGCGGGTTCGAATCCCGCCAGGGAACAAAAAAATTCTGTGTTCCTGGGTCATGGGTGTGTATTAAATATGTGTATTATATAGTAAAAATCTTAAATATAAGTATTAATATAAAAAGTATTAAATATATGTATTTCCGTTGTCTGGTACTACGGGTACCAGACACAAGTCTCTTCGAGAACTTAGCACGGGACCAGATTGACGTAGTGTAAAAAACGTCCATAAATATTATTATTATTATTATTTCTTACCCCAGAAACAAAAATTTGTAACCGAGAAAACACTAGGGATTCTTCTTAGTAGACACGGCATTGTCTTAGCAATCTTTTACGACTTCTATAATCAGAGCTCAGATAAATTCATACGTTGTAGTTGTAGTTAAAGTCAGTTTAAAATAATTTTAATTTATTTTTAGCAGACAATCACTATACATGAAAGTTTTTACGACGTAGCTTTATAAATGTAGAGTACGCGTGAAATATTCATGAACTTGGTGTAAAATATTATCAATTATTTATGAAATAAAATAGAGCTTCGTGAAAACTAACGACCGACGACTACTAACTTTTATTTTTATAGCAATATTATAAACGAGAAAAAAAAATGGTTTTTTTCTCTTTTTTTATGATTAAACTCCAAAGGTTAATTGACCGATTTCAAAAATTCTTTCACCATTATTAATCTAAATCATCCCCAATTAATATGGGCTTGCAATTATTGTAAAAATATATATTATGTAGTATATATTTTATAATTTTTTAAATTTTTCAAAGTTTCGTACCCTTAAATATACAAGACTAGAATCTAGTCTAGTAGAAGTATCTGATACTTAGAACTACTAGGTCTTAAATAGATTGATTACCGTTTTTTTTTTTGATTATATGCGAGTATCAATATTTATTCTGATAATTTTATGTATTGTGTTTTAAAAACTTTGCTTAAAGTGCATAAAAAAACTAGATTACGGAAATTAGAAATGTGAAGTACAATATAATAAAAAATAAATTTTACTATAATCTACACTATAAATAAACATAGAACACTTTATATTAACCAATAAAAACAGAATATTTATTATTAAAACACAATAATTCTTTAAGTTCGTAACCGTATGCACGCAAAGTAAATTGAATAAATAAATTAGCACTTCGAAAGCGAAAAACGTAGCTACGTTCAAAACGAAATCTGCTTAAAATCCGTAAAAGCGCTTGAGCGTTCATTTTTTTAATGTAGTATCGTTTAATGACGTCCTTCAATCTTAATTTGCGTCAGTTATGTACACAATGACACAAAGTATTATACATAGTACCTTTATTTGTGCTGCTTTTGCCAAATATCGTGATTCTAGGTAAACGGGGAATACCATATAGGTTCTTAACCTAAAACCGATAGGAGGTCCGTTTGACCCAGAATTTACAATTTTGGTTATATGCGAGGTATTTCAGCACCAGTACAGGAAATGAAATATAAGATAAATTTGAGTACGGTTTTCTAATGAATTTCACTTATTATAATGAAATAACTTTTACGAATTTAAACGTTTAGGCAAAAATATAAATTTGCCAATATCATTCATACCATATTGACTATAACACTAGGGACTAAAAACTTTAGTATCTTTCTTTAAATCTAAATTCTGTATGTAAATTCAACTTGCTAGGTCCGCCCATTATCTTGACATACGGACAGGCATACGGACAAGAGAGTAACCTTGTCCTTACAAGGTTTTTGACCTTTTGAGGTACGGAACCTTGAAAACTAATAAATCAAGGTTCCTTTCATTGTAGTTGCCCTACATAATCGCCACATTATTGCTACACGAGTGCTACGCTTTGCTACGAGCTACCAGTTCGTTAACAGAGTCAGACAACATGCGGCGCGGTGTAGTTAAAATAAAAGATTTCTTGTGTTTTACTTTGGTAATACGGAGTACGTAATATTTGGAGATGGGGTGATTTCTTAGGAGGAGTAGATGTATTGCGTAGGCATAAGTCATAACAATGTCTTTATTTCTGACGTCCATGGCAATTGGCAAGTAAAAATTTAACTGTTGGGATCACATTTAATTAATTTTTAAGTATTATTTAAAAATGTAGAACCGCAAGTGCAAACCTGTGCTTTCAGTGAACATGCTATAGTTTAGCATTTACTGGTTCACGGCTTTCCATATTTCATACTATCTTAAAATCTAAACTTTAAATGCAATAGTTTAATTCCATTCCTAACCTTTAGACTCCGTTTGCATGGGCGTGGCATTTTTTTGTAAGTGTGGTTGAATTTTTGACGTTAAGTGTTTGACGTGTAATCGAATTGAGCATGTCGAACTCGCAGCTTGAGTCGAAACTCCAACAGTGCTCGGTGAATAAGGTTGGAATGAACGCTCTATAGTTTGACGTCTGTGAAGTGCCCTTCTAGCCGTGACGTCATCTCCTCCCTACGTCTCATGCGCATAATAATATAATTAGTTACGTCGCGACGTGCGGTCGTACGCTGTGACGTATTAAGTTGTAGACGTCGCTGTGGCGCCGCACGCTGTGTGGCAATGATCTAATAACTACTGGATGTTTGTAAAAGTGAACTTTATTGTTTCTCTAATAAGATGGTATATTAATTGCGTGTTGTCATTGACCGAACGGATAAAGGCGCGTGCCTAAGTACGTACTTCAGAACATGAAGATTTTAACTGAAGGGTCTTCGTATGTTACAAGCCCGTCCTTTATATTTCAATATTAATTACTTATATTGGCTTATTAATAATGGATTTTGAATTCATTCGCTAAAAGTTCAAAGTGACTATACAGTGATTTGTGCCGAATATATTATATAATATTAATAATTCCGAATATTAATAAATTAAGTGCGAATAAAACGCCCGGGGCTCAAACATCATAATGGGTTTATTTTTATTTTATGAGAGATCATAAATTAAAATAAATACAACAAACATTTTTTATCTGTGGTATTGGCTGCAAGCTTACTTCTTATCGGCGTAAAGTGACAGATATGCCACGTTTCGTGCGGTGTGTGTTTCCGGTGGCCCATTGGGGAGATAGGGATAAGGAAGGCAACGCATATGAAAACTTCTTGTTGTACGGATGTCTGGTCTCGGTGGGCGTCGGTAGTCACCATAAGGCTCCAAGGATACCAAGTGGGTTGTGATAAATATGTTTGGTTTTATAGTTTTACTGCTTTCTAAATTTCTGCTGTTTTGGTGATACTTGTGTCTATGTCCGATACTTTTGATTAAATAAACAATATAGTAATATGAAAATTATATTGTGGTAGTTGAGATTGAATATCCTATGGACTCAAGTGAACAAAACTGGTAAATTCCAAATTCTAAGCTTAAAAAAACAATCTAGAGTAAAAAAAATACAGTTTGGAAATGTGTTAATGTGTTACTGGAAATTACTATTTCCATGTTGTCGGTTGTTTTTTTTTTTCGAATTAGCTCGAATTTTAAAAGGTTAGCAACACTGCTCGAAATGCAAAGTTTTAAACACAGAATATATTATATTATATATCCAAAAGGGTGTTTAAAAACACAAACGTTACATCTTCGTTCCGACATTTTAAGATGTTTGTCATTACTCTTCTTTCAATGTTTGATAACTTTTCGACCTCAAGATAGAACCAATACAAACTTGGTTAGAGACATGTTATATAAATACAAGTGAAAATAGCCTTAAGCGAAGACCTAGATATGTGCGTAAGAACTAAATTCCTTTGAAATTTCTTAGAAATATCAAGAAACATTACATATTATGTATGTAACAATACCTTGTTGTATCTACGACTTCTGTAAGCCGGTTTGCATTACGACCTGGTTCTTAGGTTTCCTAGAATATAAGTATAGATTAATAAACAGACTTGCGTCAGAAAGCCTTCTTGCATCCTGAAAATACGGATTATTTCGAAAGAATTTTTTAGTAGAAGTAATTTGAGTGACAGGTAGATGTTTTATTCATATCTATAATAAACTCCATCTGGCGTATGACGGCTTCATACACAGTGAATGTAATTTTCAGTTTTTTAATTTATTTCGTGGCTCAAAGTGAGTCACGTTGACATTGTTATTTGGTAACAAAGCGCAGGCTTTACGCCGGGCACGCTGTCATGCGCTGATTGACAACCTGCCTGCCTGATAAAGGAAATTCGTACAATCAAAAACTAAACGAAAGGCTGTCAGACCTTGTAGGCTCCCATGATGAGCATTTATTTTGTTCCTCTCAAATATAGACGCTACAGACAAGATATCACTTGGACTTTGGATGACCTCTGTGGCTCAATGATTAGTGCGTTGGAGCTCAAGCCAGAGGTAGCGGTTTCGATTCCCGCCAGGGAACAAAAAGTATTCTAAGTTCCTGGGTCATGGATACGTATTAAATATTTGTGTTCTATGGTAAAAATCTATGTATGTTGTATAAGAATATTACATTTATTTTCGTTGTTTGGTACGCGTAATACGATTGTCGTGGTGTATAAGCGTCCATAGATATTATTATTATTATATTTATAACTAAAACCATAACATTAAGCCACCTTCAATATATATCGATAACCCTTAAATACTTCCATTTTACCAATGTATGACAACAAAAAATATAAAATCATGTGTATATTAGATTAATATTAACGAATACCTGGCAGCAAAAGCTCAGTTTAGGATGTACGAATGTAATATTCAAATTGAACGTCAAAACCAAATTTTAATCTTCTAACATCTTCCCTCGTATTGATTGCGAGATTAAACACAAATAGAATTCAATGCTACGCTGTAGTACTTCACAGATAAACCGATTTGAGGGTTTTTAGCAGCAAGAGAAAAATAAAGATTAGTGTGAGATGATGACAAGTTAAATATAATATATATTAAGTATATATATATAGTAAGATGTAATGCTAAATCTGTATTAGTTTCTCAATATTGTAAAAATAATTAAGGGAATAAGCGAGACAGCCCCAACAAAAGTAATCTTTTACTCAATGGGGACGCCTCACGAAGGTGATGTAACTGCTGATTGAGAAATAAAGAAATTATTATTATTATAATTAATAAGTTATAAAAGTTTTATTAATTCTTTGATCAAAATGTTAATTTTCACACTTTATAAAACAATAATATCAATAATTATATGTCTCCATCGGCCATCTTCAAAATCAGGCGAGGAGGATATTGGAAATGTTCAACGAGGCGTTATCCCAATGCAGGTTGAGACAAGAAAGATAAACTTCAAACATTATTATTTATATTAAAATAAATAAAATGTTATTATTATTATTATTATTATTATTAAAAACTTTTTATCAAGCAAGCAGGTGTCTCCACGATGTTTCCCTTTACCGGTGAGCAAACGATGGTCTCATGTTCACGTAGAAATTAAGGAAAATTCATCTTGAGGCACCGCAGGGGTCAGGATCAAACGCACCTCTCAAAAGGCTGAGCACATACCCACCAGACCATCGTCAGTTGCGTAAGAAACTATCAATTTTACATAAATTATCCTAATTATACTTAAAATATGCGACGGTCTTTATTGTATCAATAAATTTCGGCTGCATCCTGCGTGACCGATCTAGACGCGAGCGCGAAAATCGAGACGCGAAATCAACAAACAGTTGAGATCTATTGAAGTGGTCTCCGTGACTAAATGCACGTGGGGTTTGGTGCCGAGCGGCGCGAAATGAAGCAAACGCAATTAGCTGCGAACTGGATGAAATACCAACGTCGGCGGTTGTGCGAGACGATTCGCGTGCTCGTAGGACACAGTCGCCGCACCGCATCGCGTTAAATTCGCGTGTCACCGCTTTATAATCGCGTTCGCTTTGAACCGTCTACGAAGGACGTAGGCTTACTCTAATAAATATCTAAATCACATTGACGTGAACATTCTAACTTCTCTTACACTAACAACACACGTGTAACACTTTTTTTTATTGCGTAATCGTTACTTTAATTTTGGTTCTAAGTTACTTTGTGTTTGTGGAAAATTTAGGCTCGAAATGAGGGCAAGTCGATGACCTCTGCATAGACTTGCTCATGATTGACGTACTATGTATTTGAATAAAGACTTAGAAGAGTCGATTTTTCTAAGTATTTGGTCTTGATATTATCTATTGTTTCTAAAGGTGCGCTGTAAAGCTATGTTGCTAGCTGCGATTGAGGAAATCCAATACTTGAGAAATATAAATGCGACTCGATTCGACTTGGCTATATTGCCTCAGTCTTTAATAATTTTACTTCGTCGTTCTTTTTATTTTGTACATATTTTATAAATTTGATTTATATAAATCACAAATCCTTTATTAAATTTAATTACTTAGTTACTCACAATAATACCATTTATATGTTTATCTAAATCTTATTGTTGTACATATTGATATTATTAGACAAAATCCAAGTCTCAAATATAGCAATTTACTGAAAATACTTTTAATCGGAAAAATAAATCGTGAAATCAGCAGCGACTTTACAAATCACGTAGCAAAAAAGTTATAAAATTCCGAAAGTTGGTCGAACTTCGCCCTGCCATTTCATAAAGAATCCAACAGAAGTTTTTCGAAGCGCTCAGAAACCAATAATTTTCTTTAATGGACAAAATTTTACTATTAATATTGAAATGAGTTTAATACTCATTTGGACTTCATAAAGTAAATATAAAAAAATGTGGCCTAAAATTTTATGTGAATTCGAACAGTAGCTGGCACGCGTTGGATACGAGTGGCAAGAATTAGGCCGTCTTGGCATTTATTGAAGATAACGTATGTTCAGTAGAGCAGGAATAGAGGCTGATGATGATGACGATGATGATGGAATTGTAATTATTATTATTATCAGTATTTTCTATTTTTCTTTTTTTCCTAACAAGTTCCCGCTTTATCATCAGCAATATTTCGTTGAAAAAACAACATACCATTTAAAACGCCGGCAACACACCGTTGCTGGCCTTTTAAATAAGTGCATGGTATTTTCTTAAAGGCAAAAATTAAAATTTTCATTTTAATTGAATGTATGTACGGTTTTAAAAATAATATCGTCCTGCGAAATTGGCAAACTTTACCTTTTCCTCCTTTGTAATGTTAGCAGATAGGTTGTAAAAAGAGGTTTATGTCAACTTTATTATAAAACAAGTTAGTTAGGGCCTGTTTCACAATCTCCAGATAAGTTCCCAATAGGCTATCGGCAACATATTTGACAGATACTTGACAGATACTCCATACTCTGTCAAATATGTTGCCGATAGCCTATTGGGAACTTATCTGGAGATTGTGAAACAGGCCCTAAGGGTAGTACGATCGCTGAAAAGAGATCTGTCAAATATGTTGCCGATAACCTATTGGGAACTTATCTGGAGATTGTGAAACAGGCCCTAAATTCATACACTACTGTGAACTTTAAGTAGTTACAAACACAATATCAGGTAGATTCGTTACGAAACCTATTCTTATCTTTGGCTTTCGTGCGCTTATCGCTTTGCTTTGTAATTAACTTTGTATAAAGGCCCCATAACCAAGCTTTGTTAAATTAATTAGTTTCTTTTTGTAGAAATATTTTTGTAGACTAATTCCGGATTTTCCGTTATTGAACACTGGAATACATAGAATCTTATAGTTACTTTAACTTTAAAATTACTTAAATGTACTTTATGAGAAAGTTATTAATGATGTAGTTACATAGTAATATTTTAAATATAACAAAACAGTTTTATTGTAAAGCGTCCCATCAAGTATACGTTCAACGTTTTCTAAAAAAAAAAAAAAAATGATTTTGATTCTTTACAGTAAATAATAAACCCCAAAAAATAAAGTACTTGGAATATAATATCTAAATTAAAAATAAGTTAAGAAAAATTATGTACTTGGTGTACGTGTAACGTAATATAAATAGAACAGAAAAGAATATAAAACTCTCTTAAAGTATAAAAGAAGTTTTACAGCAACTTATAGCGGCAATTAAATATGCATAACCAGTTGAAATGTTCTTTATCGTCAACTTAAACAAGCGGATCATAAACTACATGCATTTTATTTAATTCCTGTAATACTTTTGTGCATAATTAATTTTATGTTTTTATCCTACTAATAATTAATGGGAAAGATTGTAAGCATGGATATATGTTACTCTTTCACGTAAAAACTACTTAATGGATTTTAATGAAACTTTACAATAATATAGCTTATACATCAGAATAACACATAGGCTATAATTTATCCCCGTACTCCCACGTGCATGGCAAGTACGTGGGTGAAACCGCGGGGCGCTTCTAGTTTATTATAATATTATTAATTATATTAACGCATTTAATAATAAACGTCTGTTATCAACAGACGCATTAAACCAGACTTATTACTTCATAAAATTACATCTAAGATAGTTCAATGTAGATGTTGCTTAACATTCTACGCTTCAACTAATCGGTAGTATGGCGCGATGTCTGCTCGCGACACTCTATTGAAGTCTGCATCTCTGATTACATTTATTAAGTCTGAATAGAACGATAAAAGGAAATAAATTATGCATGGAATGGAAAAAGACATAAAATTTCCATTCTATTTACTCATTTTATGCTTACATTTACAACCAATTCCCTTTAAATAAGGATTGTCCCTGCTTGCGTCCTGTTACATTATATTGTTTGGCACTCGTTCAGCAGCAATTTGCTAGAGTGAACGATAACAGGCAATATATATTAAATACTTATTATCAAACGGAGGTCAAGCGTTAAAGATGTTAAAGTTAGAATTAGTTGAAAGTTAAAGATGTCAAGTTGTCAAGCCACGCTAACGCCGTCGTAACTTCTACATAACATAATATGCAGGAATTCAAATCAAAAATAAAGAAAACGTAAACGCCTTAACGCGTGAGTGAGTTTTATCTGCATGATCCCAGTGAAAGACGTGGCACCAAATTTAAATTAATATCAATTTTATTGGTAGGTTGAAACTAGAGTGAAAAAAAATGTATTTTGTTAAGGGGCCAAAGGTTTGTCTGGCGTTCCCATGACCCAGCCAATAAGCAAGCAAGAAAGAGGAACATTGTTGCGAGTCCAACATAAGCACCAGGCCATTTATTTAACGTTCGTTTGGACTGGAGGGGTCCAGTCCAAACGAACGTTAAATAAAATGGTTGACAAAATTTAAAGTGTGGCGTGTTCGGCCGGCCTCAATACCGCCCTCTTGTTTCCTGTTTTCATTATTTCGGCACGTGCTCAAGAGACATGCCCTTTTTCTTTTCCTATCTTTGAACCTTTTATATTCCTCCTTTAACCTCGATACACAAAAAAATGTCGATTTTAATTTCTAATGAATTATTGAGGTAAAAAAGTTAGACTGGAATCTAACTTTATAAGCCCACCCCGAAATTAATTATAAAAACGATGTAACGAAAAAGTCTCTTATAATTATGTAAGCTCTCCAGATTTAAAACAGTTAAGTTTTACAGCAACATCTAATATATAAATGTGAATTAATATAAATTGGTTACGCTTTCACGCGAAAGCTGCTTCTTGTAGGTTAGTTTAGAATAGGAAGTAACATAAGATACCATTGTTAACGTGGGCAAAGCGGCGGGCAAAAGCGGGTTGAATTTAATGATTTTTTTTAAATGCACATTTAATATGTTAAATATATTGATGATTTTAACATACATATTTCCTTAATAGTCTTAATCCATATATAAATGTAATTTTTTTTACTTTGAAAATTCAATAAAGTATTATTGTTATAAGATATATTTTGTTTTCAATATTCAATAACAATACGGATGCGGTACCCGGACCGCCCTAGGAATACATTATAGGATTTTATTCACCGTGCTAGGAGTTTATGTAAAGCGAAACAAAGTTGCCTCTTCCTACATTTTATATTTAAATATATTTTCAATAGATAAATAAAATATAGTGGTTATTTAAATAATGTACTGTGACCATGCTATCAAAGCCGTATGCCATTCTTAATATTATCAAGATCTGTACTGTTCGATCGCTATATCTTTGAGAATTATTGAAATTGAATCTTATGGCGTAGATTTATCTCATATTTTATAAATATACCTACTTCTATTGTTATCATAAATTAAACGGATTATTTTAATTTAAATTAAACAGATCTGACTGATTATTGAGATCTAGTAATGGTCATAGTAGCAATTATTAGTGAGACAAAAAAACATTATAGCAGTTCACCAATTTCAGAAATAAATGGCACAAGAATATCGGTATAGCATTTCAAAGATAAAACTGAATAATTGCTTTAATAATATAAGAATATAATATTTTCTATTATGTACAACATATTATAAGACTATATTCTAGCTATATCATTTCATACTAAAGACTTTTCGTCTAAGATTTTTCGTTATAAAACAAAGCAAATAATTTACTTTATTTTTTATTAATATACTCTGAATTAGGGCTTTCAATACAATATTAGGCATTACTGTATCTTATAGCTTTGAAAATATGTCAGGTTCTGCTTTACTTGTAAAGCCTTTATGTGATAGGATATACTACAATCTCATCTTGAAATGGAGATTCGATATCTAGTTCTAGTTAAGGCGAAAAATCCAATTGCGTTTTTTACGCACATTTGTAACATTACATAAATATATAAAAACTTTGACAGTGTCATGTCAATATTTAAAACGCTCTTTAGAGTCTTAACACGTACCTTTGGGAATCTTAACATTTAAGCATCACATTATATTGGTAGTTTTATTAAGTAGATTTTAACTTAGTTGTATGGCTGCTATTGCTAAATCTATTGTAAATAACATTACTTCTTTTTATTTGCTATCTGGTGAAGCAAAACGTGGTAAGTTCACTTTAAATTTCGTATTTTAGACAACACAGGCTTGTACTTTTAATGCATTCTAGCGCATCCACACCGCAGAAACTCTTTGTAGAACTCTCTAGACTAACGTTTCAACTGATCTACTTATGTTATTTAAATATTCTTCATGGTATCTCGAAAACGTTATTCAATAGAGAAGCTACGGCGAGGAAGCATCATTTAAACACATTTTATATCTCATTTTGCTTCGTCATTTCATATTTTCATAATACTTTTTATACTTATCGAAAAGGTTCGTAAAAATCATATCACCATTAACCCATGTTCCAATCCTGGGCACGCATCTCATAGAATTCAGGGTAGAAAGGTCTTTGGGCTATAACTTTCACCCGTGGGCTGGCCTTGCTACTGACTTGAAACTGGCTGGTTTGTAAACTTAACGCAACTTCGAAGACTTGCAATCTCGTCGGGCATACTGGTTTTTTGGAACGAAGTTCCTTACGGCAGGCTTGGAGGGGGAAAAAAATGTGATAGTAAAACCGTAAGAAAAAGTGCGTGGAATAAAAGCGTTAAATGATACGTGCGCAGGCGCGACAGTCGCATACACAAGCGAGTAGTGTATAATATCTTTCTTTTTAGCCGAAGGAACTTCGTTCCTACCTGGTGTCCCACGACACCATATTTTGATCACTGTCGAACAAGCAATGGTCTCGTGTTTAGCAAAACCAATTTCAAGACACCCGGTCAGGATCGAACCCAGAACTCTATGGTCTAGTGGATTACTAGACCATTGTCACAGAAACCTTATCCTTATCATTGACACGAAGTTAGATGAAAAGAAATAGACAACATTTTGGATTATGGCCAGTAAACATTGCTTGTTATGTTATATTGTAAGCCCACTTATACGCACTGACCGTAAAAGTCCCAATTACTGTTAGGACAAACTGAGAATATTATTTCCCTAATACATACGTTAGCAATCATTATATACCAAATAATAAAAAGGTTTCTTTACGCATCGTCTATTGTATAACTATTATAACATAAAGAAAGAAAAATTTATAGTCAAAGACAAAAAAGATTTGAGCATATTTTAATATTAATATCAAACGCCAGCAATCGACGACTACTGAGGCTCAATGGTTAGCGATTAGCGCGTTTGCACTCAAGCTGATGACAGCGGGTTCGAATCCCAGTGAAGCCAGGGAACAAAAGTTTTCTCTGTTCCTGGGTCGTGTATGTGTATTAAATTTGTGCATTTTATAATAAAATACTTTAATATAATATTATGTATCGTATAAAAGTATTAAATGTATTTACGGTGTCTCGTACCCTTAAACACAAGTACATCGATAACTTACCACAAGATCAGTGCTCATAGACAAATGGCAAACGCTAAACGAATAGAAATAGAATAGAATACTTATTATATAGGAATGACACTAGTTTACATTGTTATTCCAATACAATAAGTATTCTATTCTATTTCTATTCGTTTAGCGTTTGCCACTTGTCTAGAGGGGTAGATTGACGTAGAGTAAGCGTCATAGATATTATTATATTTATAACAAAGAAACCAACAAGAGTACACACGTACTGTGCGTTGGTTACGTCCCTTCTCAGAAAATATAGAATTACGACCAAAATTGCGTAGAATCGACAAATTGGCGAAAGAGCTTGTATTGATATAAATAAATCCACTTAACTGTCTTGTATGGGACATGGGAAATGCCTTTAAATGTCTCCGTGTCCATTTGAAGATATAAAGCCGTGAAGGTCGAGACGTGTGACCAGGATAAAGGATGTCCATCCATTCCAAGCTCCTCAGTAATTCACTCGTACGTTACTGATTAAGCACGTACTTAAGAAAAATGGTACAACACTTTACGTGATATTTATTTATTACGTGATTCGAGAGTAATGTGTAACGAAATTGTATTGTATATATATTCACTTTCAATCTACTTAAAATACTATGAGGTGTCACAGTACTCCCGAACGCATAGGGTCATTCAAACCAATACATAGACAACACTTAAAGAAATCCGAAACTGTGCGTCTGTCAACCCCATATACACCCCGACTATTGATACCAGGAGCGCATAGATAGAAGCGTCCTTTGCATAGCATTGTTTCATTACTTACCCAAGTACGCTTCTTGAATACGGGTGTTAGTATTTTTTAATTTTATTTGATTTGACTTTTAAAGTATTTTTGTGGATCATAGTAGGTATCAGATAGCTTTGAATGTCTTATTTAGTAATGAATGCCTATATTATATGCGCAATACTATAATATAGCTGATATTAATGTAAAAAAAAGAGTCAAAGTTAATAAAAGTTAATTTTAAATAAAAAACCAAAACCGACTTCAAACCTATACCTTTAAATTATGTGCAACTAAAAAATTAAAAATAATATTTAAAGCAAAATCAGTTATATCCAAATGGTTACAGACATTAGACTACACCGACACTGAAAAAATTCTAGACTATATTGTATAAATTATTAAACTTTTAACTTTTAAGAATTATTAATGTACGCTATAATATCAAATAAGTTCCTACTTCTAAGTTAATTATGTTAAAGTTCAGATGATGTGGTAATTATATTTTTCTTTTTTTTATGGTTATGCTGTACAAATATTAGAGTGTATGTTTAAAATTAAGTTTTTAAATTTTAATCCACTTTAAACCCTAAAACTACTTTGTTAATTACGTTTACTAACACTAGGCTACAAATTAAAGATAAAATAAAAAAAAAAAATTAAAGATAAAATTCAGACACAATATAATTTACTGGTCCCCAAGATACAGGCTCTGCCTAGTTTGGGGCCCCCTGTGAACTGTAAGTTTTGTAATTTGTGTAAGCACTAACTAATTTGGTCAACTCTATACATACCATTACATGTAATATTTGTGCCAAATAAAGATATTATTATTATTATTATTATTATTATTATTATATTTAAATATTTCGAGGTGAAGATAATTAACAAAATGAATTAATCAATAAATATAATAAAACTTATATGTCTTACTTATACTTTATAAAATTAGTTATTTTGGGAGTCGGTGCCAGCCAAGAAGGACAGTTTAATCACAATTCACTGCATTTGAATACATAATATTATACTCTCACATCTATTATAAATTCCTTTGCAATTATTGATTTTGTACTCATACGAGTACACCCAGTAATTGAGTAGATGTTATCTTTGCTTTGGGTGGTGTAAGCCCTCTGAGAAAGTTTACTAGCCTTACTGGCCCTACAGTAAGGCTAGTAAACTTTCTCAGAGGGCTTACACAAATTTATTATCATCATCATTAGCCTTTCTCCATCCACTGCTGAACATAGGCCTCCCAACTCCCGACCAACACTTCGTCTATCTAAGCGTGGCCTCCGCGACAAAAGCAATCACGACGATTACAATGGATATTACGATAGCGCAAAGAAGAAGCTCGTTGAAGTGACAATGGGTTGGTCACTCGCTCAGGAGAACGGATGGCTGATGAGCTAATTAGGTTCAAGGGTGAAGGCCGCGTACCTAAAAGACGAAGTGTTGGTCGGCCAATAATCAGGTGGGAAGACGATCTCCGAGCAGTGCCCGGTCCGTGTTGAATGCGAGTGGCAAGGGATCGGCCGTCTTGGCGTTCATTGAGGAACGTCTATGTTCAGCAGTGGACGGAGAAAGGCTGATAATGATGATGATAACATTTAGTATTACAAACACAAGTTTACAGAGTGCATACACAAATTACAGACAGTTAGAATTTCTGCCACAGATCGCATCATTACTGCCGTTGAGGAATTGATCATCATATTCAGCTACGACAGTTACTTGACCACTTGACCATAAAAACGTTACGTTAGTCAAATATCCGTATGGCCTATAAAAGATTCAGCCGAGTATCGTTAATTTGCTCCTAAGAATTGAAGAGTTCCTTTGCTTTGTTATGGATCCCATGATCAGAACCTAACCAAGTTTTCACCAAACTACCCTTGAACTACATTCTTTCAAATAAACTAATAATCATTGAAATCGGTTGGCGTGATATTCAGTTATTCATCTATTTGTCGTGCACGAGCCTTATGTAAATTTAAGACTTTCATGGTTTTCTCATGGATACCATCATCAGAACTGGACTAGATTAAAATGGGACCCCATGGGGAGCGTCACCTTTCTAATGAAAAAAGAATCATCAAAATCGATTCGCCCAGTCAAAAGTTATGCGGTAACAATTATAAAAAAAAAAAAAAAAAAAAAAAAACATACAGTCGAATTGATAACCTCCTCCTTTTTTTGAAGTCGGTTAAAAAACATTCGACGCCATTGATTTATCTCTGGTTTGGACTCTACAGGTAACCTAAAAAGCGATGATCTTACAATATTCTCTATTTAAAATAAAGTATCACTCGTAAACGAATTACTACGTGTTTTTTATTTTTATTTTGCGGAACTCGATATTTATGACAGTCTCGTGAACAGCACATTCGTATATTTTTACCAAATATAGAGGTAAAATAAAGAAAAAACATATATACAACTAGCTGTTGCCCGCAGCTTCGCCTGCGTTAACTAAGATTTACAACGGGATTTTAGTACGCAAAATAAGTAACTTTTCTGGATGATATTTTACACCTTGTGTCCGAAAAACCCAAATATCTTACGGAACCCTATTTTTTTCCAGAATAAAATTTAGCTTATGTTACTCGTGGATAATGTAGCTTTCGAATGTTGAAAGAATTTTTGAAATCGGTCCAGTATTTTTTGAGCCTATTCATTACAACCAAAGAAACAAACAAAGTTTTCCTCTTTATAATATTAGTGTAGAATTGTAGACAATGACAAATAAATAAATATCACGTTTTAAATAGTTTGAATAACTAAAATAACCACGTTAATTTAAAGCCTTGAATAACGGATAATTATCAATGTTAGACAGCCCACTCAGTGTACCTAATCATTAAATTGATTGAAATGATCTCCGAGCGATGGCCTGATGGAATCTGATCGATTAGCCGGTTGACATAGTAATTGTTTATAGGTTTACTAGATGAATTGAAAGCCTGACCATCAGCGGCTATCAATAATAATGTATATAACGGCATACTAACATGTCCACAGTGTGCTCGGACATTTATTAACGAAATTGGGTACGTAAGCCATGTCAGAACTCAGAGTACACACCCAACGACAATAGCAGGGAGTCGGAGTCTATGACCGAGATTGGTTTGGAGGATTATCATTTTTTTTAAAGTTCTAGTTTAAATCAAATCAAATCAAAATATATTTATTTTCGTAGGCAACAACTTGTACACTTAAAACATGTCAAATAGTCAACAAGAAGTAATAATAATAATAAAGAACTCGTTTGAGATACAGGATCCTCTAAGAAAAACGAGAAAAACAAAATGAGCTAATGTTTTGAAAGTTTTATGCGACGAGGTTCCTGTGGGTATGGGCTCGGTCTCTTAGGCTCTCTCTGCCTAGCGAGGGGATTCGGGTTCGATCCTGACTCGCAGATGACTAGTTTGTGTGTAAGGGCGACGTTGACAACATACATCATTAGACAGCGTATCATAAAAAATTAAGCAAGTTAGCAATTTTTTTTTAATGATGACGCAGTGGAAATCCAGTGGACTAAAGGCTGATGAGGAGCTCGTGGCGCAGTGGTAACAGCCGCGCAGATCGATTCACCAGGTTAAGCAACGCTTGCCGAGGTGGGTCCGTCCGTGGATGGGTGACCATCTTTACATACCGAGTCTCCTCCGTGCCTCGGAAAGTAAGTTACGCCGTTGGCACCGGCTGTCCTTGGTGGATCTTTGTCAGTCGTTACGGATCTGACAACAAGTCTAACCGTGGGGTACCGTATCACCCAGTTACTGGGTTGTGGAGGTCCGACAGCAGTCGCTCCATGTAAAATACTGGTATTGAGCTGAATCCGGTTAGACTGGAAGCCTACCGCAATATTTAGTTAGGAAAAGGCTACGCAGATGATGATGATGATGACGCAGTGGAAATCCTTTTCGGACCATACCAGGGCCTTGGGTAGGCGCGCTTGCGTGTTTCGCATTGGGTGCATTACCCCACTAAAACCGCTGCGTGAGCCTTCAGCCGCTATTTGAGGGACAAAGATCCTAGGCAACGGGAAACCCTCAGCGACAGCTTGGTCCCGGCAAGCAATTTAGCACCTTTTTTTTAATTTTATTTTTTGATGACGCAGCGGAAATCCTTTACGACCATACCAGGGCCTGGGTAGGCGCGCTGGCGTGTGTGGGGACTCGCATTTGGGTGCCCTACTCCACTAAAACCGCTGCGTGAGCCTTCAGCCGCTATATTTGAGGGACCCGGATCTGTGCAGGCGACGGGATACCCTCAGCGACAGACTGGTCCCGGCAAGACCAGATTCTCCACAATAGGGGGACTGCCCGGCTACGACTTGGCAGTCCCCACGACTTCGTGTCTAGCAGGGCCGGGGTTCCCATCCCGAGCCCGACACGAGTACAGGGGTGTTACTGGAAGCGCATTAGGTAGCGCCTCCGACGCACCCCTGTTCGTCGTCTACAGGGGGAGGCCTCATTCGCGGCCTCCTCTCTCACCCGTTCGTCGGCCTCCTTCTGGGACATTACTGTCTCGCAGAAAGAAGCCATTGCCGTCCAGGACTCGTCACAGCCGAGCATCGCAGTGATGAGGCTCGACAAAGACAAGTCCCCTCCGACATCAGACGTCAGATCGTGACGTAGCGTCGCCCATCTCGGGCACACCTCTGCATGGCATGGGTGTGCTGAGCAGAGTCCACCGCCGCGCCACAATCGTGACATAAGCAATTTAGCACCTGAATAATATGAGCTTAAAAATTCTATTAAATTCTAGACGCATAACCTAGATTAACCCGAATCGCGTTTCACGGTAACTTAGCAATGTTCATTTTTTAACCAAATTTATAACGACATAGGATTAAAGCAACATTTATTAATAAATCTGGTCCTGGGCCGTTTTTGGGTTGGATTTTTATTTTATTATAAAATATGCGTTAACTTCAACAAGGGCAGATAATTTGTGTCATGTGTTTTTATGTATGTATCGTGGTAATAATAATAATAATATCTATGGACGCTTTTACACCACGTCAATCTGGTCCCGTGCTAAGTTTCCGAAGAACTTACGGGTACCAGACAACGGAAATACATATATTTAATACTTTTTATATTAATACATATATATAAGATTTTCATTATATAATACACGTATTTAACATACATTCATGACCCAGGAACACAGCAACATTTTTGTTCCCTGGCGAGATTCGAACCCGCTACCTCTGGGCTTGAACGCCAACGCGCTGACTATTAATTCACAGAGGTCATCATCGTGATCATGTGTAGAATATAGTACTTTATACTATACATTTAATTGATTTATCCGGTTTTTAAAAGTCGTGATTTAATTTTAAAAGTTGTAATGAAGTAAAAATGTTCCGCCATTTTATTTGCAAAGGTAAAGGTCGTCTACCTCGTCTAGTCACTCGTGAGTTTAGTGCTCATTAACGTGACTATACCCACCCAATTAGAAGCTCGTCAGAGTGCACTCAAACTCTTATGGAGGCTTTTGAGGCGTTTTAACGCGTGCCGTAAAAACGCGATAGGAATATGTGAATTATAAACTACTACTACTTGGGAATAAAAATCTTGTTGTTTATTTCACGTAAAGATTTTCATGAAAATTTGCCTATGTTACATCTAGAATCAAAGCTGGAATAGAAAGTTCTCAGAAGCACAAGGTAATTTATATTTTGTTATGTACCTATGTCTATATTTTCTTATATGTAACAATAAATCACAAGTCTACGCTTCCTTGTATTATTTTAATAAAATTATCAATATAAATATTATGTAAAAAAGAGATAAGTAAAGTATTCAACCCTTTAATGTCCCACTGCTGGGCACGGGTCTTCTCCTCGAAATCAGGCGAGGAAGGTAATGGGATAATAGTTCACCGCACTAGACCAGTGCGGGTTGGTGAACTTCACATACCTTCAAAGACTTTCAATCTCATCAGGCATGCAGGTTTCCTCACGATGTTTTCCTTCACCGGTGAGCGAGCGATGGTCTCGTGTTTGGGGTGCACTTAGAAATTTAGAAAAACACATTTCAAGGCACACAGGGGGGGGTCAGGATCGAACCCGGAACCTCTCGCATAAGAGGCCGAGTCCATCCACTACTGGACCATCGTCGCTCAATATTATATACGTTATAATAATAATTATCACTAGATAACTAACACATTTCTATGACAAATCAATTCTTAAATACTACTTGTTACTTTACATCTAATTGAGTGGCAAGGGATCATTCGTCTTGGCATTCATAATTAAGGGAGGCCTATCTTCAGCAGTGGCTTCAGATGATAAAAATGATACGTACACACAATTTCAGTATAAAACAAACATTTTGATATATCCAATTTATCTTGTTATTTAGTCAATCCTCTATGGATCCGACATTATAAACAGCGGACGAATAAAGTTTTAACCAGGACTTGACATTTCGAGCCATAATAAGTTATGTTAGCTTCATTTATGTAAGCAACTAGTGGGAAGAATTTACTTCGAAGCATCCCACGCAAACAAAAGACGCTCCACGTGATAAATTATCATCCATCTCATTCAGTAAGCGTAATGCTGTGCATATCATTTCAGAATTATATAGCCGAATTTAGGAATTTAAATTAAAATCGCTATTTTCATTATTTTAAGCTAAACGTTTTTAGTAGTTTCAGTATACACTATACAGCCATATTTTAAAGAACGCGTTCATTTTAGAATTATTTACTTAATGCGTACTCACACTTTTCCTTTTAAGATAAGGTGGTATTATTATTAGAATGCGGGAGTTATGATGGAAGGCCCCAAAGGGAGATGCTCGGCCAGACCAAAGCCCACTTGCTATTATGTCAGATGTTGTAATATATAGCGATCAGACTGTAGAATTCCGATAGCGCGATTCAGGATTGTGGCGCTGTGATTGGTCCGCCACAAGTAACTTATCCTCAGCGCTATCATTAGCTCAATGTTTCATTGAAATATAAAGTATTCCTTTTATAGTAAGATCTTCGGTAATAATTTAAGCTATCAGCCAAACTCTTCTAGTTTTGTTGTTTATTTCTCCTTCGAAAATTAAAATGAACAATTCTTGCAAATTAAAATCTGTAAATTTTCATTTAGAGAGTAAATTAATGTAAACGAATTTTGTAAGGACTTTCAGGTCTGATCATTATCTCTTATATCTTCCCCTTCTTCGGACTGATATGTGTACGAAGACGTCAGTCTCACCCGCTGGCTACATCAGTGTCCTGCGGGTCGCTTATTTATTAAATTTACTATACGAGGCGCCATGGACGCGAGCGCCAGAGGAGACTAACAGTAAACTGAATGACAAAACAACCCCTAAGTTTTTTTCTCGTTTTCTTCTTATTTCTCTGCATATCAAACGAGTTTTTTTTTTACTATAACTTCTTATTAACTACTTTTTTTGACTTATTTCAAGTGTACAAGTTGTACCTACGTAATAAAGATATTTTTTAAATTTGATTTGATTAATGAATACACAAAGATAGCGTTATATAATTTAAATTATGTGTGATTATTAAAGATAATTCATTTTCGAACGGGGTAGTACCTGTAGTGATAGCTGTTACTTATGATTCAAATAAATAAATACTTCCTTGGTTAATCTTTAGGCCATTGTAATCTATATCTATACATATAATAAATTTGTAGAGGAGTCGTTTCTGTACATTGAAAATATTTAAAAAAAAAATAGCCTGGGTGTTAAAGGATTACTAACAGAATCCATTTCCAGCATTTTTGGAATTTTTGTCTGTTTGTCTGTTTGTCTGTTTGTCTGTTTGTCTGTTTGTCTGTTTAGTTGTGCACGCATCACGTGAAAACTACAAAACCAGTGTAAATAAATTTTATCCATAAAAATTTAGCGTAACTTAGAGTAACATTTAGTTTTTGTTTCATCGCAATCGATTCACTCTATCAAAAGATATATGTATTTGAAATGTAGCTAAATAAGATACTTAACAAATAGGATCAGATCAACGCCATCTATTGACCATTTACGGTGGCTTTCAATATCCTATCTATCATAAAATTTTCTTATCTATCTTGAAATTTTGACACATTTTCTTAGAAAATCTGTCAAAATTTTAAGATAGGATATTGAAAGCCGCCTTTAAAGTACCGATTTATTGACGATTTACATTACCGACTTATAAGTAAGTATGTAGGTTGTCAACAGATGGCGTTGCATGTATCTGATCCTATTTGTTAAGTTTAACGAATTTGTTATTATATTTTGTTAAAACCTTAAAACGTTGGAAAGGAATAGTAATCCTTACTAATATTATAAATGCGAAAGTAACTCTGTCTGTCTGTCTGGCTGTTACGCTTTCACGCCTAAACCACTTAACCGATTTTGATGAAATTTGGTACAGAGATAAACTAGAGCTTGGAAAAGGACATAGTCTATTTTTTATCGCGAAAAAAAGCTTAGGGGGGTTTAAAAAGGGGAATGGGATGAAAGTTTGTATGTAAGTTTGTCATTATACATAGAAGATGTCGCCTTAAAACTTTGTATTTAGGCAATTAATAAGATTTTAATAACCATGATTAATTAATTGTTCCACTGTTTTTAAGGTTTTCGCCTATATGAGCATTACATAGGAGATGAAATTTTTTAGGGTAGTTCAAAAAAAATCTGGGTTGCGTTGGCGCAGTGCGACGTAGTGAGGGAAATGTCGCTATATTGCTACCCGAACAGGCAGACACGTGAGGGCATTTTTCAGTTGTAACAATTTCGATTTGTCCATAGAATTTTGCTTTCGTTAATGTTCTTAATATGTTCAGCGAAATACAATGTTTCGTGTATTGTTATTTGTATTTAATTATTTAATTATATGTTACTAGCGGACCCCACAGACGTTGTCCTTTAGATACGAATCGATAGTGGCAGTACAGATCAATAACCTAGATACCGACTGCGGCGCCATCTGCCGGTCTGATTTGTGAATCTAAACCATCCTCGAATCTACTTGAACACACACAAAGAAAATCACTCAAATCGGTCCAGCCGTTTAGGAGGAGTTCAGTCACATACACACGCACACAAGAAATATATATATTAAGATTGAATGGAAAAAGGGGGCTGCTATATGTGCACGTTCTAATAAAGCTTAAAAAAGAAGATGCGTCCCATCCAAATAGATAAAGAATTGTATGACACTATTATCCAAAACATGGTACACGGTCCCTGTGGTGTTAGAAATTCAGCCTCGCAATACATGAACATTGGAAAATGCACAAGGATTTTCACTAATCAGTTGATAAAAGAAACTGTGCAAAATGACAATGGCTACCCGTTGTACAGGCGCACAGCGCCCGAAGACGATGGCCGATCAGTTACAATTAAGACTCGATCTGGAACGAACGAAACCTTAGACGTCCCATATTTGCCTATTTCATATAAAATTTTCAATGCTCATATTAATGTAGAAGCCTGTAGCTCTGTCCGCGCATTCAAATATACAAATATATAAACAAAGGAATTGACAGGCTATAATATTTAATCTCAGGAATGAAGGTGGAGCACATCTTCTGAATGAAGTGCAAACATTTCAAGCAGGACGTTACGTCAGCAGTAATAAAGTAGCGTGGCGGCTCCTTAGCTTCCTCTTGCCTGAAAGACATCCAACAGTAACCTATCTTGCTGTACACTTAGAAAATGAAGAGTGCATATATTTTACCGAGAACAATTTCCAAGAAAAAGTATCTACACCGCCCAAAACAACATAAACAGCCTTTTTACATCTTTGTCAGGGCGATTCCTTTGCCAAAACGTGTTTCTGTGCTAAAATCCCCCGTTATTATACCTGAATCACATCTACAAAGGACTGCGAACGCCGTTTTCAATGTCTGTTAAAAATTGGCCCAGAATGAAATCATCTGATGCCCTTGGTCATGTGTACACCGTCCACGATACTAATTTTGAATGTTTCTGTTTACGTTTACTGCTACACCAAATTCAGGGTCCTATAAGCTATAGTGATCTTAAAATTGTCAGGAATTCGGAACATATAGGGAAGCATGTGAAACTCTGGGTCTGTTAGAGAATGATAATCACTAAGACGAAACTATAAAGGAAGCTGTCCAGTGCAAATCACCAGCCAAAATCAGAGACCTTTATGCAACCCCTTATAATATTATCATCTTGCGGGCTATCTTATCCTAATGAATTATGGAACAAATATAAAGAGTACATGGCGGAAGACATTTTGCGTAGGCTACATTAGACACATACGGACATGATATACAATGAACACATTTATCATCATCAGCATAACGAAGCCCCTGGAAAAATTTAAGACAAAGTAATGGCTATAGTGGGTAAGCGTTTAAATGAATTTGAAATGATTAGCCCTCGGAGAACGAACGAAAATGAACTATCAGATGAGATTATACGAGAAATAAACTATGACATACCAGCTTTGCAGCAGCAAGTAGCTGAATTGATACCCAAATTACTACCAGAACAAAAACGAGTATTTGACGAAGTGTTGCAACTAACAGAACCTGGGAATGGCGCGCTACTCTTTGATCTCACCGAGGAAGATTCACCTATCTGTAATTTTAGCAAAAATAGCGCATGGCATGCTATTGCACGTCAGTGCAAAATCTTGGTGTGGGATGGGAGTACTATGGCGCACAAAAAAGGGTAGAAACACTAAATTGAACGCTCCGGGATTTGCGCAACAGTACCTGTTATTTTAATTTTTATTTTAATTTATGGGAGAGATGGTGGTTTTATTGGCTGGTGATTTCCGCCAAACGTTAGTAGTCATTCAGAAGGGGACACTTGCAGACGAAATTAAAGCATGTCTCAAGTCGTTCACTATATGGGCCACCGTAATGAAGTTCAGTTTGACTACAAATATGATGACACAAATGCTGGCAACCATGCCGAAACACTATTTAAAATAGGAGATGGTCGGCTAGAAACTAATGTAGAGGGCTGATTCAATTAGTACACAGTGGTTTAAAATTCGTTGCAAGTGTTTACCCAGACTTACAAAACAATATACAAGAAAATCAATATTAATGTGAATTTCATTGAAAATATTAATGTCAATTTTAGCACCTAAAAATGACATTATCAATTAAGTAAATCCTGACATAATATAAGTAAGAGTAAAGTACCAGGACAGGTACAACAGAGTATTTATCAATAGACACAGTTACGGTACAGAAAAGAGCATATCATATCCCGTAGAGTTTCTAAATTCGCTTGAGCTGTCAGATGTACCCTCACAAAAGCTTAAATTAAAACTAGGTGTCCCAGTCATGCTCATGCGAAATTTGGATGCACAGAGACTATGTAATGACAATTTTTCTAATTGACAATTGTATGTAGCATGTTCGCGTGTGTCCAATGCCCAGAATCTCTACATTCTATACCCAAATGGAAAGACAATATATAATATTGTTTACAATAGTTTATTAAAATAATATTCTGTTCCGAGTTGTCTTCTTTGTTCTAAATCAGGAAAGGGGAACTGCGCTATTCCAAATTTAACGCGAGCGAAGCCGCGGGCAACAGCTAGTGGCATAAATAAAAATAGACCTAATCAATCCCTGTGCAATCTTCAAACAATGACAATAAAGAAAAGGTCACATTTCAAACAATAGCTCAAATGTCAAGTACACTTTCATCAAAACCAATTAAAACACAACTTAGAAGAGCTCTAGTTAAAAGTTTTAAGGATCACTTGAATAACATTTTAACATTACGCTCGTTTTTAATTGTATTTTGTAGATCCGACGTTGCTATCGACAGAATGATAGATAACGTAATCAGTAAAAATGTTAAGTAAATTATCAACCCATATGTCCCCCTGCTGGGTACGGGCATCTTCCTCAAAATCAGTTGAGGAGGGTAAAGGGCCATAGTTCACCGATGCGCTGGCCAAATGCGGGTTGGTGAACTTTACATACCTTCAAAAACTTTAAATCTCTTCAGGCATGCAGGTATCCTCACGATGTTTTCCTTCACCGATCGAGCGCGCGATGAGCTTTCGTTTTAAGGTGCACTAAGAAATTTTAGAAAAACGCATTAAGTAATTTTAAAGGCACTACTTGAGCTGTGGTGTCTTGAAATGCGTTTTTATAAAATTTCTTAGTGCACCTAAAAATCACCAGACCGTTGCTAGCTCGATTGGTGAAGGGGAACATCGTGAGGATACCTGCATGCCTGATAAGATAGAAAATCAGATCGAACCCGGACCCTCTCGCTTAAAAGGCCGAACCCATACCCACTGAACCATCGTCATCGTAGCCAGTATATAAAGATTTATCGGTAGCACATTATACGAAATAATATAGAGACATTTTGGGTTTAGTGTAGTCCGTATAATTAATATAGTGATTGTGTTCTATTGTTGCCGGCTATCGGGTCTGAGGCATTGGAGCGGGTTTGATGTGTATCTGTGAGGCGTAACACAATTACGAGCGGCCTAAAACACCACTAACGCATGAAACACTATTATTTACGAAGCAATTCATTTACAATTAATAATGTTATATTTGTTATTCAAATATATTTTGGTTAATATTCTATTATCAAGATCCATAGATCATATAAGTCTGTTTAGTTAGTAGATTGGGTTAATTAGTCTAAATGCAGTCGATTCTATATGTACCTCTTTGAAGGAAGCCAGGACTTTTTTTCGCCTTACGTTTGTACCGATAAGGAAAATTTCAAGTTGACTGAAGAAATCAATAAGATAGTGCTATTTTGTTTTCTAATGTTTGAGCAGATTTCACTCATAATAATCAACTTTTACGATTTTATCGTGGTTTATAATAAGAATTTTCACATGCCTGACGTTTCGGATTTTTGACTTATATTT
Source organism: Lycaena phlaeas (assembly GCA_905333005.2). Taxonomy (NCBI): domain Eukaryota; kingdom Metazoa; phylum Arthropoda; class Insecta; order Lepidoptera; family Lycaenidae; genus Lycaena; species Lycaena phlaeas. Next base: position 5,720,087 of record HG995163.1, on the reverse strand, counting down.
GTATATAGTGGAGCGCCGTAAGGTTTATACCTCGGAATCCAGGGCCAATCAATGAATCTTAATATAAACCTTGAAAATATGTTTTTAATAGTATATAGAAAAATGTTAAAAAAAAAATTTTTCGCGCTCTCAATTTTTTAAAAATTATTATAAACAATTATTAATTTTTTGGAGTTTTCATTGATTTATATTAGTCAAAAGTCATATTTTAAAAAGAACAACTATTACAAACTTGAAAACTTGATCTTGGATCTTTAGGGACTGCAGATATACCGATGAAGGTCGGGTTGGAGAATTATAACCATCCAAAGGCAAAATACCGCAAAAAACGTACTCTTCCAAATGCTTAGAGAGAATATTACCTAAGTGTAAAGAGCATATTCTGTTCTTACATGCATTCACTGGGTGTGACACGACATCAGCTTTTTTCCAACGTGGCAAAAACGTATTTGCAAAAAATTTTGAAAAGCGACCAGACTTGCAAAATGCTGCGACAGTCTTCAAAAATGAATGCGAAAATACTGATGACATTTTTAAGGCTGGTGTTACATGCGCTCTTGCTTTATACGGTGCCCCCCAGAAAATAAAAGATCTTAACGCATTAAGAAATAACTCTTTTTTGAAAGCAACTGCTAAAAATACCTGCGTTAAACTGCCGTCATTACCACCCACTGCAGATAGCGCATTTGAACACTTTAAAAGAGTATTTTTGCAAGTTCAAACATGGCTTGGAAGAGAAATATTACCAGAAGAATGGGGCTGGAAATATGAATGCGGAATATTGACACCGCAAACAATGACGCAACGACCAGCTCCAGAATCTTTATTAAAAATTATTTTTTGCTCATGCAAAACAGGATGTGGAGCATCTTGTGGGTGCAAGAAAAGTGGATTAAACTGCACTGCAGCTTGCTTAGAATGCAATGGTGACAGCTGCACTAATCCTTCACCTACAATCAAGGGCGTCGCCAGCCGATGGCGCAGGGGGAGGCAAGTTGACTTTACCTACTACAATTCATACTTTTCTCATTCTCTATGAATGAGAAAAGTAGGTAGAAGTACTAGCGTGGTTACATGTTGCTTCCCTACTCCCCCTCTCCGAGCTTCAATGACAGAGTAGAGCAGGCAGAGCGTAGTTGAGCGTACGGAATATTAGGGAGTGGAATTGGTGAATTCATTCGAGTTTCGACGTACGGGAATGATTGTTCAAGGCTTGAACTTCAAGCAAATCAACTCAAAGACTTAGGACTTTGGCTGCATTATATTTGGCAACTTTTTTAGAATCTCTAGGGGGGGGGCAGCTGCCCCTCCCTGCCCCCCCTTGGCGACGCCCTTGCCTACAATCTATATCAACGAGATCGACGACGACGACAATAATGTACAATGATGTAGCAATGTGTATAGTTAATGATAAATTTTTTTTGTAACATTGAAGTTACTCTGCACATATAATTTATTACAAATTAAATTAAATTTTTCACTATTAACACTTTTTCCCCCTTCCGCCTCTCATTTTTCAGTAAATTGTTGTTAAAAATTGTTGTAAATCGAGATCGGTCAATTTTTTTTTTTTAACTTTTTTATTTGAGGTTTTAATAATGCAGTCTCATACTTGATATACAGATTCATTGACTGGCCCTGGGTTCCGAGGTTTGACCATTTTTATGCCTTACGGCACTCTACTAATATTATAAGTAGCACCTACCTACGTAAGTAACTTACGACAGTAACACAAGTCACTATACGTTGGTATAGTTTTATTTTGTCGTAAATGTTGGGATAGTCGATACTCTCTATATTATATTTTTAGTAACATAATATTTTAGTAACGTAATTTAAAAAAAAAATGCAAGTTTAAAATGATACGGAATAAACAAATAAGCAAATTATTTCTATTTGTTGGCATACGATTACAATTTTATTTGTTTTTGTTGTACGGTCTGCATATCGATCAGAAAAACTTTTTCTGCGTTGAATGAACTTTTTCCCGCGTGGATTCGAGATTCCTTTTCCCTGATTGAGTTGATGTTTACGGGAGTGAGAAATAGCTTGTCACTTTCCCATTCTCCATCCGCTTGATTGCATTGCAAATCATGTCAACGTCATTTTGTCAATAATAAAAGATAAAACACAATTTCACATTTCACATTAAAGTCTTAATACAATACATAATATTATGTTGTCAATAATAAAATACAATTTTACATTAAATTCTTAATAAAATAATAATATGTCCTACTGCTGGTCACGGGTCTCCTCCTCGAAATCATGTAAGAAGTGTATTGAGCCACAGTAGTAAACTATGGCTCAATACACTTCTTACATGCGCTGGTTCAATGTGGGTTGGTGAACTGCACACATCTTCAAAGAAAATTTATTCTCATCAGGCATGATATCCTTACGACGTTTTGAAGTAAGCGAGCCATAGTCTCGTCTTCACGGTGCACTTAGGAGTTTCAGAAATCCTATTTCAATGCACCACAGGGTATCAGGCTTGAACCCGAACCTTTCACTTAAGGCCGAGCCCATACCCACTGGACCATCGTCATTTTTTTATGTATTTAATACTAGCTGTTGCACGCAGCTTCGCCCGCGTCAACTAAGATTTAAAACGGGTCCCTAACTTTTTGAAAATTTAACATAGCCTATGTTCACCGGAGATAGTGTAGCTTCCCAACAGTGAAATATTTTTTCAAATCGGTCAAGTAATTTCAGAGCCTATTCAATACAAACGAATAATCAAATCTTTCCTCTTTATAATATTAGTATAAATAGATACAAAGGACAAATATATGAACGTACATATTGCCTCGATTCATGGGATTCTGGTTTTGAAAGTAAAAAGTATGATAGAATCGGATTTTTTTTTGTTACAGACGACGAGTTCGGTGAGAAATCGGTGTCGGTGCTGCTGGACGGAGAAGAGTCCGAGCTAATATTTATTGACCACCCCAGCACGGAAATGTCGGTAAGTTGAATCAAAATAATAGCGTTTTTGACACTAAACTTACGTGGAGAATTTTTACCACTCAGGTTTTTAGCTACTTATTTAGCTGTTAATGTTTCATTACATATCGTCGATATTCTAGAACAATGCAACTGTCTTAAATTACTATTATATTTGGGCCGGACATACGTTTTTTTTATATTTAACTTTTTTTCCTTTCCAACTTTTTTTATAGTGTATATGAAATATATAGTTGTTTCATGAAAATAAATGGACTCGTTAACATGAATGTGGCATCCCCGCAAAATTGGTACAATTCAAGCTTGGTTCTATTTTTTAAAGAATGGGGAATATATAATATAAAAAACGGACAATCGGTTCACCTGTTGGTAAGCCATAGCGACTTTTATAAACACCAGCTCGTCTACCACCAGAGGATGGTAGTGAAAATGCGTTGCCGACCATTTAAATGTGTTTATGTTCTTTTCTTGAGTCTTATCGTATCGCATCGGTACGGAAATATCGTAGTAGCTGATTCCATATAAATATCGTACGAAGTAGGACATGCCATAAAAATCTGGTTTTAGTCTATTATTTCCGGACATTAAGATGGTGAAGTCAAGTGGAAATTAGGAATTTTTAAGCGATTTCCGGTAGTAGTAGGTAGGAATTCCGCTACAGGTATTAGTCGGAACAATTGCTCACATGCGTGGCTCTCTCTACTCTACTCTACGACTCTACGTGGCGCCAAAGAATCAAGCCGATCGGAGAGAACCTTGTAATCCACGATTCGAGCCGCCTTGTGTTCTAGAAATTAAACAATTATTTTGTACTAAATTAATATTAATAATGATTGACATTTTAGCGAAAATATTTTCTGACTTCAACTTAAAATGGCTGACCGAACGAATGTCAGTCATCTGTCAAATAATTATGAAATTTTAACAACATGGCAGTTAATGACAAGGGTATAATGACCATACTCACCCGTCTACAGGTTTTGATTTATTGCTTGTGCGTGATTTTGTTCTTTGCTTCAACTTAGTTGAATTATCTCAAAAAGTAAATAACATTATGATAATATATTAGCTGAGTTACTACATAGTTTTATTGTTGTATTTTTGGCGCGTAATCCATCTTCGTCTTTCACTTATGTCATCCAAGTTATTTGTTCCAAATCAAACTTCTGCGCTTTGATTATTAATCGTTGCCCATTTCTTTTATTTAATAGTATAAGTAGTTTAGCCATGCTGGAACTCTTAATTTACACAGTAACTTTTTAACGTATAAAACGTTTAGTCTCTAGTCTCACTAACTGTTCTACTTGACATTTCAGCAATTCTTTTATTTATTAGCCTAATCTAATATCTTTTACGTATATTATATTTCGACCCAAGCCCAAACCCATAAAATGCGGACAATATTTCGTTTCGCTGAAAATCTGAAATCAACCATACATATTATCCGAAATCAATTCTTAAAGATATAAAGCGCTTACCAATATGAAAAACTGATATTACATTGTAAGATTTCCATAGGGCTATTGTTACTTTATGTGATAGCAAAAAATGGTGGACTTGATTATTTGCTCGTCATCAACTGACCTGACTGACAGATGAATTCATATTTTTATCGTCTTTCTTTTAGTTTTCAGATTTTGTTCATCGGGATTTTACATTTAACTGTGAATTCCTGTAAACATCATAATATTTGAAACAATATTATAAACATTATTGTGTTCCTGGATGAGCCTCTTAGCAATTCAAGGTTAACGGTACTTTAAAGAAAGATATACTGTGGAGCTTTAATGCAGCTTTTATCGATAATGACATTATTATAAATCAAAAAGTTTCAACTGTATCAAAAATAGTCAAAATCAAATTCATCTTATAAAAAAAACTTTCGACGGAAATTATTACAAAATAGTTATAATGTTTAAGTAGATTCAAAAGCAAACTAATAAGATGATAGGAAAATAGGAAATGAAATTAGAAAAGTCGATAGCCGAGTCGAGTTTACACTTGGCTGGGGGTTTAATTGAATGATTATTTGCAGGTTGAAAATTGTTTGTCGACGTACGAGCCGCATGCCTGTGTTGTTGTTTACTCCATAGTCGCGAAGAGTTCCTTCCAGCGCGCCTCGGAGCTACTCGCATATCTAGCGAGGGAACAGTTTACATCTGAGCGGACGGCGGTACTGGTTGGCAACAAGGCCGACTTGGTTAGAGCGAGGCAGGTTTCTACTAATGGTAGGTGCCTTTTTTAGCAATAAATAATTGTTGTTTTAGTAATTTATATTCATTGTTCTGTTTTGGTTCAGTTTACAGCCACTATAATGAAACTTTTTTACACTTTTTCCACTATTTATTATATAATATATTATTACAGTTACAATTTAAACACGACTGGTTTCGATGAAGTCATCTGATGATGATCGGTCGTGTTTAAATCAAGTCATCAAATCAAGTCAATCAAAAAAGTTTCATTATGGTTGCTATAAGTGGCTATAACATGAATTTCCATCAAGGACCGACAGAATATTCAATCAATTATACCTATTGGTTCAGTTTGTCTTAATACGATTTTTACATTCCAAATTTAATTTGTTTAATTTAAATTTGGAATGTAAATGTGTTTTATATATATTTTGTTTCATTATAAGAGTAAAGTAGCATATCGTTTGCTAATTACTTATTTTGCTACATATGTTAAAATAAAGTAGACGATTACGCATAGAAGAAATAGAACAGAATAGAATGTAATTATAAAGTGCATCATCGTAGGAATGATACTTCAATCATCAAATATAGAATAGATATGAATCTATTAACATTGAATGATATATCAATTTGAGCCTTATGCGAGCGAAATAACAGTCACTGCATTCATAAGTTTCATACCCTGATTTTATGATGACAAGGGTTCTGATTTACCATACATGAGGAGCGGCTTTACATTATCGCTTTTTCTCGAACATAATTAAATTTTGATCGAAAGACCTTTCGAAAAGGTTTAGATTTGTTCTAATAATAACACTACAAACTAAAATGTTGACTATAAAACTTAAAACAATAAATCAATGTCAAAACCAGCTTAAACGCAAGGGCTTTCACTACATAATACAGTAGGCGTTTATAATTTAATATTTCAGAGGTCCGTCAAACTAAAAGCAATTAACCGTTCTGCGCGCTTAAAACGCCTGCTTTGTGAAAATTAATATATTTCACATGAATTAAGAAAAACAAAAAAAAGGCTAAAACGCGTGTAAAACATTTTTTTTGAATGGCCAATGCTGATGGCCAAAAGGCCTTTACACTTAATCTGTATATAAGATGGGCAGATGGCTCATCTAAGAATTTTTAGGCTGGGGGGTCTCCCCCGCTAGCCGTAAGTCATCGCCCGCACGGCTTTCTGTCATCGGATCGGTTTTAAAACATTGTACTCGATACCAATTATATAGTACTAGCAGCGCCCAGCGGTTTCGCCTGCGTACTTCTCATTCCCGTGAGATCCCATAAATTATAGCTTATGTGTTATTCTGATGTATAAAGCTATATTATTGTAAAGTTTCATTAAAATCCATTCAGTAGTTTTTACGTGAAAGAGTAACAAACATTCACTTACAAACTTTCACGTTTATAATATTAGTAAGAATTAAGATTCAGTTATGCGATGACCTTATCTAAGTTCTGCCCCAAATACTTAAAAATTAAACTTAATGGGTTTTGTTTTTGATCGAGAATTACATATATGCGTGGTTCTCTAACTAAAACACTTCTCTACTATGGTCTAGTTACGGTACAGAAAGCGTGCACCAAACTAAAACAACGAAGGTTGAAACTTTTTCAATAAAACGTTGAAAAATACAATGTATTTAAAAGTGAATTTCACAGCAAAAACTCTATTTAAAACATCATATCTCTCACATACATACAACATATAACTTATTGTGTTTAATCAACTGGCTAATGAGCTTAAAGGTAATCAATCCTAAAACCTTTCGAAAAAACAACAACTACTTAATCGTCACGTTATTATTGATTTATTATCATTTTGGAAGATACACTAGCAATTTGAATCGTAAAAATAGTCTCAATATTAATTCGCTAAGGTGCTCTTGTTGCCTACAAATGACACCCTTCAAGTCAAAGTTTAGGTAATACACGTGCCAAGTGTGAGTCCTATTTTGGTCCAGGAGCCTTACCCGAGGTAACCTGGAAGACTGGAATGGATGCATGCGAAAACAGCCTTTGTGCAATTAATGTAATAAACGTAAATGGCAATATAAAATAAATATTAATTATAAGTTGCCACTAATTTGTCAAAAGGACTATTGTCCTTTGAAAATATTTTTTTTTTCACAAAAATTTGAAAGTCCTACAACTACAAAGCTACATATTATATATTATGGTAACAATCATTCATGATTACCATAAGAAAGCTTTGTGGATAAATTTTAACAGCAACATACCCTTACTAAAGGACGTTTTTTGACAATAGCCGTTTCAAGGGGAATTATTGGGATTGCGAATAATAACCAATTTAGGAATAAGACGTGACTACCGTCAAAATGGCGCTGTAAATTAGAAAAGGGAGTCTTTCGTGGGCATTTGTGCGTGAATATTCGCACATAATATACAACTACTATAGCACGTTTTACCAATTTATGGTACTTGAATGAATAAATGCATGAATAATGCTTATGGTGCAAACACAACATAACAAACATACACACACACAATGTAAAAAAATATGAAAATGTGTATGTGTATGTAATTTTTACGTGTTATTAATTTAAAACTGTATAAAAGTCTAAATTAGGTATTCCTCACGATACGAGCCAAGCCTAAAGAGGTTTTTTTTATCAAAAAAATAATACTGAATTTTTTTTTACGTTTACTTTGTTTTTAACAATTCAACCGTTTGAAAAAATAATCCATCAGAAAAAAATCATTATATCTCTTATTTCGTACAGCAGCAACAGACCTTGCAAAAATGATTAAATATTATTTATTGAATTCATTACTGTCTGCAATACTGCTCAATAATAGCAGGTAAGGATTCTTCAAAAAATTGTATATTGTTCATTGCAAAAATTAATAAATTAATAAAATTCGTTCATCGATGCGGGATTCACTAATAAAGTATGTGCTGGAAAAATACTTTTTGTTTAGAAAATAAAGTATTCTGTGAAAATGTAAACAATTAATAATAACTATTAACAATTGAAATGAAAAACGGTTTACATCCCGTTTATTTGTTATGTTTTTGAAACAGCATTTTATATGACGTACAATTAATTATATCTTCGTTCCTATAAATAATCGGTCGGTCGCTCAATTGCCTACGTGGCATGACAATGTCCGTGCAGTGGCCGATCCAATATACGAGTGGTGTGAGTATAAGGCCGTCTTGACTTTCGTTGAAAGAAGCCTACGCCCAGCAATGGACGGTTTTAGATAATGATGAAGGAAACAAAATTTTCCGAGATCTTAAGTAACTACAATAGAATAGAAACCTCCATTGTTATACTGTCTGATTTCTGTTGTGAGTAACTATTTTATCCAACATACCTCTGTATTGTATGTTGCAAATTCATTTGATCCTTATAATCTACACAAACGTGGACAATTAATTCCAATTTCATATTTGCTTCATTTTGTTTGTAATTTCTTCACGAGTAAATTTATCTCAATCGGTCGAAACAGATATTTTGAATTCGAAATACTTCATGCACTCCGCTTCACGGGCACTCGGATCGAAAAACATCCACTCTGAAAGGCGGGGAAATGTGAAAATATAAAAACATTCCCCAATTAAAAATTGCCAGAGGCTAGATAGTATTTTCTTTGTTTAAAATAAATGACAATTTTATTTTGAAACAAACAAAGACTGATTTTCAAATTTTAAGATTGCCATTCTTATCTAGCTTTTAGGCGCCGTAGCACGAGCGCTTAATAAACGTCGCGTTAAATCCCGACATTTGCGAGCTTCGCATGGTAAATTCGATTTAACGTCCAACGCTCAACGTCGAAAATCTAACAGTGCTCGATAATAAACTGCCTTACTTTAAAAACGCTTTCTAGTGAACATGTCTCATATAAAGCTTTTTTAAACATTCATTATATTCTATTCATGAGAATAGAATATACAAATACTAGCTGCCCCGACAGAGATTTTGTTAAAAAAAAAAAATTAAAAAAATTAGGGGTGGACCACCCTTAACATTTAGGGGGATGAAAAATAGATGTTGTCCGATTCTCAGACCTACCTGATAAGCACACAAAATTTTATCAAAATCGGTTCAGCCGTTTCGGAGGAGTTCAATAACGTAAAACGATGACACGAGAATTTTATATATAAGATTTCCTATATTCTAAATTATTGACAACAATATTTATGTTTTGTATAAGATTTATAATGCTAAAAACCCAGGAATGGCCTTTAAAATAAAATAATAGTTGAAATAGCAAAATTAATTAATTATTCTCTCAAACAGAGGGCAAAGCGTTGGCGACATCACGGGACAGTAAGTTCATTGAGACATCATCAGGGATACAGCACAACGTCGATGAGCTGCTCGTTGGCATCCTCAAGCAGATACGACTGAAGGAGAGCAGAGAGAAGAAACAGGCGAAAAAGGGAACTAAACAGGTAAATGCACGTCTACACCGCGTAAAAAGGAAAGAGGAATACCTAATGGCAGAGAACAAATATTTTAAAAACATTAAAAGAGGTCAAACACACTTATGATACTGAATTATTCCTTTTTGAACAGCTGACAGTCGGGTCCGAAGAAGAGTTAAAATGTGTCGGCTTTCCAATGTGAAATGTTTCAAACAAAAGTAAATTGCGGGTTTATTTTAATGGAAAACGGTCGTCTAAGTGCCTCTTTATTCAATTCAATTATTCTAGATAGTAAATATGTAATATGTACTATATTTTTACTCAGATAAAATATTTTGCTAAGGTACCATTTTAAAATTGTAAATTAATTCCTCATGACTTACCACAATGTTGCCATGCGAAAAAGTAGCGTAAATTTGATTTACATACGATGATTGTGACTGCCATATCATAAAAAATATCTTCTGTCTTCGGCTTGTAGGGCGTTCCTTGCTAAAAATATACATTCCAATATTTCTTCTATTACTTATGTAGTAATATATTCCGGTATGCGTGTTAATATTTTATAGCACTAATTTGAAATTCCCAGCCTGTATCTTACCCTTGAATAGATAGTACTCGATCAAGGCTCATTAATATTCTCTTCAAATATTCCGTCAAAGGATCGACGGTTTTCAAGTTTCGGCTTGAAATATTTTTTTAATTTTATTGACAAGTAATTGAATTTCTTCGATAGAAGATTTACTTGGTTTGTGAAGTCAATGAAAATTACATTGTACAAATAATATGACCGAAGTTGTGAACATTTATTCCACTTAACTGTTAACGTCCTTACTAATAATATTATAAATGTAAGAGTAGGAATGCTTGTTACGCTTTCACCCGAAAACGTCTCAATCGATCGTCATGAAACTTGATACACGTATTCTCAGAGGTACTCAAAGTAACATAATAATAAAGAAGGATTTTTTTTGTTAACGCAGGCGAAACCGCGCGTGCACACAGTTCGTAACACAGCTAGTTGGGTTATATTAAGTAAAGTAAATATAAAGTAAAATGAGACTTAGTTAATCATACGGTTGGGATGTTTGTACATTTTATGTGTATTTTTTTTTCTAAATAAGTTGTTAAAGGCACTATTGCTGCTTGTAACCATGTTTAGCTTTGCATGTATTAGACTAATAGTGGCGGGTCATCTAAGTTTGAAAAGTAAAACTAGTGTCGGGTAGTTTTTCTGGCTTATACGTGGGATAGCAAATCGAAAGACCACCTAAAAGCAATCCAGGAAAAATCCAGGTTAATCGCGGGTTAAATTCTTATGGAACATAAAAGGTGTTAACCGTCAAGGGATGAAACTTTTTTAAATCGATTTTTTTTCTTCAGGAATCAAAACCATCGAAACTCGCCAGTTCCCGCACCCACATCTCGCTCAGTATCGCCCGAGAACTGCTGCAGAAGATATGCATTAATGACATATCCAAATCAAAATCTTGCGAAAATTTACACGTACTGTAACTCTACTTATAAAATCTTATTTTATCTATCTTTTATTATGTTTTTAAATTAAGTAATATTCGAAAGCAGTCTTTACCTTTAGTGTTTCGATTCAAATACTTTTCTATGATAGACTTATTTATCTACGACAGACGCTTACTATAGGATGACAGTAGAACTAATGTTTTTCAGTTTTATTGAATATTGTAAATGTTTCTTTTATTGTTTACAAATAAAATTTTATAATTATAATAACACCTACAACACCTAGTTTCTTATCAGAGCATATAACATTGCTACAGTGCATTTATTGAATTGATGGTTTCATTAATCGAAATTAAAGATATTTTCATTATCAATTTATTATTATTTTTCGTTTGTAAGACAATGCGTAATGAAAAAACTTCTACATTGAATATTGTCATTTTATAAATTAAGTTACGTAAGCTTATAACTTATTAAGGGTAAGAAGAAGCTTTATTAGGCTGTAATTGTTCGGAACGCCTTCTCAACTTGGATCTAGACGTAACTTTGTCCCTTTAAGTAATTCCCCAGTTCCTTTTAAGGGCCGTCACCTCTACAAGATAAGTAAGTATTTATCCCTTCAAAAGGTCGTATTTCAACATTTTTTTGAGGCAACAGTAGTGTTAGTTGCCAGTTAAATGTGAATAACACAAAAGCTAGCAAAATGATCGCAGAGATTCTAACTTAATTGTACGACGTCCAATTTGTCTTAGGTCTCAATGTGGATTCTTCACTCTTATTTTATATGGACATTCATTGTTTACAAAATACAATTTTAAACCCTATTTTATATATAATTGTTATGGCAGAGATCGTATAATTAAAAATGAACGCCTCTCCTTTAACCGTGATTATTTCAATGTGTAAAACGAAACGCTTATTGCAATATCTGATATTGTGTGCGTGTTGCGATATTGCAGACTGAATGACCAATTACGAAAACCTTTTGCATGTATCGTGTTCATATATCACTTACATTTTCAATGTAAGTTTTATGGAATGTGAGGAGCGGTCGTTTTAAGATTAGACGATCTGTGAAGAGTCAGACTACTCAAGTATTCGTTTCTTTACATCGTGATGCCATAATTTATACGAAGTATAGAGCTAATCATTGATATATTATTACTATCAATGATTTTGAATATGATTAAAAAACATATTTTGAAGCCATTCATGCTTTATCAATGTTTTTTTTGTAATATAATCATTTTTGGCTTTCATTTTCAGCATTTTAACATGTAGCAGACTATAAATAAAAAAAATATGACATGGCCTCAATTATTAATTTTACCCTCTCTAGGGTCGTGTCATTTTTTAGCTCTTTTAAAAATGTCCTGTCTTATCTAATTTACAAGAGGCGGGTCCTTAAATAAAATTTGTTCAAAATTGTATTATAATGTTGTTATAATAAGTGTTACCTTCTATTGATAAATAAATATAATACTTCTTATTACTATCAAGCGAAAGACAATTAATGAGATTGACGTAGTTTTGTTACCTTATAATTAAAATATATTCGTAGAGATAGAAATTTAGTTATTTTTAAAATAATGTAGTAAGTGACAATTAGTATGTTCAAGTATGTAGTTTTACTGTGTTTAGTTCAAACATAACATAAATTAAATCTCAAAGAAAATCTTCTCTATTATATCGTCTCTATAATTTAAACTTTCTTTTGAACGGTAATTTTGTTGAAATCTACTTTACCAAATAATTTTTAAATAATTTTAAGTCTAAGAAATTGTGATCTTTAAACTTTGGGAAATATAATAAATTTGTTCACATGAAATGAACTTTCGTCATTAAAAATTCAATTCAAAAACGTTGGGACAAATATTTATTTTATTTGTATAATAATTTATGTACACTGAGACACATATACAGTGAAATGGTAAAAATAAACTACTACTTATTCCATAAGTGGAATTTCTTCCAGTGGTACTTATACTACAGGAGAATTTAACTGATAAAACAAAACCAGTGTGCACATAACAACCTTATGCAACAACTTTAAATTAACCTAACTTTAAATGCAATAAAAATAAATACTTAATAAATTATTCTTTCATTCAATGTACGAGATAAGTGTGATAGTAACTCATTTGATTATAACCATTAATTATTTTTTCATTAATTGTTTTTGCACGAACAATAAACTTCGACACTCAACAGTCTCCAATTTTCCATTAAATTAAATTTCGAACAATGCCTCAAAGGACGCCATTTTCAATATCCAAAAGAATTGTTTTTGTAACAATGTATGTAATTATACTTTCTCTATTAAAAGCGTAAAATAAAAGACCTGTTTTCATTATCGAAATAACGGACTGTACTGCATATAATATGCACATTTCTCTTTTTATAATGTGTCATCATGAATTATGTAGTACCAATTACAAGAAAACAAGTTAGTAATATTATATAGTATGATTGAAAATATTAAGCAGTCCACTAGCTCTGTTTAGTGTAGCTAACATCTTTTAATTTAGAAATTATTTTATTTTTCTTCACATCCTTAATACAATTTACTTCATAATTTTATGCTTTTTACTTAAATCTTACTTAATTACTGTAAAGAACTGATAATCAGTTTTTTACAGTACTTTTAGAAAATTATATATAATATATACATAAGTATAATTCAATAACATTTTTTATTCCATTTCAGAAGCTACAAACATTTTTTTAAAGTCTTTCATTGGTTATATTTAAAAAAAAATCTTTTAAATATATTTTTTTCGTAACTATTAATTATTAAGTACGTTAATATCTTACTACTTAAGTTTTCCAATAATTTGTTAATAGCTTTTAAAAAAACCTATTATAGTGTTATTATAAATAAGAGGTCACCGGCATATTAAAAAGGTTTCCATTCAAAGTGTCTTGAAAAGTGTAATTTTGAAATATTTACGTATTTATTTACGTAAAGAACATTTTGACCATAAATCTTTTATGTTGTACAGTAGAAGATTCCATTTTTTATAATACGTCTAGTGCAATTGCAAAAAATATCTGAAATTGTCGTCAGTATGATTGAAATGATGAGATAATAATATATTCATGATGAATATGAGTTAAAATTTTTTTCGTTGCTAGTGGCCCTAAAAAACTTGTTACTGTAGGATTCCTAGTTGTAAGTCCTAATTCAGACATGACGTGAACCGCGCGGTTTCTGAACAACTGCACGACTTGTAATCGTGTTCGCATTTAAACGATCCGTAAATAAATGTCTAAATAAATATAAGACACGCTCGGTTACGACGCGATTTTAAAACCGCGCGATGCCCGCTATGTTTGAACTAGGCCTAAGTGTATAGGTTAACTGATGTCAGTATTAAGTAATTATTATACAATACAAAATACGCTTCATATAATAAGTGTATATAGATGTTCGTGTTATTGTTAAACTATATTTTTCTAAAAAATCTTTCTACAATTTTTATATTGTATAGTCTATTTAACATTTTGTCTGTGACGTTTAGGACGCATACCGCATTTTAATGTTTTCTTTTCTAGCGTTTTTATTTAATGGTATGAATGATCTCATATCTTGATATTTATCCTCATTAGTAACATCGGTTTCCTGTGAAACATTATAACAATATCTATCTTTACCTCCTATATCAATATAAAATATATATATCCACTTAAAATCTCAAGAAAAACCACAATTATTACAAATTAAGTTATGTAGTCTCATCTGTGGAAAATAAAAAGTGAAAATATTGCTATGTGCTTTTGAAAAAGAAATAAAATTACATTGCGAAAAGAGGAGAAAAGTTTCAAGCGTCAGTTGTGAGTTGTGTTGTAGTTACTCAGTTATTTGTGTTAAAATGTGGAAATGTCTGCATATTCGAATGTTTGTTCCCCTAACAAATAAATAAGATTACAAGAAACATATAACGAATGTTGATTAAATAAAACTTAACGCTTAACTGATTAACTTTTTCGAGTCATAATTATATACAACACTACAATTGTATACAACACTACATTCGTATACAGCAATATAATGAAATAAAGGTATTTATTACATAATATTGTAGTGATATCCAGGTGTTATAAGCCCCACACGTGCACACAAGATTACTAGATTGGAGAGAGAAATAGACAAAATAATACTTTTATTCATAAAATACTAACGCCTTTCTTCGCCAATGATTATAAAAGTAAAAGCTATACTCTTATAATAGAAACTTTCTTTTATTACTTTAATTAATTAATTTATATATTTCCTCTCTACGCTTCCCACGCAGCAGATACGGTTTCAAATTCAAGTTTAAATAAATTTAATACACTCAGAATATCAGGAGACTGTCACGTGCAAATCTTTTCTCTTAGTTAGAAAACAATTGTTTGCCCAAAATTAGCTGCCGTAAAATCTGTCGCGCTAGCCTCCAGCCAACTCAGCCTAATGGTAAATCAGTCACCGAGGTGTCTATGAATATCGGTGATAACTTACCTCTAGAGCAGGGTTTCTTAAAGTGTGGTCCACGGACCCCTTGAGGGTCCGTAGCATGTATATCAGGGGTCCGCAGTACCTAGGTCAATCTCTAAACATATTTATTAGGGAATTGTGTAGTAAATTCGACGAAACCGAGTGACGAATGAAATATTCAGTACCGCGTTGTGTAATAATTGTAAGTGTAATGAAAATATTAATGAAAGTATTTTTATTAATATATTTTTTTTTAAATACGAAAATAATTATTGAGGGGGGTCCTTTGAATTGTTTCAATTGTGAAAGGGGTCCGTGACTTCAAAAAGTTTAAGAAACCCTGCTCTAGAGGAACTGAATGTCGGTTTCATTCCATTCGGTGCTCCATAAGAGTGAAAAGACAATTGCTTAAGAATTTGTAAAACTGACATAAATCTTCTTATAGTGTAGTTACGTGGTTTTTTTTTGGAGCACCCGACCTTAAGCGACCCCAGGATATTACTTCCTATATTATTATTGTATCCAAACTGTAAGCGCATAAGTTATATCAAAATTCTTTATGATTTTATTTTTATATTGTATTGTAAATTATGTATACGTACAGCTATTATGTGTATATATTATGAGTTATTTTAAATAACTACCAAGTTCTTACACTGTTTCATTCGATCATGGAAAATATACACAAGTAACTTGAAGACTATGAAACAAATATACAAGAAATTATATATATCGTATAAAATAACATAATGTATACATGTCAGAGACTGTACCTTAGAGTAGCCTATTGATTATCATCTTGTGCCTATTGACTTTGAATATTGACTTTTTCTTGAAATAGTATAATTCTCGAATGTATATTATTTGTGTATATAATAAGTTGTATTTATCTAAAGTCTGAGCCTTCTTAATGTTAAATTAGTTGGTAACAATTATGTTTACTCTCATTAATATGTGTGCTCGGGGCCTTTTACACGTTATTATATTCGCTAATTGCTTTTATGTTACGGAATACAGACACGGTGAAAAATTAATGAATTCAATTCTGTTTTCCCCTAAATTTAAATGTTATGATTTTCCTTACTTGCTTTTAACAATCGTATTTTATATATCACAAGCTGAACCCCGCAGCCTTTGTCCTGACATTATTTAAAAATGTTTAGCGTCATCATTATTAAAATATACAAAACATATCCTGACAATAACCAACACGACAAAAAATAATTAATTTGGTGTAGCTTTTTTCGTTTAGTGTGATCTGGAGTGAAGAGCGTACATACATTTCGTTGATTCATTTTTATATTATTATGTAGATAATATCATGGGGACGACATCAAACGGAATAGAGTTTCGTCAGCAAATATGTGTCATTTCTGTCTCATGGTTATAATATACTTGACGAAAAGCGATCGGATTAGTTTATTTGATGTGGTTCAGTCCCATAAACATAAAATGTAACAAATGAGTGCACATCCTGCAAGTACCATTATTATAATAAGATTTGTTTATTAAAACAAACTTATCACTTGCATTAAAATAGGCGATGACGTCATTTCCGACTACATGGCAGAAATATGCACTCGAAATTTGAATAAAGAATAAAAAACAACGTAGTAGTGAGTTCATTACCAGTGCTACGGTAGCGTAGCAAACTCGTAGATACTCGTAGCTGCTTATTACGTAGCTCCATAAAGCTCATCATAAAGTGACTGACCCCAGCGCATGTATTAATGTTGTAAACATATACGGTGTCTAGTTTTCTATTAAAAACATGTTACTGTTTTCGGTGTTTTTAAAATTGAAATTTATGTGATCCATTTAAATAGATAAATAAAGTATTAAAATATGATGTCTTCTTATTAACAATGTATTGTGTATCCCAGATTTGATTAACTTCGGTATTTGTTTCAAATGCAAAGTAGTGGTAAAGTGTTAGCACAAACCATTAACTACGTACTAGAACTCCTTTCACGAATGAAAATCTCTCACATTCAGACAAATAAAATACACATAATTTAAGTTTAAAAATAAAAATGAAACTTAAGTTCTGGGTAAATTGTCGGGAGTCGATCGTTTTTTTCATAATATCAAGAGAGAACCACGAAAACTTAATGAATACAACTTATATAGAGTAAAACTGAAGAATAAAAAAGCAGCTCAGCTCGTACAAAACAATTTTTATTTTGTATTAGTACTTAAATAAGATCATCACTGGCTACATAATTCTTTATTACAAAATTTTGCCTCCCCTGCCTTTGTCTGCCTTGTAATGTGCAAGGACTATTAAGTATCCCATTATAGTATATAAAAGAGATAAAAGGGATCTCAAGTCTGTCTAATCCAGGTCAAGGATGTCTCTGTATTAAATTCCATGCAAATTCGTTATGCTGTTTATACGTGCACAAACTTACTTTTTGCTTAATCATCATCATCATCATCAGCCTCTATCCGTCTACTGCTGAACATAGGCCTCCCTCAATGAACGCCAAGACGACCGATCCCATCCAACGCGGACCTGCCACTGCACGGAGATCGTCTTCCCATCTGGTTAATGGCCGATCAACACTTCAGGTAGACTTTTTGCTTATTATCTTTTTATATTTAGAACCGTTATACGAAAATCGATCAAAAAAATGTTTAGCTCGTAATGTCAAAACAAGTTTCAATATAAAGGAGACGGCCCAAATTATTTGGGACGTAGATCTACTTTTATACAATATTTAAACACTTTTTTTTTTTTGTTATGTGTATGAATTCATCTCAATTTCAACGAAATTATAATTTAATGTTACCAAAATATGCAAGACTGCGTAAAAATATACAATAATGGCGTATTGCGTATCGATATTATTTATTTGACGTTATCTGCCAAATATAAGAAAATAATGTCATTGATCGATTGAAATCTTGAAATAGATTTTCATTCTTTGCTTGTAATTGAGTTTGTCAAACTAATTTTATTGTTTCTCTATTTATAATATACTGTACATGATGAGGCCTGAAATGGGCCGTCCTCTTTATCTTTTGTTTTAATTGTCATTAATACGAGTATATGAAAGTCTAAGGGCACTTCATTAAAAATGAAACCATTAAGGATAGGAGGGAGACATTTATAAAGAAAATATAATTAATGTAACGAAAACCGAGCACCACCTACCGCTTAAGTATAACGAATTAATCTGAGAGCGTCTTTTGTTGTAAATATATAATGGACATCTACCTTTATTTAGGCTAGCTGGGAACAAAATGACGTAACTGCAAAAATATAAAACTTGACCCTATGGTGTAAGCATAAATAATATATTTGTGTGTGACATCTAAAATTATTGACTTTTGTTTTCAAAATGATTTAGGTTGCATTAAATACAGTAGGTATTTTATAGTAATTATATTTCAATTTACACTATAAAAGAAAACTGAACACAACAACATACAATTTATAATTATAGGGACTGCCAATAGGAAAACTAATAGCTTAAAATTATGATATTATTTAATTTTAAACTTTTTTATTTCATGCTGACGTCATAATTTGCACCTACAAAATTGTCTCCTGCCAAAAGTGTTCACCGCGACTAAATAAGTTTTCACTTTAAAAGCCAAGCCAAGTTTGGAACAGATGCTGATAAAACATGTCTCAGAGTCAGTGCTAAAAACTCTACTTTAAATTACAAAATGGCTTCTAAATTTGTTCGTTTTAAAACACACGCATACGGGTTAAACACCTCTCCTTTTTTTATTTATATATATTTTTTTAGGTTTTTATCTTAGCTAGACATGACAACCCCATCTTACCTTTACAACTTACCTCTCTTTCTAAGACCTTTCGTCGAGGTAACCCTCGACAACCACTTTTCTATCGTATTAAATATCTAGCTGTACTGGAGAAATGTAGGTGCTTATTAGCATCTGGCTCGGTCTTGACGACCATCTGTTGCCTGTTTTTGATATATTGACGCCCAAGTTCAGTTTGTGGTTAATTGTATTGTCATTAGTATTTGAAATATTGGCGCCTAAGATTTTGCATCCATGAAAATACGTTCCGAATTAAGATAAACGTACGATACTCTCGATAGCTGAGGTGAACGCGCCTTATGTACAGAAAGTGACACTTAAATGCGATCCGTATGGTACGGATCAGTTGACATACTTGTACGACTTTCTATACAAAGTAACTTACAATCAGTTAAGTGCGATTCATACGATCCGCGCGATGCATGCGATGCGTACAATTGGACGCTTTTCTGCAATTGTATGAAAATTTTGTATACACGTGTTTCGCCTACACCCATCAACTGTAATTCTATAAAACAATCGATACTAATATGGTTTTTATTAAAATAAATGCGTTTATATCAAGACACAGCAACAAATATTAACATTTTCAGCTTTTTTTGTAACAGACAGGGGACGGGGACTCCCCAGGGCGGGGAGAGGGATTAGGTATCCACTAATCATCAATACTATCAGATATTTCGTCTAGATTTTGTATCGTTTTGGTAAATGTTATTTATGTATGTAATTTTCTGTTGTAAATCAGCTCGTTTTTCACAAAGTCTTAAACTCGACTGAAGCTTTTCTTTTAGACTTAGATTAATGTCCTAACATTTATATTCTGTTAAAAGTAAATATTTCAATGTTGACGCTGAAAGTTTTTTATGCTATATTCATAAATTATTATTATAGCAATATCGCTTATTTTTATCAAAATACATGAAAAATGTTTTAATGGCCTAAGAGAATATGAGCCAAATTCACAGCTCATCTTTTTAAAAATGGACTTCACTTTTCTGCTGCTGTTAATGGTTACGCGAATTTGTCTCATTATATTGAAACAACCTTAGTCTCACCACGAGAGGACTTCCTCCTCCTTCTGTTACTATGGTTGCTGTAAAGTATCCGAAACCTTGGGCATGTAAAAGTCTTAGTAAACGTAAGTGTTGTTTATTTAGAAGATCTTACTTGAATTGAGGACTGATAAGTCCTTGAAGACATTTTATTTGGTAGGAGACACAAGTAATGGCGTATCATATGTATATTAGTTACAGCTTCGCACTCCTCCGATGAAATTTAACATTGTCTCTCCTTCCAGTTATTAAAATTCAAAATAACCTTAACACTAAGTACAAACATTTCACGTATTTATAGAAATGATGACGTCATTGTTAAATAATTAAAAGAGGCACGCCATTTTTTTCTTTTCTTGTTCGTTAAATAATTGCGTCGCGTAAAATTTTCCAATTTATATTTTTAACCTTTTGTTGAACCACGCTCTGCTACCATGTTAAATAATTAAAAGAGGCACGCCATTTATTATAGTTTGTAATTTATTTAGGTAACAAAGAACATCTTACAACAGCAAAGCCATACTACGAATCTACCAAAAAGCACAGACGCCACACTGTAATACACGTGGTTATTAAATGAAAAGTGTTGCCACAATATAAATGTATACCTAATATACTAACAGTCATTTATATTATTTCCATCGGTTTCCACAATTCCATATCTTCAAGTTGAGGAGCCTTAAGTTTTGCTGCGGTTTAACGAGGCGTATAAGTTCAGTTTAATTATATCAAGTGAACAAGGATCTGACGGAGTTTCCGAAAGTTGTGACCTCAAAGTAGCTTCATGGTTCACTGGTGCATGATCGTTAAGAGCAATATTACGCGGGTCGCGGCTTGTATCACTTCAATACATATAAATAACATCATTATACCTCATTCACATATACGATAATATATGAGGACATACCATTTTATTCTCATGCGGCAAAAGACAACGGTTGAAACATTATTGAGGATGTGTTTCCGTTGACGATGACTTAAAATTTTTATATTATTTAAAGTATTTAAATAAAATATTATTTATAAATGTTTTATTAATAATTTTATTGCCCGCATAAAAAATGATAAAAACTATTATGAGGATATTCATGACACGAAAGCGTTCTATTTTATAAGGCGTATGACATGACATAAGCTATATTGATCCATGACTATCCATATTTTTTTATTTATAGGTCTCCATTACTGGTTGAGCCTATATTGTAGGAATTTACACTGTAAAAAATCCCTTTTTCTAATAGTTTTTATAGACTAAAACGTAACTTTAGATAAACGCATACCTAACCAAGATACTTTGACTACTTATTTTCTTATCTGTTATACTTATATATCTATCTATGCTTATTCGTAGAACGACATGTATGTGCTTTAAGTAGTTTCGAAACTAAAAGCCTTTCGAAACCCCAGAGTATCCTTAAAGACAAGTTTATGTGTCTCGCGTCGTAAGTTACTACTTATTTATTTCGCTGAAAATGTACGGAGAGGGAATACTCGCTTATACCTAAGAGATTGAACAGACAATAAGTATTTAAAAGTAACGTTTACTGTCTTGTAACTATATAATTAATATATATGAACAACTTTACATTCACTTAGACAAATCCATTCACAAATACGAAAATATTGCAAAAGTATAACTACAAGTATATCGGTATAAACTTCATTATATTAGCTACCCGACGGACTTCGTTCTATCAAATGTTCTAACACCTTAAATTTCACCTTTAAGTTTAAATTAAAAAAACAGGGGTTGATCATAAAGGGGTGAAAATTTGATGGTGTATTATATTTTTCAATAATAATCCATGACAAAAATGGTATAAAACAATTGTAAATAAAATAAAAAAAGGGACAGAAGCACGTACACAACACTTCATTAGAATCGGTCAAGCCACTTCGGAAGTGTATGCAATAAACAACACCCCAACACGAGAATTTTATACGCTTAAGGGCCTGTTTCACAATCTCCAGATAAGTTCCGAATAGGCTATTAACAACATATTTGACAGATACTCCATACTCTATCTGTCAAATATATTGTGAATAGCCTTTTCGGAACTTATCTGGAAATTATGAAACAGGCCCTAAGATTAATAAACTTGCAGCCAGTTTAATTTGGTTATTTTTTTAGGTCCAGGCCGAACCTATAAAATGGAAACCCTGGAAACCCGAAAGTCCAAAATATTGAACTTAAAATAGAGTTTTTGTCCTTTACTGCGGTGTGGGCGGACGGAGCGCTACCGGTGGTTTAATCCTTAATGTAAATCACATGGCGTCGCTACATGTCCGTAAATATAATGAACTCATAATTCCAATATTGCCCCGTAAATTGGGTTACCTTTCAATTTGAATCAAAATTGCTGTTAGGTAATTTAATGTACCTTTTTTCCAATAGGGGAAGAAAACTGACAACCATCACCTAATTCAATAGTCAGTGTCATTTATTTATTTATTTACTTATTTATTTGTTTATTTATTTATTTATTCAATCATCATTGCTGATTGTACTATTAATTACAGCTTTCTTCCAGCTTTGACTTCTGTGATAAACGTGTTTGATATCAGGCTGGTCAAGTGGTACTGCAGTGCTATTCTGTAAGAAACGCAGCGCGTATTCACTAAGCTTGTCAAACCATATAATACACCCTAGCAACGTAAACGCTGTGCTCCGAGACGAGTTTGTCGCGGCGCACAACCTAGAAAATGACTCTTACAGAATCAGGGGGCAGGGCAGTTAACGCAGCGGTCACGTATTCGAATTCCGCCAAGTAAATATAAAATATGAATGGCCTTTAAATAAATATATAAATTGCAGCATTTAATTAAATATTAAGTTCCTATTTATTTATCTGTCTCAATTGATAGTTCTTGTTTTTTATTTAGTAAAATTGCGTAAGGCTTAAATTAAAAGTATTTATTTGTATCATTTGCGATAACTTTTATTTTCAGGGCCTGTTTCACAATCTCCCGTTAAGTTCCCTATAGGCTATAGGGAACATATTTGACAGATGTTTGACAGATAGAGTATGGAGTATCTGTCAAACATCTGTCAAATATGTTGCCTATAGCCTATAGGGAACTTAACGGGAGATTGTGAAACAGGCCCTCAGTGTACTAATATTTAAAACTTAATTGAACATACGTTAGATAAGTCGCCTCTCTCGTTGCTTCTAAACATCTTTAGATACAATATATCAATTATCAAACTACGTGTGTATGTATACTTAGGCTTTTCTCACCTTCGGAACTAACTTAATTTACACTTCGTATCGACTTAACGCTGTTTGCCGTGCGACCACCGTGTGTGCTGCAAGTTTAACAAGTTCTAAAAGCACATAATATAACTTCGATTACTTGATCATAAGTCAAATTGAGAGAGAATATTAGAAGATAACAATATTGCTTTGCTGATGTCATAGGTTGGGTATAAATATCATCATTATCAACATCATCAGCCCTTATTCGTCCACATGAAGAAGATTTGAATGATGACATTATGACCAAATGTTCTAGATTCTAAGCAGAGGCGTAACTATACCGTTCGGGGCTCGTGGCAAATTCATCGGATGCTAGGAAAGACACATTTTTTTTACTAAATGTGTAATAATAAATGTTGGGAGTTGGAATTTTCCTCCGACCGGGGGCCCCTTTCAACTAGGGGCCCGTGGCATTTTGCCGACTTGCCATCCTGTAGTTACGCCACTGATTCTAAGATCGTCGAAGGAGCATTATATTTAAGCAATATGTTACTGCCGATTTATAAGGGAGACTTTCTAAATTTCAAAAGTGAGTTTTTTTTTGTCTTGAATTTTTGCCTGGAACTGACGGTTCGTTTACGAAACTTATTATAACTATGCTTTACCACCTTGTTACCTTCCCGGGCACACTGAGTACTTTTTATCCCGAAAAATATACACATTAAAAACAGACTTAATTTTGCGGTTCGGTTCCTAGACGCGATTACTTTACCAACCGCAAATAATAAGTTTGCTGTACCTTACGTCACTCACAGTGGAGTTAACTAACATGACGCTTCAAGTTAATGACAGAAGGTCGAAGTTGGCTTGAACCACTAGCATCACACATCGTATCACAATATATATTTTGACTATTGATATGGCCGGGCGTGAGCCGTGAAGCGGCGAGCATTCGTCCTTAGTTCATTGACATTTTACAATTGCCATTTAAAACCGTGCATTTCAGAGTGACCTTTTGTATTTCTTTAATGTTTTATTAAGTACAGTTTAAAGTAGTTACTTATTATATTATTATATGGAAACCACACTAGCAGCTTAATAAGCTGATGCGTGTGAGTTAAACAGTTTGAAGATATCTAGTTTATCCAGTCTATTCTTAAAGGAGTTTAATGTTGGTGCCATGATGACATTTACGGGGAGTCTGTTCCAGGCTGTCACCACTCTATTAGGTAGAAAATGCTTCTTAGGTATTTTGTTATATGCATGTTGGCATAACTTTAAGTGGTGTTCTCGCAAGTGCCTATTCGAGTTAAGGTTGTACAGTTCTTGAAGGCCAGGGGCATTATAGAGCTCTTTCAGTATTTTGTAAGTTTCAATCAGACTTCCCCTTTGCCGACGCTGTTCTAATGAGGTCAGGTTGAGAAGTTTGAGTCGTTGATCATAGGACTTATTACATATTTTCTTGACCATCTTTGTTGCTTTTCTCTGCACATTTTCAAGGAGGGTGATATCCTTTTTGAAATATGGGTCCCATATAACATAGGCATACTCTAGAAGTGGTCTAACATAAGCCTTATACAATTGAAGAAATGTCTTGGCTGTCAGGCACTTTAGGTGGTTCGTCTCGGTTACCGACCTCTCTTTTCTCGCTAGATGACGCCACTTATGCAAAACAAGGGTTTTATTTATTTTACAAATAGACCTTTGCATTTAGATGCATAAAATTTATATTCGCGAACTATTTGTCAATTAGGCTTAATATATTTTATATAATATTTTAGTTTATCAAAGGAAAATCATTCAAGAATGTCGGTTGAAAGTTGGTGTATAATATTTTGAACTAAACACTCACACTAACATATTGTATTCTTGTGATTATTCTAATCGCTAATTTCATCAAAACAATAACATAAGTAATGGCCTAATAATAATGCAACGAACGTGCGATCACTAGGTACGTGGTTCAAATCTCCTCCAGATAAGTTTACCTTTTTGTTTTTTTTTATTTTATAATATTTTTTTTATTATTTTTATAATATTTATAATTGTATAACTATGCCATTTTACTATCTTTATAAAAAAAGTAAAGTAAAGTATCAACTCTTATATGTCCCACTGCTGGGCACGGGTCTCCTTCCTCGAAATCAGGCGAGGAGGGTAATTTGCCAATAGTTCGCGGCGCTGGCCCAGTTCGGATTGGTGAACTTCAAATACCTTCAAAGACTTTCGATCTCATCAGGCATGCAGGTTTCCTCACGATGTTTTCCTTCACTGGTGAGCGAACGATGGTCTCGTGTGCACTTAGAAATTTAGAAAAACCCATTTCAAGGCACACACGGACGGGTCAGGATCGAACCCGGAACCCCTCGCGTAAGAGGCCGGGTCGCTCTATCTTTATAAAATATGTGGTATTTTTGAATAAAACAATATTTTTACACATGTCTTTTATTTTTTGCGATAAATACATAGGTATTCAATTTTATCACCCTTCCTCAGCTTCAAGCAAGACCACCGATAGGCGCAGATCCTTAAAAAAAAAAGGAAATCTTAAACATATGTATGAAGATATTTTCATTTTTTATTTTACGAACGGGTGAGAGAGGAGGCCGCTGACGCAGCCTCCCCCAGGAGACGACGAACGGGGGTGCGTCGGAGGCGCTACTTAATGCGCCTTCATTAAAGCCCCTGTGCTCGTGTCGGGTTCGGGATGGGAACCCGGGCCCAGCTTAAGACACGCCGTCGTGGGGACTGCCAAGTCGTAGCCGGGCAGTCCCCTAATGTGGAGAATCTGGTCTTTGCTGGGACCAGTCTGTCGCTGAGGGTATCCCGTCGCCTGCACAGATCCGGGTCCCTCAAATATAGCGGCTGAAGGCTCACGTAGCGCTTTTAGTGGGGTAGGGCACCCAAATGCGAGTCCCCACACACGCCAGCGTGCCTATCCAGGCCCTGGTATGGTCGTAAATGATTTCCGCTGCGTCATCAAAAAAAAAAAAAGTATCTAAGTAAATTATAATATAACCTTGGAGTTTTTGCATTATCACTTTGAAACGTTTCATTCTTCTTTGATTTTTTACGCTATACATCTTCACGACTGAAAATTATGCAACTTTTGTAATACAAACAAAATTCGGTCAGGGCCTCAGAGGTAGGCAATAATTATTGAATTCCTAATGCATTAAATATTATTTTAACTTACGATGTTGAAACACTATGATGGCGCTTTAGTTGAGCCGTAACTCTTTTTCTGCTTTTTCTTGGACCTGAATACTTATGTTTTTTGTAATTCGCAATTGATGTCGGATTCATGGTGCTGGTGCACGTTATTTTCACAAGCTTTTGTATAAGTTTTCTCCGCGAACTCTAGCTGCTCGAAACTAAAATAGGTCAAAACCCAAATAATACAAGTTTTTGTTTATATTATATTTCAAAACCACAATTAATTACGTATATAAATAAACAAAACTGGGAATGACATTCGACAAATTAGATTGACATTTGTTTGATAGCCACCAGCAATAATCATAGGTGTGAGTGATGCCACTTTACTGGGTACATTTTTCACTAATTTCGCCACTGCTCTACAATACAATATTCAGCAAACAATAATTATGCTTTTTGTAAAGACAAGTTCAATGCCGCTCTTATCTTTTTTTAATATAACTAGAATAAATAAGACAGCCAAGCATAGGCCGTCAACAAGGTATAGAATAAAGAAAACAAATTATCGAGTTATCTTTCAGCACGTTCATAATTACCCATGAATATTAATTTTTTTTTTCTTTTACGCCGGGAAATGCACTGACGTATCCCGCAGGGAAGTGAGTCTCCCCAGACAGGTATGTGGGACTCGCTGCGCCCGAAAGATGGTAAGTGGACGCAGCTCTACCCACTAAAACCCGGCGAGTGCCACCACTGCCGTCTTTGGTGAGGTGCCCCGGATCTACAAGCAACAGGGCACCTCGACGGCTAGTCAGTCCCTCAGGGACCGACGCCACCTCCACAGAGCGGTTGTTGGCGGCGGAACGTCGGGACAGTACGATGAGGTGAGGTTCCCATCCTCACCCCTTGCCCCCTGCTCTTTTGTCCCCTCTTCTTTTAAGAGGGATACAAAAAGCCCCCTCGGCTCAATTCGCTTCGCCCAAGGTGTTGGGGTCACCCTGGACTACTGAGCCCCACCGCCACGACAAGACCTGAGCCATGGTGGGGATGAATATTAGATTTGTTTTAATGTTGTTTTATATTATTTTACAAAGTTAAAAAATAAAATTTAATAAGTATAAAAATCAAATTATTTATAAAGCGTATTACTCTTACTCGATACACAATTATTTTACAGATTACCAAAGTATCATGTATGATAATTGAAAAAATAATGTGATTTCGATATTACTAAAGTTTTGAAAACATCTCAATTTTTAAGGGAGACACCCTCATCTGGCAATACTGTTGACAAAACTGCAAAGTATAAAAATAAGGTCTCTGATCGCGAGAATACGCGAGCATAAGATCGGCAACGTCGCATGCAGTTCTTGATCAAGTCGGCAACGCCGTAAATTCGTGTATATTTACACACTAGAGATTACACACACATGCGTAATTTATAAGATTTTTCATCGTCTGATATAATATCTCTGAGATTATAAATATGGAATTTTATTGATTTTGCGAAAATAAGTATCCCAAAGTAATTCCCTACGCAAATATCGAGGCATATCTACTAATATTTAGCGTGTGAATGCCGATTTATTTTTGTATGAAAAACGAACCACCTTAAAGGCTTTTCGAATGAGATAGAGTATGGAATACTTCTACTTCTTAGATACTAATACTTCTTAGATTTATTTTTATAAAATTACCCATAGATTAAATTTTACTTTAAAGTTTTAACAATGTATATTTTTGTGAACATTCGTTGCAAATAACGTTAGCGTCTCTATTGGTAATCCTCTACTCTTTTTGTTGATCCTCCAGGCCAATCCCAACTATGAGATCAGTCAAAAAGTAATCGCCAGAAAAAAGCTAGGTACTACTCAAAATCGATTCATTTTATTAAAAGTTATTAGTCCTTTAAGTCATAGATTAAATTTTTAACTTTCTATAATTCACACTAAAACTCATTGTTAAATTACTTCATTTCCGCGGACAGACTGAGGTCCACCCTCCGTGTTCCTGAACGTGACCTTTACTCCAGAACCCTACCTACTTTGAACATGTGATCGGCCCCCTATCACTTTACCGTGCTTATCCTGGGCGTGAGTAGAACATTTACTAGGATAAGATACGTTATTAATATTATATCATTTAATTTATTTTTTTCATGAAGACTATTAAAACGAACTTTTCCTGAAGTTGTACAAGACTTAATTATAAGAAACCACTGTATTGTTTGACAAGTTTTTCAATTATGTAATAGAAATAAGACGAAATAAAAAAACAAAACAAATGAATTCACGTACGTCTACAGTACTGCTCTAGTGTAAATGTAGTCATTTTAGTGTATTTGACTTATATTACGTGTAATAACTGAATATTATGAAAGCCAAAGCAGTTTATTTTTGAACAAATTTAAACTAATATATAATCAACTAACCGATTTAGCTTATGCCAAATAGCCAATAGCATAGCTCATACCGAAAAAAAAATTAATGCGACCGTACGGTGCGGATCAGTGGACGCATTGTATGTCTTTCTATACAAATTACAAAGCCAACCAAAATCAGTCCGGCGCGCCAATGGACCTTTGATGTCTTTTTCATTTCTTACATATAAATAAAGTATGTTATCTCAGCTTTAATAGTTCTCTAAAATGATATTTCACTGAAAGGGATAAAACGTTGTCATGACAATGCGACGTTTGAAAAATGTGTGCTACAGAATTAAAGAAGTATTTTGATTATAATAATTTTCTTACCTTTGATATTATCTTTGGTTTTATCAAACTTTTCATCACTTGTCGAGATTGAATGTATATAAAAGGATAAATATTTATTTTTTATAAAAAGTTATTTAAATATAAAAAATATATTATAAAGTTATCATTCAAATATTTATACAAAAGCGTAACATAAACTTACAGTGTTCTCTGGGAATTCTTCTCTAAGTATAATCCGTCTCAGTGGGAATTCTTGGCAGGGCACCACGATCTATGAGGCCCCCAGAATATGATTGAGTGATGATTTTGCTGATAAGATTGAGTCCCCTACCCCTTGAGGGCCCTAATTACTCGGTTACTTCTCTAATCTGAAAGTCTGGCTAACATATCACAAAATCATAATAGGCGGCACTGAGAATATGAGAAAGTTACAGAAGATGTGAATGAAAAAGATGTAGGTTGGGTAACATTGTTGTGGAGTGTGTGTTTTATGATTAACGATGAATCATGATCATCATTATAAATCTTATATTTATTTTCTTCATGATTGATTAATTAAGATCATATTTAAATACTGGCAAGACTAATAATTTTTAAAATATATATTTCAACATTAAGGTAATTTTTATAAAATACATTTGAACATAAATCAATTTTCAAAGCCATTAAGCGCTTTAAGCGTTTAAAAATGGTACAGTCGTTAGCATAAATATATTCGAAGTCAATTTTCGTTGTTTTAATAAAGGCCCATGAATACCTAGATTGGAAACGGCGCGGAATATTCATGAGCCCTCGTCGCCGGTTCACTGGGCCCTGATTACACCGGGCATCGGTCAAGTATGTACATTGTACAGCACTTTACTTATACCGTAACATCCGTGTCATCACTACATATTATAAAACAAAGTCGCTTTTTCTGTCCCTATATCCCTTTGTACGCTTAAATCTTTAAAACTATGCCACGGATTTTAATGCGGTTTTTTTTAATAGATAGGACAATTCAAGAGGAAGGTTTATGTATATAATTCATTAAGTTTTTATATACATTGGCTAAGATATAACAATAATTGTTGAAGGTGTCGGGAAAAAATAGGCCGCTTGGGAGTTTTCAACGAAAACGCTGCCTAAGCCCTTTGAGATATAACAAAATAATGTATGGTCGAGTTGTGTATCTTAAATAGGTCTACAAAAAAGTCCGCGATGGCATATGTCTATCTCTTAGGGATATCATACTATATCCATTTAATACTTTAAAAAATGGGCAATTATAACGTGATAATTTGAAAGTTATTTACACAAATACGGTATGAATCCTTATCATTTTAAATCAGTTAATTGGCATGTGCATTTTATGAAGATTATTTTTGCCCTTTACATCATGCAAATTAAATGAATACTTTAGGAGATATGGCAAAATCAAAATAATGCAGAAGAAAATAAATCGTGTTGCTGTGATACGAACGGGCGCGGGTGGTTGTCTGGTGTCTCAAGGCCGTAGTGTATCAACTCTGGTAGACGTAATAATATGATCAACGTATGGTGAAATATATATAATAATAGTATTATATATCCTAACTAGCTGTTACCCGCAGCTTCGCCCGCGTGAACTTAGGTTTACGAATTTATCATGTTTGATGACGATCATCAAAACTTAGTCATTATTGAAATGGAAAATTTCAATAATGACTAAGTTTTTGTATTAAAATGGATATATGTTATCTTGAACATAAAGACATATTATATTCCTATGCAGACTTTCTGCATGCATATTTACTATTTAGGATACTATTACATATTACACTGCCCTCTCAAATCACAGCAACACGATTTATTTTCTTGCGTATTATTTTGATATTGCCATATCTTCTAAAGTATTCATTTAATTTGCATGATGTAAAGGGTAAAAATAATCTTCATTATATGCTCCAGCTAATTAACTAATTTAAAATGATAACGATTCATACCGTATTTTTGTAAATGACTTTCAAATTATCGCGTTAAAATTGTCCATTTTTTAAAGTATTAAATGGATATAGTATGATATCCCTAAGAGATAGATATATGCCATCGCGGACTTTTTTGTAGACCTATTTAAGACACACAATTCCACCATACATTATTTTGATATATCTCAAAGGGTTTAGGCAGCGTTTTCGTTGGAAACTCCCAGACGGCCAATTTTTTTCCGACACCTCCAACAATTATTGTTATATCTTAGCCAATGTATATAGAAACTTAATAAATTATGTACATAAACCTTCCTCTTGAATTGTCCTATCCATTAAAGAAAACCGCATCAAAATCCGTTGCGTAGTTTTAAAGATTTAAGCGTACAAAGGGATATAGGGACAGAAAAAGCGACTTTGTTTTATAATATGTAGTGATTCCTAAATATGCCTACAGAAAATCTGCAAAGGGATATATGTCTTTATGTTCAAGATGACATATATTCATTTTAATACAAAAACTTAGTAATTATTAAAATAGAAAATGATTATCATCAGACATGATAAATCCGTAAACCTAAGTTCACGCGGGCGAAGCTGCGGGTAACAGCTAGTTTTATATATATTTTTATGACTTAATTTTTATGACATCTTACTAGGGTTGACAAAATTTTTGGCTTTGATCATTAACTATATTTTTACGGGGTATTTTAGTAGCTCTTAGTTGAAAAATATTTTAACATAATATAATAAAACTCTAGAGATGTTTTATATAAGTAGCGTACTCAGCGTGGTATATAGTTTTCAATCTCAGAAACGGGGACTCGTAGGAAAAAAAGCATCGAAACATTTTTTGTAGATAATTTTATGAGAACAAAATTTTTTAAAAATATCTAGACAAAAAATGTAGTGTCTAGAGTATTTTTATGATAAAACTTACCGGTTTGCTGAAAATCGCCAAAAAGTCATTTTTTTACCTTTGATCTTGAGTATTTTTTTCCATAGACAACAATGGTGGGGAACTTTTATTTGCGGGATGTTTTGAATAATTTTGTTACCAAGCTTGTTGTAAGTTTATGTATATTCACTCTTATTTTTTTATCTAATTTGACCGGACTATAGAATATATTATCAACTATGTACATTTCATTTCGCCCTAGGCGTATATTTTCACATAAATCAGAAAACCCAAAACAGCTGCTAAAACGGCCCGGCATCTGTCTCGTATATCAAACTTTTTACAGCGGATCTAAAATGAATAGCACAAATTTAGGCTTTGAATTTTATAAACGCCATGTTTTATGGGCCTGATCCATATTTTAAATCGAGTACGTTTCAACTGTGATATGCATAGTATCAAGTCTCTGGCTACAACAATAAGTAAAGTAAGACGTCGCAAACTGCTGCCGGTAGATTCTTAGGAAAAGTAAAGCCAAGCACAAGAAAAGCTTGAGGTCATGAAAATAGTGGAGCTGGAAGACTTCTTTTAATATTGAAAAAGCATAGAGGTATGTTATACGTCAACTGATTTTTTTTAAATAAATGATGATAAAAATAGCAACCCATATAATATGTCTCACTACTGGGCACGGGTCTCCTCCTCGAAATCAAACAAGGATATCGGGCCATAGTTCACCGAGGCGCTGGCCCAATGTAGTTTGGTAAACTTGGTTTTAAGGTTTGTACCTTCAAAGACAAAGGCATGCAGATTTCATCATGCTGTTCTCCTTTACCGATGAGTGAACAATGGTCCAAGGTGTACTTAGGAATTTATGAAAACCCATTTTAAGGCACCATATAACCCGGACCCTCTCGCTAAAGAGGCCGAGCCCATACCCACAAATCGTTCAAATGATGAATATAATATGAAATATATAATTTTACCAAATCGCTTTATAAGGGTCGTGTATTTGGGGTTCATGAAAATAACCAATGCAGGTGGTGGATTAATTTCTTATAATTAATAATTCAATATAATATAATCAACCTTTTTTTTTTTGTTTTCCTTTTTTTTTCTTTCTTTTACGCCGGGAAATGCACTGAAGCATACCGCTGCGGAGTGGGTCTCCCCAGGCGGGTATGTGGGACTCGCTGCGCCCGAAAGATGGTAAGTGGACGCAGCTCTACCCACTAAAACCCGGCCAGTGCCACCAATGCCACCTTTGGTGAGGTGCCCCGGATCTACAAGCAACCGGGCACCTCGAACGCTAGTCAGTCCCTCAGGGGACTGACGCCACCTCCACAGAGCGGTTGCCCCGCACCACAGAACAACCACTCCCAACGTCTGGACAGTACAATGAGGTGAGGTTCTCATCCTCACCCCTTGCCCCCTGCTCTTTTGTCCCCTTTTCTTATAAGAGGGGTACAAAGAGCCCCCTCGGCTCAATTCGCTTCACCCAAGGTGTTTGGGTCACCCTGGGCTACTGTGCCCCACCGCCACGACAAGGCCTGAACCATGGTGGAATAATATAATCAACCTAACCTAACATAGGCCCACCGCTCAAGCTAAGCTAATGGAGAAAGCTTTTTTCGTCCAAAACTAGCAAAACGGACTCACGGCGAAATCTAGCAAACCACGATGAATCGCAAGATTTCGGTTCATGATTGATCGTTTCCAGTCGTGTAACATCATTTCGACGTGGAACCTCCATTTGTTATTTGCCGTGTGATATTTAAGATGACGTCACAGGATTAAAAGCGACCAACCACAACGATTAATCCAGCGGTGAACTTGACTGTCTGACGTCACAGACATGATCAGGAATAGCATCATTAATTAGTGATACGTATAATAGACAAAGTGCTGGTCAGTTATAGCATTAACCAAGTGCATCCGATTTCCATTTTCCATGCAGTGACCGATCCGTGTTTGATGTGAGTGGCAAGGGATCGGTCGTCTTGGCGTTATAGGAATGGCTATGTTCTAAGGACGGATAAAGGCTGAAGATGTTAATGATGATAGGTAATGCATCAATGACGTATTATCCTTTTTATTAGCTTAATCATTGTTTATTACGATGAGAAATACACACATTTTCTGTTGGTAACAGTCACCTATCAAGTATCCGAAGAAGCAGCTTAGAGACAGACCGAAAACAATAGAGTTCCGTGTTGTATGTACAAAACCCTAAAAAGTATAGACTGGGGCGTGTCAGACCCGCCCATGACGGTTGACCTTGAACAACACCAACGACAAATCAACATAACGTTGATGGCCGGAAAAATGGCACCCGGTAATGATATTAATGGATTAAGATTATTTTTAATAACTTAACTTAACTGCTAGATTAAGTTGAAACGTAAATACGTCTATACCAGACGTTCTTAAGCATACCTTTATTTTTACTCATTTAATACCCTTTTCCATTAGGACATAATATTTTATATACTATACACTTCTATCAGCTGGCATGCATATTTCGCTTTATCCACATTTATTAACGCTATTCATCGTTTGTGGATAATCTTATCCAGGGCTTTTCTTCGATCTTTCTACGTTAAGACTTCAAACTGAATTAGGCATAATAAAATTAAAATGACTTCCAGAAATATATTTAATACTAACCTTGGTATTTGGTAATGTTATGTTGGTAATGTAAAATATTGGCCGATATACTATTTCTCTTTTAATTCAGTATAATAATGAGGCCCCATATCGTTGCTACAATACATGTGCATTAGACGATACATTAAAAGTTCATTTGGCGGGAAAATTGACATCGACATTTTATGTTCGTAATTCGTAAATCAAGTTACATTTTCATTTTTTTTATTTACATTATCGCTCAGACAATCTGTAAACAGCCTTAAGCTTACGATCTTGATTTTTATAAAGGCCCAGGGGGGCCTAGCCAA
This sequence comes from Lycaena phlaeas, assembly GCA_905333005.2. Classification (NCBI taxonomy): domain Eukaryota; kingdom Metazoa; phylum Arthropoda; class Insecta; order Lepidoptera; family Lycaenidae; genus Lycaena; species Lycaena phlaeas. The sequence goes on along the minus strand of HG995163.1, from coordinate 5,684,841 downwards.
AATGCCATTACGAAAACGACAGCGACGATCGTTCGTCCGTTCGAAGTTGTGATTGGCTAAATAACGTCGTCGATTGAACGGTCGAGCGATCGACGACGTAATTTAACCAATCACAACTTCGAACGGACGAACGATCGTCGCTGTCGTTTTCGTAATGGCATTTTGGCTAGGCCCCCAGGAATTTGAAGTTGAAAACATTGAAAGGTTTTCTTTGGACTTATATTAGCCATGCAAATATAAATTTTACATCATTCTGAATACGTTTGATGCAGGTTTTCTATAAGGACAATAATTAATTATTTTGAAATGATGTAAACGTAGATTAAAGTAGATAGTAAAACGTATATTAAAAAAAGATGTATAAAGATAGTCAAGAAGAACGCACGCACAGTTAATGGATCATTCGAGAAATTTGCTGGTTTCGCTCGTCCATTAACACAAGCTAAGAATAACTAAGTCTAAGTTACCGGCGGAAGGAAGCATCGTGAGGAAGCCTTCATACCTGAAGAGATTGAAAGTCTTTGAAGCCTGAAGGTAGGTATGTGAAGTTCATCAATCCGTATTGGAACAGCGCATCGGTGTACTATGTCCCAATACCTCGCCTGATTTTGAGGAGACCCGTGCCAAGCAGTGGGTCTTATTATATTGGTTGACACGTTTTTAGTTTACGTCAACTGAAGCCTTACCTGAATACTCTGTGTCATTATAATTACAGCCTTTGTCGGCGGACCACCGCGGTCCAATAAATCGCTTTAAATGAACGTTAAGACGGCTGTTCTTTGCCACGAGCGTCCTAAGCGTAGTGATTACATTCTGTTGCTCTCTCCTTCTTCTTCTCTGTCTCTGTTAGCCAGGGCTGGTCACTGCACAGAGATCGTCGTCTCATCACTACTATCTAGTTTATCTCTACCTCTACCCACGATCACATTTATCCTTAACAAAATGTACAAAATTGGGTTCACATAATTTATGTTCAAAAAAATTAATAAGAATAAATGATGACTATAATATATTATATCTATATAATATACTTTTTCTCATTAATGTTACTTTTGACTGCAATACTAAAATACAAATGCGTATTTATTAAAGTAATAAAATTAAATGCGTATAAAACAGTATTTCTTTGACGCTGTTTGAGAAACATTTTCCTTTGAAGACAGGTAAAAAGTTCTGAACAATGTTTGTTTTAATCATAAGCATACTTTTATAGCTATTGTATGAATATTATTTTGTTTTATTTTTTTTCTGACTGAATACTACATTCTCTGCTTTTTCCCGCAGCTTCGCCTGTGTTATATTATATATATTATTTTTTTCAGGTCTCTAAAAGAGGAATTTTTTACCATAATATTTTCTTTTATATGGAAATTATTATAAATTAAAACAACGTCTGTGAGCTGTCCATTGCTGGAAGCAACTTAGCAACAACTAATTTATTTAAATAACGTTTATAAATACAATTATTTATAATATTGACAATATATTCTTAAGAAAACATTTGTCAATAAGTGGCCAGTTACACATATTATATATAGAGTCTTATTTTGCTATTTACAACACTCCCACTCAAAATAGAGACTGCTATATATATCATAACTATCTGCCTTATTCAAATCGAACAGTAATTTGTCATTACATTTCTCTTTGATAGTGTCTGATATATCTCCCACTGAAGACTGAGGCGTTCTGCTTTCTTTTGCTTGGTCATCTATCACTTCTATTTCTGCAATATTCACCGGACACGAGTTGCTTTCTTCAATAAATATGATGACATCTCGACTTGTCGTGATTGATCGCGTAGAAGGATTATAAATTCTGTATCCTACAAGAATGCATAGTTCTGACTTCCTGTCCCATTTACGCCTTTTCTCCTTGGGTATATGTTTGTCTGATAAACCAGCTAACATGATCGATCCGATCCACTCGTTAATGCCAAATCTAGTTTCTTGTAGCTTCTGACCCGCTTTAACAATTTGCTTTACATACGACGTCATCGAAGTGCAGTTTTCCAGTCGAATAGATATAACGTTCCTCGGGAGACTTATTCGCCCAGTGAACCCAGACTCACTAAACAGTGCCTCTAATCTATCCCACAACTCTTTCGATGTCCTGACGTTCTTGGTATGGACGTAAAGCACTGGATCACTGGCTCTCGTTTTCGCGTCATCTGCGGCTCCTGGCGGTCGATTAGGTTCAGGTTTAGTGCAACCAACCATTCCTTCTAACACCAAGAAATTCTCCGCTGCGAAACACCACTCGTTTATGCCAAATCCTTGTTGCTTCTGACCCGCTTTAACAATTTGCTTCACATACGACGTCATCGAAGTGCAGTTTTCCAGTCGAATAGATATAAGGTTCCTCAGGAGACTTATTCGCCTAGTGAACCCCGACTCATCAAACAGTGCCTCTAATCTATCCCACAACTCTTTCGATGTCCTGACGTTCTTGGTATGGAAGTAAAGCACTGGATCACTGGCTCTCGTTTTCGCGTCATCTGCGGCTCCTGGCGGTCGATTAGGTTCAGGTTTAGTGCAACCAACCATTCCTTCTAACACCAAGAAATTCTCCGCTACGAAACACCACTCGCTATAGTTCTCGCGACCTCTTAACTTAGGTACGCTAACTAAATAATTCGAGCTAGACGCCATTATTGTCACTCACGCAGTCACGTATCCCTTTTACTAAGCCGCAGGTCACTGTCATTCTATATACGTAGAGATTATTGTTCATCATACAAATAATGATAATTCTAACAATAAAATCCAATAGCTGACTATCCTGGACCTTCTGGGCCTTGTGAACCTTCTGGGCCCATAACCTATTATAAATTAAAACAACGTCTGTGAGCTGTCCATTGCTGGAAGCAACTTAGCAACAACTAATTAATTTAAATAACGTTTATAAATACAATTATTTATAATATTGACAATATATTCTTAAGAAAACATTTGTCAATAAGTGGCCAGTTACACATATTATATATAGAGTCTTATTTTGCTATTTACAACAGAAATAAGGCAGCATTTTCAATGTAAGCTCACAAGCGGTTAATTTTCCATTACCTCTCACTTGCTTTAGTAATTACTGTATCTTAAGTTGAAAATTCATCTAAAATACTAGTATTTTTTTAGACAAATTATTACGATCTACGTATAAATGGCTGTATATACCTGTAATTGACATGCAAATGTAACCATGACCATATTATTTATATTCTGTAAATTAATGTAATTTTAATTTTGCTATGTTTTTGGTGTATCTAATAAATAAATAAATAAATATATGACGCGTATAGACAGATAGACAGTTGACACGGCGAAAGACTTACAGGTAGTACATAATAGCAGGGATGTTAGAGAGCTCCGTAACCGAAACTATCGGATATCCGATATAAAATAATATCCGTAACCGTAACCGAATCCGAAATAAAAGTTTCGGATAATATCGGATAGGAGCGGAGACTCATTGCTACACGTTATGACAGGTTGTTTTGATCGGCCGGACAATTTCAGTAGAAAATACTCAACATTTATCTGACTGACTTTTGTTCCTACCAAATAAAACCATTTTATTAGCTATTTATACATATTTTACTTCTGAAATTCCTTAAAAATCTAATATCCGTAACCGAAATTATCCGAAACTAACGGATAATCCGTAATAATTTCATATCCGTATCCATATCCGTATCCGGTATAATAGTCATTTTTATATCCGTATCCAATCCGTATCCAAAATTTCATATCCATAACATCCCTGCATAATAGTAAAAACAATTACACGTAATTTCTTCCAAAGACAAATCTGGAACACATGCATATCCTCTTCGTGCGCTGCGGTGGAACCGAGCCTTTATTTTGTAACGCGTCACCTTCAAAAACAAATAAATTGTATATTATTCATAAAGGTTTTTATAAAATTGGATATTAGTACCTATATTTTATGGTCTGTATTCCTTTAGAGAAACCTATGAAAAAAGACTAATAATAATAATGTATTTATCAAAGGTGTGTATATTAATACGGAAATATTTAACATTTTTAGGTATAATGGCCATCGACCACATAACCTATACACTCCTAATAACAGGGGAACGGGTTCTGGCGGCACATCTGACTTATAGTTCCGATGTAAGCCGTAAACAATGTACTCAAACTATCGTGTCGTCTTATTCTTTCCCGTTGAGAAATATGTCCATTTCTTTTTAACGTTCCGTGATTGGTAATGTATGACATTGAATTAGCTAATCACAGCATTGTAACCCCTTTCGTCTCACCTCAGCTAGATGCCAGAATGCATTTAATACGAAAAATCAAATATTAGGAGTCTATAGATTGTGTGGTCGATGAATGTCGCAAACGCCTACAGAAAGACGAAATATTTACAAATTTAACTTAATACTAAGGCTAGATTATAAAAATAGAGAAGAAAAGTGCAGCTTTCCCTTAATGAAATCGCCGCGATTAAGCAATTATGTTACTCGCTTCTAATTAAATTATTACGGTCAGAGGAATGCAATTCCAGCAATTTGTACATCTTTCACCTTTTCTTTTACTAGTAGACTACGCTTATAACATTCATTTAGTTTATCTTTGCGTTAAAGTGAACAAAATAATATCTTTTCAATTTGCCTTAAGTTATATCTTATTAAAAAAACAAATGTAAAATCATGACACTTATTGCGCCATTGCATTTTATTTGATAATTAGATATACATAACTAGCTCTATTGCTACTCTGTACTACATAATATTATCGTTAGCAACACATTTAATTTCCTTAAACCTAAACTAGGTGATTAAAATATTGACTACACTACAAAATATTATGCTAGTCTATTTAGTATCTAATATCTATGTCTGGTCCCGGTGATAGGGAATATTTTGATGTACCTACTGTTTTCCCCTGACTATCTACAGTCTACACAAATACGTTTTTAATGTCACCATCATCAACCACTGCAAGTCAAAGGACTCTATCACCAACTCTATCGAGCACCATTTATAAAGTAAGTAAGCAGACGGCTCACTTAAATATTTTTTGAAGTGTTGTTGCCGAAGGTTGCGCCCCACCAGTCATAACCTTACGGCCTCTTGGCTTCGCATTAGAAGCATGTTACGTACAAATTCACCAAATATATTATATATAATTTATACGGATATGGCAATAAATTTATCTTGTCTCAAATTAGTCGACAAATAAATCTCTTTCGCTCTTATTCTATATCATGACATTACTTGCCCAACGCTTGTTAAAGGGAGAAATAATGATATATTTTATTTTATTTCTATAGATCCGATCGGAAATGCTAAGCTATGCTGCTAGTATGCTTTTGCAATTTCAAAGAGTGGGTCTCTTAAACTTGTAATATCTGTGCCGTAAAATATTAATTCACATTTTTTTTCTTTACACTGTTGGCATAATACTCCGAGTCTGTAAAGCAAAAAAAAAACGCACTTCATGCTTACAATGACATTGACATTTGACAGACGACAGCTGTTGTGATAATGGTTTGACGTGTTGTTTGTGTACATGCTCTTAGTGTACAATGTACATGTATTGCGATTTGTAAGCAAAGAGCGTCTAATTCTGCTGTGTATAACATTGTGAATAATGTGAATAATACGTTGTATTCATTTGGTTTTGTTTGAATTTACACAGAGTTGAGAAAATTGTCTCATTATAAAGTAATTTATCTTAACAATAAAAGCAGTTCAACTAACTTAGAACAATGTTAAAAGCTGTTATTCTTATTGGAGGTCCTCAAAAAGGTATACGTCACCGGCTTTATCAATGTCATTACATACTTGCTACAAATTATTATTTTATTGTATTTCGTATAAGTTGACTGACTGTACTGACATTTAACAATTTATTAGCTATAAACCATTATGCTTAAATGAGAAAAATAATGCAGTCAAAATGTTACAATTACCAACAAAACATATGTTATATTTTGACTATCAATTCACAGTTATCTCTTGCTATTATTTCAGGAACAAGATTCAGACCACTCTCGCTGGACACACCCAAACCTTTATTTCCTATAGCGGGGTTGCCATTAATTCAGCACCACATTGCAGCCTGCGCTAAGCTGGCAGAATGCAAAGAGATACTTATTATTGGATCATATGTTACTACAACCATGTCACAGTTTGTTAGTGAAATGCAAAAGGAATACCAAGTCATTATAAGGTAGACAGCAAATATTATGACATTATGTATTTTCATATTACTGAGCTAAATCTATCTAGCTATTAATTATTTATCTACTTCACAAAGTATTGTTTGCATTTGTTACAAAGTAAATAAAACTTTTAAGGTTGAGACTGTTTTGAAATGTATAAATATAAGTTGTTTATAATTTATAATATAAAATAAACACATGTTTTATTTATTATTGCAGATACCTTCAAGAGTTTACCCCACTGGGCACTGGTGGTGGTTTATACCATTTCAGAGATCAGATCAGAGCTGGTAATCCAACTGCATTTTTCCTTTTAAATGGAGATGTGTGTTCTGATTTTCCTCTGAAGGAGTTGTGGAAATTCCATGAAGAAAGAATTAACGCACTGGTACCTTTATTAAAATCACTTTGATTTTAATCATTATTTGTGTTCTAAAATTTTCAAATCTTCAATATTTCAAAGGTTTCACCTGCATTTTTTAAATTTTAGGTCACAATAATGGGTGCTGAAGCAACAAGACAACAGTCTGTGTATTATGGATGTATGGTCCGAGAATCAACAACCAAATCAGTAACACATTATGTAGAGAAACCTAACTCATATGTATCAACACTTATCAATTGTGGTGTATATGTATGCTCGTTACAAGTATTTCAAACTATGGCTGAAGCATTTCAAAGGAAACAAGATGGGTTTTACAGGTGAGTAAACTTAATCTTTTGTATTAGTTTCCTTTTGGAAATGATTGTTGATTAAAAAGTATATAAGCTCTATGGTAAAAAACTGGTGCTATATATTTGTTATATTTTTAAATTCTTACCATACAGCATATCTTTTTGTACTTAAGAAGTTCCTGAATGGTTTATCTACTTTTATGTGGATATAAATTTAACACTCATTTGTAAAATGTTACATTCAAAAGTTTGTTTGTAAATATATCAGTTTTCAAATTCTAGCAGCAATGGCCAGAGCAGTCCGCACCCTGGCTATATGTCCTGGGAACAAGATGTATTGGCGCCTCTGGCTGGGACTAACAAATTATATGCATTACAGGTCTGCAATTTGTAATGATATATTATATTCAGTTATTAAAGACTCTTAATATTTATATTGTCAATAATTTAAAGAAACTAATTATGTTTTTTACATTTAATTTTAAACATGATTTTTTTGTTGTTACATGAAACAGTAGATTTATATTTGTTATTGTTTTCATATGTTTAAGCAAATTTCACTCATTACATTCAAACAAATTTCATTAATTTTAGCTTTAGCTTAAGAGTACTTTATTGGACCCCACCTTTCCCTTTTTTCGTAAGGTCTAGTCTCTTAGGCCTGATGGCCTTTAAGCTCAATCGGTAGGTATCTCAGTCCTCCCGTGACCATGGTAGATGTAAAATATAAATCTGTAAAATGTATATATAATCTGTTTTTAACATGATAGCACATTATGTGATTTGTTAATAATACATTTTTCCTTATCACTGTTATCTTTAACACTGATTTTATTGACGATATGAAAGATTTATACCACATGGTATTTAAAATTAAATTATGAGGCTATTACAGTTTAAAATAACAATCTTACGAAAAAGGTCTCTTTACATGATTTTAGATTCTAGAATCTATCTAATCTATCTAGATCATCCAAATAATTACATCCAAAATCCAAATCCAAACAATATATTGTTTTATACCCTATACTACAAATCAGTAAAATAATAAAAGTTGAGTGTTTTTGTTTTTAGGTAACCAATTGGTGGTCTCAAGTGAAGACGGCCAGTTCAGCCATCTATGCCAATCGTCATTACCTGGAGTTGTATCGAGATCGGCCGAGCAAGGCACCTTGCCGTATTCTCCCAGACGTCTTCGTACACCCAACTGCTATTGTAGATGAAACTGCCGTGGTAATTATTATCTCTATAGATGTATACTAGCTGTTGTCCGCGGCTTCCTCCGCGTTAGCAAAAAAAATTTTTTTTTTTTTTAATGTGTCTTATGTTACTTCTAATACGAGAATATGTGTACAAAGTTCATGATGATCGGTTAAGTAGTTTTCGCGTGAAAGCGCAACTAACAACCCGCCTTACCCAACCCCTAGTGGAAGAGTCGAGTGATGAATGACACGCATAATGCAAGTTTTATCTAACTACCTTAAATTTTGATACATCGACCTACATAGGGACCTCAAGCTAGATTCGATTAGGGGCCACTTCAAAGAGATGTCAGTACGTCACTTTGAAGAGGCACTCCATCACCCAAACCCGCTCATAGTGAGCGCGGCAGACTATGTCCCTGATAGCTCAGTCTCAAAGAGTTTTAGGTTACCTAAACACGTTACTACCGATCCGGCTGACGAAATATCTCAGCTATTAATGCGCGTCGCAAAAGCGCGACGCGAAATTCAAGATAGAATACACACACATAACAATACAACATCCGGGGTTAGGTACTCATTTTTTTTTTTTTTTTTTCGGTTGGATCTATGCTAATGGTCCTAGTGACCGTTATGCGTCATCGGAAATGGGGTGATCCGGTTGGATCATCCTATGACGTTAAAAATTTGGGGGGTTGCCCCCCGCCATGTTCATGGCGTCGGGTTTGTACCTAACTTGGTCGGCTACGGTCGACTGGTTTGGAACGGGTGACGTTAGAAACCTATCGTGAGGGCCGGCCCTCCCCTCCCCCGGTAGCGGGGGAGGCGGGTCAAGCGCGGGACCCGAGCAAGCTGCCGATAGCAGAGTGCTATCGGTGATTACACGGTCTATATTGGTGTCGACTCGTAGCTGATCTGAGCCTATGCTGTCGCGGTTGATCCGGATCAACTGGTCAACGGAGTGTAGGGTTCGACGTCGCATACGACCCCGGGGCCCATGCGGTGTGAATGTGTGCCTGACACCGGCTGTGTTATGTCTGAGTGTGTGTTGTAGCTTACGTCGCGCTTCAGCGTCGCGCTTTAACAGTTCTGTGATTTTATCAACAGGATCGGTTATGACATTCTTAGGTAACCTAGACTTATTTGGTGCTAAGCTATCGGGGGTGTAGTTTGCCGCACTCACGACGAGTGGGTTCGGGTGGAGAAGTGCCTTTTCGAAGTGACGTTCTGACATCGCTTTGAAATGGCCCCTAATCGAATCTAGTCTGAGGTCGCGGTGTAGGTCGATGTTTCTTACGTACCACGGGCAACCGGTTGCCACACGTAAGAATTTATTTTGGATCGTTTGGAGGCCTCTGAGTCTATGCTGAGGCACATGCGCGAATGCCACACAGGAGTATGACATGATGGGGCGGATACATGATTTATAGAGGGTGAGCTTGTGCCTGAGGGGCATTTTGCTCTTTTTGTTTATGAGGAAGTACAGTCTACTACTGACGAAACGGGCTTTTTTAGAAATCGCGGCGATGTGTGGTCTAAACGACATCGACCTGTCAAGGGTGATCCCCAGGTACTTGACCTGTCTAACTCTGGGAATAACGACGTTATTTAGTAAGATTGGTTTCATCGTGAACCATGTTTGTCTGCGTTTAGGTAAGCGTGTCTTTCTCTTACGAGAGAAATGAATCGACGCGCTTTTATCGGGGTTAATAGCTATTCTCCATTTTGCCTAGTTCGTTGACGGCACGTTGGAGAAATAGCGATGCTCTATTAGC